>CM041038.1:17561013-18161013 GCA_023078785.2 Hyles euphorbiae
AAAGCAATGCTTGGCATTCCACTGCGCTCACCATCCTGAGACACAAGATGTTAAGTCTCAATATGTCCAGTAGTTACTCTGACTACAATGTCCTTCAATCCGAATCACAACAGTGCATTTAAACTGCTGTTTGACGGGAGAAATAGACATTGCGGTGGTACCCACCAAGACAGCCTCTCACATATTAGAGACTTACCACCAGTAAAACACAAAAACCAAAAACAAACAAAAAGCTAAACCACACTTGTAATGTAATTTGGGTCTTATGGCGTAGATCATATGGCATATTGTATACTAATAATAAATGAGTATTTTTCTACTATTATAATATAAATATCGTTAAAAATAAAATTGAAATTGTCTTATTTCAATTATACTATCTTTTTTACGGTGGTCGCGGGTTCGAATCCCAGGGCACACCTCTGACTTTTCGGAGTCATGTGTGTATTGATAGTCAATCACCATGCACTAAAACGGTGAAGGAAAACATCATGAGGAAACCTGCATACCATAGCGATTTATAAAAATTTTTATGGTATGTAAGTCCGCCAACCCGCACTAGGCTAGTGTGGTGGACTATATAGCCTAAACACTCTCAATCGAACTCTCGATTGTAGAGTAGGCCCGTGCCTTGCAGTGGGACGTATATGGGCTGATACAGATACAGATCTTTTTTACAGTTTCTTTAACTATGTAAACTAAGCGCGCTCTCAAGCTCGAGCCGAGCGCTCAAGCCACTGTTCGAGCGTCGAGCGCTTCAGTCGAGTCCCGACTCGAGCACGAGCTATCTGCTTGAGCGTCGACTCGAGCGTTTAAGCGCCGACTCGAGCTTTTTTACAACACTGATTCGAACCCGAGACTTCAGCTTTGTAACCGTACCGTAGTACAACTACGCCACCGAGGCAGTTATACTTACAATATTATTAAATATTAGTTATTGCGGCTGAAGTAGCCGTGGTACCCACACTAAGCTCTAGACTTGTTTGTTATAAATATATAAATAAAAAACGTAACAAGACCATATACTTTTTTAAACTTAATTATTTACATAAAGTATTTCACACTATTGTTTCTACAATGCTGAATCAATTCGTTAACAAAATTTTCATATAGTACAAAAAAGCCATAGACAAACAAAATAAAGATAATTCAATCGCATCCCTATCCAATAGCGCACAATCCTCTGTCTGAATTGATTACGTGAATGCGTTAGAGTCATTGAGTGGCGCGGGGCGCGCTGCACCGTTAGTACGGTTAGCGACGCCCACGCGCCCGCCTCTCCCCCTGCCTTGGACCCACACCCTGTATACGGGCCTCGCGGGACTCTTGATTGTATAGTGTTGACAATGTTTTGGTAAATAGCCATGTTTACTATTTGTTTTAAGGAGTCTTGTGTCTTCAATGTGAGAATTTGCGAGATAATTTCTATTACACGATTATTATTGAAATTTAGTTTTCCTTTAAGTTATTTTCATCATTGAGATCCTCATCTATGGGAAGTCTGCTGCTGAATATAGACCCAATAATTTTAACAACGACCTGTCGCAAGCCTGAGGTCAGAGAGTTACTACAGTGTTCATAAGATTGTGATATATCCTTAAAGAAATGTCTCCTTTCCATTTCAATAGCTACAACAGTACCTTTCCAAGCACCCTCTTATTTACATTCTACTGAATCATCGTCAGAACTTGCTCGCTTTCTACCCAATATATAATTTCTCCTCCTAATCAATGATGTCGCACCACTTCGAGCTGGACCGTTAGCAAAGAATTACGCTCTCTAACCATGGGTAGCGTTGTGCAATCTTACGTGAAACGGAACGTGCCCGCGCACGCGCATACTTCCTAACCACTCACTTATTCTAAATGCTTCGATATTTACATCCTCAATTATTATAATTGTACAAACACAATGTAAAAACAAACATAAAAGGCGGAAGATCTCAACTTGTGTAACTCATTTTTGGTATTTTAAAAATGGAGTACTGACAACATAGGTTGATTTGGGCATTTACTTTCGTTAATTAAATAAATATATTCGTTCCTTGCGTTGTGCCTCATACTACTATAATTAATTTATGTTATGAGAAACGACCCTGCCTGCTCCTTCATGGATATGTCATTGTTTACTATGTTCTTGTGCAAATATCTCACCTTTCATAAAATCGTAGGATACAAGAAATAAAACCCTTCATAGAGAAAAATTCAACCTTTTTGAGTTCTGGTTTAAAACGGTTACAATACAAGCCGGAAATAATATCTCTATCTATGCTTTAGTTAGGCATACACTTATCGTTACTGGCATTATACAGTACATAATAATATCGAAATTTACATATGCGACATCACAATCGACAAAATATCGATCGAACCATAATCCACCGCTCACATATCAACGCGGCCCGTTTAGGCGAAAGTAATGTTTATAAATCAAATATTGTGCGTGTCCCGGCGCGGCTCGGTACACTCGACGACGTTAATCAATGTGGCTGGTGAAATGTGACCTGCGGGATGGTTACACCACGCGTTACGTGATTCGAAGACTATGTAGCCGAAATTCAAATATATTCGTGACTCGTGAGACCACGGGTTCGATACCCGTGTCGAGACAAATGTATTTGTTTCGCGTCTGAGTATTTGTGAGATTGGAAAGTCTCTCGTAGTTCCTGATACCCATGACTCAAGACCCGATCCTAGTGTGTATTTATTTATTACTGTATAAGAGCGGTGTATGGATTATCGATGTCGATGATTTTATTCTTGATTAACGATCTACTAAAGAAGAAGGAAAATAAGTTATTGCGAAATAGGCTACTTACACTAGCAAATACCAATATTTGCATGAGATCAGTCTCGATCATACGGCAACAACCGTCGTAACATTTGGAAAGGATTACATTTTAGAGAATAAATTCAAAAAGTTATAGATTTTACAAAATCAAAAACATTTTCCTTGTGACACTGCGATGTTTATTTTTATCGTGTTCCTTCCTCAATACAATTGAAACATATCTTTCAGACAAACACACCATTAATTAAAATAACCTAGATTCCCGAACAATCTCAACCCTAACAATCTGAAATCGCGTTCCGTGCGTATCTAAAATGGTCTCCTAAACCGATGAGAGCGTTAAGTGGAGGTTGGCAGATAGCGGGGCCACCAGGTGGCGCTGGACGCACACTCGTGGTCGCACTACGGTCCCCGGTCGCTGGTCGCATGGTCGTTTGGTCGCAGCGCAGTCCCGTTGCGTTCAAATGCGGGCGGATCGCTCTATTTCGCCTTTCCACTCATCAAATGCAAACTTTCGATGTCCGCCTGTGTTGGGGTCGGCTCGTGATATGAGTGAAGGCGGGTTAGGGATTATTTTGTTTTTAAATATAAGTGCATTTAAGCAATATTTTACCATAATATTCAAATTCAGAAGAGGACATTTTACTTTTTCGTTTAGAAACCCTATATTCTAACCCCAAAAATAAATTATATGTAGATAGTCTAGAATAGATTAAAACCCTTTCTTTGTTGAAAAAATATTCAGTACTGATACAAAGCCAAGGCTCTAACTCAATTCAGATTATTTACAAAGTCTTTTAATGTGGCGGCTAATATATAATCTCAATCTCGATGGCCCTGATAAAGCTAATATACAGGTCATAATAAAATTAAGTTTGTTGAAATACCTTTATCTGGTTGAATTTGTCATATTGCCTGATGATTTACTTTAGGTTTTGCAACCGTCATACGCTCTTTCAAACTATTCGGAGGATTCAGTTCCAGTAATTTTATTTTATTACCTACTCGATCTAACTACCAATTTGATGGGAGTCCAAGACAGGTACAGGACATTTTTTTCAATAAAAATCGCAATTTCTTCCACATTGGACCACATCTTAACTGTCGGCCTAGACATTTGCATACCGCTAGGATAAGCACCGGGCCATGCGCACTGATAAATACGAAATTATACGGGCAATGGCGTGTGATTAAACCGGGTTCGTGGCCCCAGGTACTGAGCGCCAAGGTCTCTGCCAACGGACGATTGTGATGCCTGGGGAATGATTGTTGACATGTGTTGTGTTGTGCAGTTTTGTTTGTTTATTTACAAGAGGAAGGTTTTGTTTCGGTTTGTGGTGTTTTATGTTTGGTTTATGAAAATATGAGTATATTTTTATGTAAATTGAATTAATGGAAATAAGACTGAGATGACTGGTGATGTGGGTATATTTTGTTTCATTCTATGATTAAAAAAAGTACTTAAAATATGTAGTATATCTAATTTATTTAAAGAGGGTTACAAGTCAAAATCAGAGTTTTGTCATCTGGATTCGAACTTACTAATTGACACTTTAGTCCATTCCGAACTATGCAAGCGCAATGAACACGATTGTCCACCCCCAATTAACGCGGCGTCTCTCGCCTTTAATGAACCCGTGACTAATTGTCCAAGCCACCAAGATCTATGTGCTTATGGGCCGGCAAAATGATAACGTTTGCCTGCAAATGTGACGTTGATATGTGCCCGCGCCTGTGTAACTTGCCGCCTGGAGGTTGAAAAATTCACGCCATTTCCTTGTGATTTGATTTATGTTAGGCGCCGGACTGTCGGGTTTGGGGATTAGGATAAGTAATAAATGTATCAGGAAATAAGGAGATTGCGTATTTAGGGTTGTATTGACACGTTCGTATAAGATACATAGCAAAGCAAAAGTCTCTAAGATTTGGGACAGCTCAGGCAGGCTATGGTTGACCATGTTGACCCATTGCGGGGTGGCACTCTAGGATTAGTGTTTTTGATGATCAAATGGAACTAATGTGTAGTTTCTCAAGCTGTAAAAAAATGCATATACAAATAGTCAAAATCCTTACTGACGGTTAGGGTGTCCCTATTAATTTGACTCGTAAATATTTAAAATTTTTGGACTTCCATTGAGATATACTCCTACTTATGTAACTTGCAGTATAAAATTGACAGCCTCCGTGGCGCATTCGATTAGACGCCGCCTGTGAAACGAGAGGCCGCGGGTTCGATCCCCGCACTAAGAGAAATGTTTCCGCGGCCCACAAATGTGTCTGTCGGGTCTGGGTGTTTATAGGACCGAAACTTCTCTCGTAGTTCCTGCTACCCACGACACAAGACTCGATCTTAATGTGAGGATGGTGTGGGGTCAGGACTATGTATGTGACTATTGGGGTTTATTTATTTTGAATGTTCAATTTGTAAATTTTCATATTCTATATTAGTTTAGAGTTATTCTCTTTTTTATTAATATAGCGTCGCGTAGACCTCGGCTGTTAAGATTTTATATTTTCTGTAAATAGTCTTTTTTTTAATGATTATATGGTTTCTCTCGCAGCCAGACACAGTGCCGCAAGCCAGCGTGGACATGACCACTGTGCTGGAGGTGAGCGAGGCGGACAGCGTTACGGGCCACGCGCACAGCCTGGCCATCACGGCGCCGGAGCGAGTCACCTTCGTCAAGGGCACCTGCAGGGAAGAGGCGCGCTGGTGGGCCGACGTGCTTAGCGTCTACCCGCGGAGCAAGGTGAGGAATCACGTCATATTTGACTGCCAGTCGGTAGATTTTTTTAATTGGTGCTATATGCCGCATCGATGTCGTGAGAAATTCTCTCTTCAGCCACAGGAATTCTACTGCTGAACATAGGCATCCCCCTAGGATATCTACATCAAACTGATGGAAGCGGCCTTTGACGATTTGATGACTATAAAGTGCCGAGTCCTAGTTTAGATTTCTAGACTACGTGATTTTTTTATTATTTAATAAATATCCAGGATCTCATATTTCGCGAATACGTTAACAGGGAAAACAGCAGATAATCCGATCAAAAAATACAAGCTCAATATTACATAAGATACATATAAGTACATATAAGTTAACTCTAATCTGACATCTCAAAGAAGTAGAAGATTTATTTTCATTTTCATATGTATTCATGCTCGAATTCAAATTCAAACAAATTATCTTTCAAGTCTATCTTGTTTACGTCTACTCAACTCGTGATTCCCTTGTGATAAATCCGTGCTGGTGGCAGGGTCAGCTCCAGGAAGGTGGACATTACAAATGGCGGCCAACACCTCACCTCGTACATGTTACACTCAACTATAAATAATTTCCGCACGACTGTATGTTTAAGGAGCAGATGTTTATTCATGCTCGCACGCCCCATCGATCACGATTCGATTCCACAAATAAAGTGAAGGTTTAGAGCTGACCAGTGGGACTTTTTATACAATTCAAATAACATGTCCAAAAGAGATGGTTGTCGACACAATTATGCTGGCCAGCTAAAATGTCATTGAACTTTCATCAGTGATGATTCTCTCTAGTCGACACAATTTTGCCGGCCTCAAAACTGAATAACAATAAACTACCACCAGGATTTCATCAATACCATCTGCACCAACTTAGAGTCAACAAACTCCCTCACCGAACGAAACACAACACCAAGGCTGGTATGTACGTTGATCTCCTGCGAAATATTAGTACCACCCCGGTTGAAATTGTACCCAGTTACTGTAGGTTTAACCTACAGTTCTAATTCAGTGGTCAGTAAAAGACAAGCACGAAATCGTATTTCACTAGCACTCTCTAATCTTAGCCATAACAGAAAATTTTCCTAAATAGTAATTGTTACTTATACTCAATAACTTCATTTGAAGACATCTGCTTAAGTGACTATGAATATCTAATGAAATTAAACAATCTTTTATCATTCTCCTCCGCCTAAGTATTTGTTTAGGTATCTCGTCAAATTCTTATTTATTACACGCAAAAGTAATCCATAACAGATGTGTCTCATTCATGCTGAAAAAAATCGTATTACAGATTTTTCTAAAAGATCATTCATGATTTGTATACTCTCGTTAAATATTAGAATTACTCAACACTAGTCAATATGTTTGCCACCTGCCATCCCCGTGTGAATAGATAATGACAGGTAATGAGACGTGAGCTCCGACTTCCTGCAGCGAAAGCGGCGCGTGCGCAATTGTCGGTCACACTCGCCCCACACGCCTCTCCTTACCTCAATGGCCGGCTAATTTGCTCAATCTTGGTGGGACCTCATAGCGCCTCAAAAGAGTTTACAGCCCTAAAATTCCGAAATATCTCAATGAAAGCTCTCAGTACCAGTCAATCTGCGAAATAAAAGCTTCCACTCCTGTGGTCGTTTAGATATTCCAATTGTAAATCGTATTTCAACTCTCTCTAAACCCGCGTCTTATATACTAGTCCTAGTAAATAGGTTTAATATATCCATTTATATTTCGTATTTATATACTAGAGATATCTTTACCAGTACAATTATCTACCAGACTCGTTTTTTCTTCCTACAAACCACACCCAATAGTTTTCAGCCAATTACTACATTTACTAAACAACTTTACAGAATATGCTGCCATAAGTAATTATGCAAAAACATATTTCCTCCTAATATTTGTACAATTATATGAATAATTGCTTCTAATTTACCTAAACATTAACCACTTTACGGTAGGAATATCTATTTAGTTAGTACACTAAATAAACTATAGTTAATGATTATTGATATATTTATATTTTCACTTAAGAATATTTCCTAACACTGCTTAACCGAATACGTCCATCTAATTACCAAATTCGTAATTTTATCCAGTTTAAAATTTTCACAACCATCCATTCTCTATATTATGACATGTATTATTTCTACCACATTCCCTAAATATTATCTATGTGTCCTCTTGTCTTCTAAACCATCGATCACAAGCACACCTGCCAATAGTTCCCGATGGGATTGGCAAGAGCTCCTGGAATTGTGAATAGTTATATAATTAACCGGTGTAACCCGCGTCCCGTAACACAACAGGATGCGCCCGCCAGTTTTTATTAACAATATAATAGGCCACGATACGTTACACCGGGGTGCTATTCTTGCGGAGTCGAGATACTATGTTCCTCCTTTTCAATCAGTGATATTTTCATAGCTAGCCTTTGTCACCTGTTTTTCTGAGGGAAGAAAACAATGAATAATTGTTTCTAAATCTTTCTACACGCATCTTTGTGATTTATTTCATTGCGAATCAAGGAAGATCTATTGTTGTAACGGGCCTAACTGTTAGGTTCTGATGCTTGATGTAAGTCTTTGCAGGCTACACTTGATATTGGTCTGTCTGTGGAATTATTCTCGCAAGTCTTTATTTCCTACCACCTTGGTTTCGTGAGATTGTGAACCTCGCCTGTCTGCAAAACCGTGAAGACCTAATTAGAAATTTAATAAGATGAGTGACCCTTTTAGAATTTTTGAGTAAGATTCGACGGCTATTTTAACGTTAACATCAAAGAATATGCTTCATCACCGTTGTTAGAGAAAAAGGGGTATATTTTTGGAATTAAATTACCCCAGCGTAATGATGTCACGAAAAGCTCAACTCAATCAATAACTCCGACAAAGAATAGTAATACACTACCGTTTACAGAATATAAATAATCGCCAAATTATCACTATCGACAAAATGTAGAACACCCACAAAGATAGCCCCTCCTCGGAGAGCGAAGCGGTAACAATGCGTCCGGTAGCGTAACTTCGACGCACACAACTCGTTCCAAGTCCTTGGCGACTATTATGCCAGCCGCACAGGGCGCAGTGCAGCGAGAGATGCCAAGGTTTAGAGCTAGGCATCCATTAGACGCTCAACCTTAAGTGGACTAGATTTTATCTTGGCGATAAATGTCACGTAGTACCGAAAAGATTTTTTTGGGTATAGATTAACCAGTGGGAGAATCGCAAATTAAAAAAGCCTCATCCCTTCGACTTTCTTCGTCCTTGATACCTGAACATTACCTGATTACCTCTTCACCTCTCCCACCTAAACCGTAAACAACCTAAAACTGCCTAGCAAGTCTTCCAAAGTTATAGCTTGGTGATGAACATTTACCATCATCAGGTAAGTTTTTTGCCAGTTATCTGATGTAGAAATAGTTATTATATAAAAATATTGGCGCCCAACTAAAGAGCACCGGCTATAATGTTTATAAGAGCTTAAGCTTTAGTTTCATCACAGTATTCTAGACGGCAATAGGTCATAAAGAGAAAAATACCTTAACCATCTTTTAAATGCCATTAATCTCGCTTTCATGTTTCAAGTTTAATAATAAATTTCGATCTCATATTATACAAAAGTTAACAGATTTCACCCCATTACCGACTCACAAAAGCTTAAATGCAGTTAAGTGATTCTTTGAAAGCGGTGACGTCACCGCAATGTCTGGAATTGCAGCCCATTCGGGCACAACCCAATTTTTCAATTGTGCGTAATGGTCGCCCAATCGATTCCTTTGAATTTCATCTGTTTTTGTACCGAGCAGTTAATAAAGTAACAGACAGTAGGTTAAGTTTATTGTGAATTTTATTTTTGATTTGAAATTTTGCTGTGTATTAAAAATATTGAACAAGAATCACATGATGATCTTAACATTTAAACTTACTATAAAAACTACTTTTGAAACGATTTATTTTAGCGTAACTTCAAATACAAAAATGTTAAGGATTTTTAGACCGACTTTGGTTAGTATTTTTACCTTAAATCCAGTTTAGCTCCAACTTAGTCCCGCTGTAACTTTATTATTAATATCTTACCATTATTTAGTCATGTAAAACTTGTCTTACTGTTTCATTCCGCGCTGTGTCCCTCCAGCTGCGCGCTCGGCCCAGTTACAGTCAAATGTGCCGCTACAATTAGTACAGGATCGGGTTACGTGCGCCGGCGAAATTGACCCGCTTTGCACCAGGAACGTGGGTCGATGTGCCGTTAGAAAAAATAACCAGGTTGATAGGGATAAGGGGGGATAAATGATGGATGCGTTAAGGTATGTCGCGGAAAAATCATTTTTTTTGAGTAATTAGAAGAATTTTAGATAGATTTGTCTTCAGGTTTCGTGACATCACTGAAAGGAATTTATAATAAGTAAATAGTATTGGGAAAGCACAGACCAACTTAAACTATTGCCTAAAATTGCTCATTGATTTTAGGATGAGGCACTGACATATCCATGTTGCCAAAATAAAATATATATCATGAATTAGATAATTTTGCAACAATCGCGCGTTATCAATTTGGCGTGTCAGATCGATTTTAACGTGTTTAATGAATGTTAGTTAACAGACGGTCACTGGCCCAGTTAAAAAGCGCGCTACGATTCAATCCGACACGTTATATAACTGAACCATATGAAAAAAATCGTATGTTTATTGAAGGTACTATTATTAAGTCTATTTGAAAAAATAAAATAGAAATTGCTATTATTAATGCAAACTTCTATTTTGAAATATTTTATAGGTTTCATACCAATCATAACCAGAATCGATTTGCCACGCAATAAATCTAAATATTTTTTCCTTATTTTTTTGTTTTAAATAGCAAAATGTTTTGCCCAGTGGAGAAAAATAATAATATATTTATACCCAATATTACGCAACGTCGTGCTTGTTTCCCGTAGAGGTAGGTAGAAACTATACAATACCACTTTGAAAGATCCTCATATTTTATTCCCTTTAACCATCATTAGTCATTCTTCATATCAAATACTATTAGAAAATATATAAATAAATGTGTCAAGTTGTCTGCCGACCCACATTAGACCACATGAGACGGTTTTATGATACGTGTTCTAATTTCAGTGACTTATGTAGAATTGAGTCCGCGGATTTTTTCTCTCCTGACATTTGATACACAGCACAAAGCTCGCTATGTGGCACCAAATTTTTTTCCTACATGTACATACAATGGAGAAATATTTCGTATAAAAAATGTAAGGCAAGTCTTGCTGCAATTAACAATTTAGTGGTTCTGTATCTCCTTAATCCATTTTATAGGTAAGTTTGTAAATATATTTTTTTTATTTTGCCAAAATAATCTAACTTAAATTTTAAGAATTATTCTAAACTATGATGTTTTGGTCTTCTTTACTCAGCCGTTTTTAGTCATTGTGATTGATTACTTTACGTGTAGCTAAAAGCTAGTAGTGGACCCAAATTTAAATATTATCAATACTACTTTCAGTATATGTTTAGCTGTTTCATCAGATGCTCTCTTCATCTTACGGAGATAGAACGAGGGCTCATATATAATATTTTCGATAAGGACCTCCAAAATGTTAGTTTGGAGGCGTTGCGGGCGGTGCGTTGACCCGCGCGGCGCCGCGCTATCACGCCGTCTTGATACAGATACCACACTGAGATTTAACTATTATACTAGATGGAACTGAGAGGAATTGACTCGTAACTGAATCACATTTATTAATTTTATTCTTTATTTTACAAAGTAAGAAAGAGTAACAGTTTAGAGGCAATACGAAACAACAAAATATAAATAGCGGTCTTATCGTTTATTTACAAAATAAAAAATTGCTGTTAAACATATTTTTTTTACAAAAATAATGATATATTATCTTTCGCTAATAGGTAGATATTGTAGTTGAATATTATTGCGCTGTTTTTAAATTCAGGTATAGTAAAGTCAATTATAAAAAACACCTCTGCCAGCCGGGCAAAGGTTTTTTTTTCTTCCTTACATTTTCGCCTGAAAATTAATTCCAAATTCCGGCTTATATTTCCACGATATGCACCGTTGCAGCCACATCTATTAACAAAGGAAAAATAATCATAATAGGGCACCACTCACCAAGTACAAAGATATGAGGTAAATAAATATTTAAAAATACTTTCGACTTGAGTAACTCCTGTTTTGAAGTCGGTTAAAATATAAAGACATATCCACATACATCTCAAGTTATATCGTGACGAGAAACAATGACGCAGCATCCACGACCCTGGACAAGCCATCACACGAACGTGTGGTATTAATTCTATTTCATCGTTACACGCTCACTAATCGATAGTCGATACTCATAATATTATCAAGATACATACACCGGGTTCATACAAGAGAAACATTTATGTATAATGGAGATGTTTATGAAAAATCTATTGTATGTAATGTCCACTAACTTCACATGAGGAACCAAATCCCTACGGCTATATTTATAGACAGTTTCCGACTGAAAACCTAGTTTAGTTAATGAATGTTTTGCCCTTTGGAAATACTTTTGAATTCAGTTTGAGCGAAGAATACTAAGGATAAATCCTAAGTGTGTTAGATCTAACCTTTAACCCTGTAGTCTCTCTTTCCAAGTTGTCTTAGTATTTAGGTTATGTTTACCTCAAAGCATACTACTGAGATATAAGTTGACTTCCGTTCCCACACGTCCTTATCGCGACGCGTATCCTTCATCATCTGTAAAATTGTTGTCTATCAGGTCAATGACCTGCGAGGCGCCGTGACTCTAAACCCACGTACACACTGATATATCCTTGCATTTGTTATATATCGACGCAGGAAAGCGATTTTGTCGTATATCGAAAGAAGCAATTTTACACCAGAATAAAAAAAAAATATATGAATAACCTCTAAACTAGAAAACTTAGGAATTCTATATCTTTAATCATGACATTTTAAAATAAATCCTTACATTTTCACGAGGAAATTAAATGCGGTTTTTTTTATGAATTAAATACACAACACGCATATACGCATTTTTTGAGATACGACAAAATCGCTTTCCTACATCGATATATGTACGTTATACAGTGGTGAAAACATATTCTCTCTGTCTCTCTGTCGTAAACCACAGGATGTCCACTACTGAACATAGGCCTCCCCCAAGGTTCTAAATGTAAGGTAAAATCTAATTAATACTATAAATATTTTGAATAATGATTGTGAGTGACAGCCTACGCCTAGTGAGAGTGGAGCGGACTGACAAACATAGGTCGCCAGTTCAAGACCCAGATCCACCTTTGACTCTCTGTCTTGGCGTGTTGGAGGTTATTAATTACTCTTGAGAAAATCACTAATAGTAAACTTTACTTAAATGGGATATTTTAGAAAAACTCGCCGAACTTTGAACTTATTATAAGAACTTAACTTGTCTGATAACTTAATTTAGCCCTAAATCCTGCCAATGACAAACAAAGCCCAATATAAGTATTAATGCTACAATATATGGATGATTTTCATATCGCAATTAATATTTCAATTGAATTTTTTGATTAAATCGATATTGTAACCGCAGTCTTACAGTAACGGTGTGTGGCGCCGGCTAATAGATGTCGTAATTGTTTAATGTTGTTTGTCAATATTATTTCCTCGTTTAAATCCTTTTCGCAACGCTAATTCATTACATATCTTTATTATTATGTTAAACCAATCAGTATTGATAAACAAACAATTTTAAAAAATCCGAGTCATTACTCGTTTTATGAATGTTTATGTAAAATTCATGCAGTTATAAAGATAATACATTTATTTAAAAGTCACATTTTTTATTGCAATTAATGGCGATGAGCGGACCTTTCGCCTGACGGTACGGGATACGACCGCATATGGACAGAAGCAAGAGAAACAAAAACATTTATTACAAAGCAATGCTTGGCATTCCACTGCGCACGCCATACTGATATGTCCAGTAGTTACTCTGGCTACAATGTCCTTCGAACTGGAATAAAACAGTGCTTTACACTGCTGTTTGGCGGGAGAAATAGACATTGCGATGGTAATTACCCAGGTGGCCTCTCACAATGAGAGATCTACCACCAGTAACATTAATAAACAAAACTTAAAAGTTGAATTCAATTATTGTTATAAAATACTCACAAAAAGCGCAGTTATTTCATTGAAATTCATCAATAATATCGACAGTCACTATAAATTCAGACCAAAGTTATAGCCCAAATTCAATCGATCACCTCCCACCACCCAAAAACAACATAAAATCATGAGATAATAAATATCATACTTAAAATATTCGTTTACGAAAATATTTTTGAAAACTCTTTAATCGAGTAGCCGCAGTCACTAAATCTAATCCACACAAGATTAACTCCAACATAACCGCGCTTTTGATCTACAGCTCGTTGATAAATCTTATTTTATGACAATACAGGTAAAAAACCGTTGGTTTGAATTAAAAATCGACGGTAACTTTATATATACCGGCTATAAATATGTGACGTCATCTTTGAGCAATAGAATTTTGAACACTAAAGTGAAAACCGTAGCGAAATTGTATTGGATTACATTAGATTGATTAATAGGTGTAACTGTTAAAATAAATTGGTGATGTATTGATTTAGATTGTGATGCTTCATTACTGTAGAATTGTCGGGAAAGGGAAATTACATTCAAAACTTTAAAATAATATACTGGGTATCTCAAGACTGCTACCGAAAACGAAGCCGGGAGATAGTTTTAGTGACTACCAACACAATGCAACTAAAAATTTCACAAAGAAACGCGACAATTATTTTTTAAATATCGTCATTTTTGGGTGGTAAATCCATAGTTTTTGCTAAAATAATAATTTAAACTTTTATACCTTATATTATTTATAAATAAGAGGGTGACATCGACCTTGACGTCAAAGCCCGTATAAGCGCTGCTTGGGCTAAGTGGAGGGAGGTCTCAGGCATACTCTGCGACCGCAGGATGCCGATGAGGCTCAAGGGTCTCATCTATAAAAGCAACGTGCGGCCGGTGCTCCTGTATGGTTCTGAGACGTGGCCTGCCCTCAAGCGGCACGTCCAGGAGGTTCACGTCGCGGAGATGAAGATGCTGCGGTGGATGTGCAACGTCACGCGTTTGGACAAAATCCGTAACGAGCACATCCGTGGCAGTCTTGGTGTCCGCGATGTGGCTGATAAACTCCAGGAATCCCGCTTGAGATGGTATGGTCACGTCCTAAGGAAACCGCAGGAGTGCGTCGGTAATGTGTGCCTGAGCCTCAATATTTCCGGACCTCGACCGCGGGGTAGACCCAAGAAGCGCTGGCTCGATGTCGTCAAGGAAGATATGAGGGTCAATGGCCTTACTATTGAGGATGCCGAAGATCGGGCGAAATGGAGGAGAATTTGCCGGAAGGCGGACCCTGGCACCGGCCGGGATAACGCCAGGTAGAAGAAGAAGAAGAAGAAGAGGGTATACAATATTATTTCAGGTATAAATGTATTTACCACCCAAATATGGCCATAGGGAAAAAATAACAAAAAAAAAATGTCGCTTTTTTTTGCAACTTTTTCTGTTGAATTGTGTCTGAAGTCGCTTAAACTACCACTCGGCTTCGTTTTCGGTAGCAGTCTTGATATACCCTGTATGTATGTACAGTAAAATTTTATATAAATAAATAAATAATACATTCCAATTGAGAACCTCTTTCTTTTTTTGAAGTTGGTTAAAAATATAGGCGATTTCATTAGCATTTATCATAAATAGTTAAATAAATACACCATGTTCAGTCTGATCCCACACAACACAAAATCGAGTCTTGTGGGTATCAGAACCTACGAGAGACTTTTTGGTGTTACCAACACCCAAACCCGAAATAAATACCAGTGGATGACACTAATGCTGACGTCTAACCAACTGCGCCAAAAAATTTAGTCAAGCTGAGGAAAATTAGAAGTAAAAGAATCATAACATAATACAAAAATATCGATCTATTGTATCTATGAGTACTATGGAATTTTAGCTATTAATTCATGAAATATCATATAATATTAGTAAAAGAAAGCTCATTAGTCATCATGTTTATCCTGAAAGTGAACGGCAAAGGCAGTATACATATTTATGCCAGAGAGAAAACCTAAACGTCATTTTACTGACATGAGCAAAAAATCAATCTGTCCATATTAAGCCGGCGCATTGAACCCCGTCCCGGAACAGCTTGAAGTTATTTTTGCTATATCCGTTCTGTTCCGAGTTTCACTTTCCGCAAACTAGGTGTTATCCATTCGTCAACATCGTTCATTACAAGGGGCAACAAATTAAACGCAACCCGTTTAGATCCAGCGCGAGCGATTCGACAATTAATCCATTACGGAACCTGCGCAGGGCTGATAGTTGCGAAAGGGCTTTTTAATCCAGTGAAGAAGTTTCGGCTCTATATATCCCACTCACGGCACGGGCCTCCTCAACAATCAGGAGTACGATTGAGAGGGGTTAGGCCATATAGTCCACCCACAGATCATCTGTGAGTCCACCATATTGGCCTAGTTCGGATTGGCGGACTTTACATACCTACTGCATAAATTCTTACAAATCTTTATGGTATATGTATCCAGTGAAGTAAATGTAACTCAATTTTATATATGATGGGGTTGTTTGGAAAGTGGAAAATAAATATTTAAAAACTCGCTGTTTGACATGAGCCTTCAGCGTCCTCCATATTGTACAGCTTGGTCCTAACTTCCACATGGCAAACCAGTGCGGTTCGACAGTCAAACAACTCATGTTAATAGTATTCGGGAATTAAGAGTCGAATCTACACTAAACATATTTAAATTATTATTTCCTTAATTTCATTTAGCTAATCATTCATTTTATGTTTAAATATTAGGTGTATTTATTGATTTATTTATTCTAGTATGACACAAGTACTTTGACTCATCTAAAAACCACCAATTAATTGCTTCTTTACCTACAAATCACTGTTCTCCTTACACATATCATTATACATCAATCTTGAATTACACAGTAAGTATGTTATTTAATAAATAATATGTTCGAGTCAGCCCTGGTCGCGCCCACCGCCAACATCGTTAACAAGTCAGAACTATGTGCTTTCGAACAATTAAACGATACGCGAGCGTTTCTAAACGCGTTTTCACATTACCACCGTAATTCCTTCGCAGGAAACACCTTTTGGTACATCTCGCTTGATATGTAATTTAGATTACTCTCCAGAGCTGGTCGGTAGCCAATTGACTACTTGAGTGAGCCAGGATCTAATCATATTTTCGTAGACTGGTTAAAGATTAAGAATTAGCTGTCACTTCCTACTTACCTTGTAACATTTATGTAATAATTTAGTAATACGCCGAAGCGCAACGTAACATATCGCAAATATTAACGTACTACAATGTAAAACAAGTTAAATTAAATCCTAGAAAAAATATGTTCCCTGAAAACATCAACATTTTTATGCTAATTATACCTATTGTTTATTCATTGCTTATAGACTATTGTTGTAATTTATGAATAATATTGTACAAAACTCCTCTTAAAACAACACAATATTTTCGTTACAATTTGTAATTATTTCCAATATTGTCGTCAGGGTCGACACAAGAGGAACGCCACGTTTCCCGGCGGACAGACGGCGAGTCTGCTGCAGTCGTCAACAACTAGAAGTAAGTATTGTTATATCTGTATGTATGTATTATTGTCATCATATACCTAACTTCAAAATTGTTACCTTTTTATTTGTGTCATCGTTACACCATCGATCCAAGCTCCATGGCCAAAATTACACATGTATACCTACACATATTTTATGTTCGAAATAACAAACCTTTTTAAGGGTGTGTAATTATAAAGTTTATTATGTGTAATAAGACCACAACATAGTTTAAAAAAATAATTAAGAAAACAAAGTCAAAATAAACGATGCTGAAACAAAAATTACAAAATGGCAACGAAATTATTTTAGAATGAGGGTATATCACAATTTATGGACACTGGGAGTTAAGTTTTAAAGTATTTAAAGGTGAAAATTGATGGTTGATAGACAATTGTTGTTCTACTATTGAAAAGTGATTTGTGATCGTGTGATCGATATTGATTTGAGCGATACAGGAATCAATAGTTCTGGGAATGCTGTGATTAATAGTGGTAAATTGTACATTGTGACATTGAAATGGTGGAACTGGGCATGCGCCGGAGGTAGCTTTTACGAACTATTTAACTCCCAATTAATTAACGCTTTCAAATAAAAAAGGTATTGCAATACAAAGCATTTTTATCATCGTACTTTCGTGTTATATTATTAACTTTAGCACGATTTTCTTTTGACACTACCCTACAATATTACGTGTCTTTTGTAATGTAAGGAACTACAAGGAATTTGTCAGGTCCAGGACACCAAAACAATTGGCTCACATTTTTTTATTCCGATGAATGGGGTGACGAGCATGCCATTCCCCTGATGGTAAGCAATAGGACCGCTTATGGATAATAGCAAAACCCATCAACAACATGAGTGCAAAATAATGCTTGGCATTCCACCGTGCTCGCCATCCCGAGACCTAAGATGTTAGGCTCATTATTTCCTGTACTTACTCTGTCTGCAATGTCCTTTAAACCGGGACACACATACATTAACACTACTGTTTGGCCGTAGAAATAAACATTGCGGTGGTACCTACCCAGGTGGCCTCTTCCATAGCTGAAACACCAGTATTCAGACATAACTGCATCCGTGGCTCCTCATTTTTAAGGGTACCCCAATATCCAATCACCCAATATCCTAAAAACGAATGTGCTCCTTCTAGAATACTCTGCGGACGCGTCGACGCTGCGCGACGTGGCGGACGGGTGCGGCGGCGCGAGGCCACGGTACTGCTCCGGCGGGACCACCACCTGGCCCGGGCCACGCGTGCAGCCGCCGCAGCCCGAGATACCCAGCCTGGCCGCGCCGGCGCCCATCGACACCAAAGGTACGTACAACTTATCTTGTCCAGCCATTCAAGAGTATGTAGGTTTTGTAGTTTTAATCGCTTGTGTCAGGCCTTCTTCTTGACTTTTAAATTTGTATACACTAGGAGCCTATTGCGGAATATTTATGTAAGGCTACCGTCTAGCCTACTGTCAAAATTTTCGAACTATAAACATATGTTTGTAACTGAAACTATGAAATGATGACAGATACTGGAAATGTTAGCGTCAATATAATATCATCTAGGTATTTTGAACAATATAGGTACTATTCTTGAATAGGTAATATTCTTGGTAAAATCGGGTCGACTTTCTCTCGGTTCGGAACTCGGTAGTCAGGATACCTCGTCTGCCAGTTGCGATATGGTAGATAGATGAATTCATACGAGGCTACCGACTAAGCTATTGTCAGAATTTTAAAATGTTTAGTAGGAAATTGTATTATCAAATTGTAGCAATCACCAGTAAAAATCGAGAGACCAAAATTCTTACCCAAAAATACGTGAAGATGCTTCCGAAAGATTTGTTTATTAAAACTGCCTTACCTTTATCGGATGGAGAAATATTAAGTATTAATAAATTCATTTGAAAATAAACAGTACATTAAATATATATTCGTATAGGACTATCAATTGCAATTGTAATAATTTATCCATTAAAAAATTGGTCCGCCAATAAATTGATATGTTTTTTAATTAATTTCACACAGCGGAATGATAAATATTGGTAGCCATTACTGCTCCCACGTTTTTAATTTAGTCCATATAATTTTTAATCTGTGGCGACATTTATTTGGCGCCAACGCACCCACGCGCTATCTATGAACCAATACACCGTATAACATTGCGGAATCAATAAAAACGCATTATATTATAACCTTTTCGTTTGAACTACAGTAGAACCTCGTTAAGTCGAACCTCGATAAGTCAAAAACCTCCAAACCTCGAAAAAATGTTTTGTTCCCTTCCCTTCAAACACCAAAACCTCCATTACTTGAAATCTTGACCCTCTGTTAGTCGAAATAATCACCGAGTCCCTCCAAGCCATTTTGGTACATATTTTCACTCTATAACTCGAAAAATTAAATTTGACCTCTGTATCTCGAACATAGCAACGTTTTATTTTAGAACCTTTACAGCTTGATCATTTGGAATTTATTACCTCTATTATTCGAACAAAAATAAGTTACCGACTTTAAGAACTTGCCGACAATGTGAGTACGCTATTGTTTCTTAGAAAACATTTTAGGAGTTTACGATAATAAATTTATGACTCACGTAAACACGTGTTTGCTTGCACCTCTCTCTAACTCAAAATTTATAAGAATAAACCTCAAACTCTTTATGTCGAATCAAAATACGCCTAGTCGAAATCCTCCATAAGTTGAAAACTCTATAACTCGAATTTTTTGGCGTCTCCCTTGATGTTCGACTTATAGAGGTTCTACTGTATATTAAATAAAAGCTAATATTTATAATTATTTGCTGACGTTCTGGTGGTTTCTTCTCAGTTGCTCGCACATAATATCATTGTATTTTTTACTACTGGCCTATATTATTAAATCGTAAAGTAAATTTAAATAAATATATTTTATTAATCAAACCACCGAGTCGCATTAGGCCAGCATGGTGGACTATTGGCCTAACCCCTACTAATAATGTTCTCAGTTTTAGAGACTTCCTGTGCTCAGTAATGGGCTATTATAGGTTGGTGAAATAGATACATACAGTACTATATTTTTGTTATAAAGAAAGGAATATTGCATATTTTCTAAACAGCTTTGTAACTACACTGTGAAGTGATAATGAGATAATTGTATTACAAATGTTTGACCCAAACTGACCCTATGGTCATAATCGGCTGCACATACGAAATCACATTTTGAAATCCATAATAGTACATTAATAACTTGATTGCAATTTATTTACAGTCCGAATTAAACCACTTACTAGTAATGGCGTTTCATGTATTATCCGTAAGTCTGAGTACTAACATGCTATGTATGTTTAGTTCTGTAGACCTTAATTTACGGAATTGAATTTCTTATGACTATTTTAGCATACATATCTCAATCATTTCAATGTTGTTTATATTCACAAAGATTTCGCCATCGAGCAATCAATATTCAGGGCTTTCATGTATCTATACATTTGTAAGCTAATAAGTATTAAGTTATTAACAATATTACGCCTGTAAATTCCAATAAATTACAACATTAGTCGCCCATGTATAATTAAGACACAATTCTCACGTTGAAATGTTAAATAAATCTCGCATCCAAACAAAACTAACATTAATCTCGAAGCAATGATAATTACTGCCATTCCATTTAAACAAAACAAAAGCGATGTAGGTGTTACTTAACATTGAGTAAGACTTATTTGTCGATTGTGATATAATGTCGAAGACTTGTAGCCTGGTTAGGTGCGGAATTGAGTGACATATCAGCGGTCGCGGGTTTGAGCCAGTCATTTTTGAGTTTTAGAATAACATTGAATGTGTAAGTAATAAATCTACATACTATCAGTCTCGAACAAAAATTTCGAAAATATACAAGGCATTTCAAGCCGTATAAGACCGCCGCAATAGACTGCAGCCATATTAAAAAATGAGTTGTAGAAGATCCGTGCTTAGCAGTGTCCTGAATAAAAGCTGATTTGATTACGACATAAGCGAGCACGCAGCAATTCCCGCGCATTTCTGGGCGTTAAAAAAATTCTCGGAGGCGGTGCAAGTTATTTATTCACCATTGAAATGAAGTAATCAAGTGCAGATATTAACACGTAAATCACGAGGCGGTGTGTGAATTTCGGAACATGTGATGGAAACTAAATGTGAGGGTCGCGTAAAGGTTAGTAAAGGGCGGTGTTTGGGCATAAATTTTGGGAGCCGCCAATTACATTACGACAGAAGCGTAATGTTTTAATTTGAGGGTCATCTGTAATGACCCCTGGTCTATGCACGTTCACTTATTCAACTATAGAACGATCTAAAAAAGGGTGTTTTTCGTAAGCCTATTTTTGAAAGGCCTTGTCTCATCACCAAATCAAAAAAAAAAAACTTATTTCTTTCTTCTTTCATAAAATACAGAAAACATTCTATATAAAAGTAAAATACAGAATGTTTGTATTCAATTTTACTGTTGCTCTATAACCTACGAGGTTACGCGTCCCAATATTGAGCAATGATTTTATTCATTAGGCGTGCCTTTTAGGAACATTCGCTTGCATCCAACCAGCTACAGAATATATCAAAATAAATATAAGCACCCACAACACCACAGAATGCAATTCCACAAATAACTTCCTTACAAACTCGTCTGCACGCGACAGGTGTCCCACTTAATTAGCTAAGCGGCTATCCCGCTGGCGTGGTGGATGAAAGGCATCCCAGACCACCCCGTCCAGCCATAAATCTGGACACAATCCGGCGCCGCGACAACGCGTTAGACCTAATTAAAACCCGTTATACGCTGGAGATGCTGTAAGCTTGCAAAGGACGGTTTAAGTTAGAGAAGATAGCGGTTTAGCGTAATTTGTAAAGGATTTATAGGAAATGCAATTGATAATTATTTGTCATCGACAAATTGCTGTCTGTTTTGTGACTTCGATTGGTATCTAAGTTTCTGATCATCATTATTGCAAACTTCTTTCATCCGATGATGTCCGGTAATTTTTCGCAGCAATTTAGATTTTTTTGCTTTTACGATTAGGTCGGATGTCACCTTGCGTTAATTTTAATAACCTTGATAACAAAAATAGTCTGTACTTATCACAGCGATAGGCACTTAATGTAAGCCGTATTTATCGTTTAAGATGCATAGTTTCCAAGTAAGGCCACTAATAAATTGCGATTAGAATACATTTTGCAAAGTCTGCTAGCACTCTCAAATTACGAATTCTTCGCAAAATTCCTTTACTCCAATTCCAAGTTTTAAAAAATGTGCCAGGAAAATGAATATTTAAATTTTCATATGCAAATATAGTTAAGCTTGTTGGTTTAACGTTTATTACCCGTTTTATTATGAGTTCGTAAGATACTGAGGACGGGTTTGGCGCGTTTTTAGTTTATCTAATGATGTTAAAGTTATTACCTCAACATGATCACCGGATGCCGAACTGGTGGAATGCTTTCCGGCACCATTATAATTATGAAGTTGAAGTTGTTATATACTATAGTGATATTATGATAATTGACTTATAATTTACTCTTAATTGCTCCAAATCGCTCCCCTCTTACGATGTAAAACACGCGAAACTAATGATACGCGTCAAAACAACAAGTCAAACGAGACTTTCCTCGGATTCCGGCGTGTCAATTAAATTTAGCACCGTTAGAGCAATAAATAAAATACCTTTGAAGTAGACAACACCGTACAGCCAGGCATGCGACACTTGCGAAATACTCGCCAAAATACTTTCTTAGATACTTAGCTACATACAACAAGTTTATAAAGCCAACATTTTGAATTTTAGTCAGTTCGAAATTTGAATTATTGATCCTTGTAAACTGTTGTGTATTCTAAATTCGAATAAAATGAACTTATGCAATTAAAAGCAATTCAAAATTGGAACTTTGCAGGCTATAGTAAATTCGAAATAACTTTGATTAAATGTGTACAAAAAATAAACAAAAGGCTCAATGAGATTTTATTTCATTTCCAATAAGTAATATCTTGTTTCGTTTTCCTAAAGTTGAATCTAGGTCTATCCTCCTTAAATTCACTCCGCACTCGTCAAATTTTAATAATTCGCCGAATCGATATCAAATACTCGAAGTTTCCACATTATCTGACCACGTAAAACCGTAAAACATTCGTGTCGGTGCGTAAAATATTTTTACAGTTAAAATTTAATATATATTTCGTTAATATTTTATGATTATAGAATTTCCCGCGGTAATTATAAGCGACGCCCGGAGGCACCAGATGCATATTTATTAACTTATTTGTAATTTATAGTGTTATTAAATGCGTTCTCAATAAAACATGAACCGACACGTTAAATGTATTCCCGAATTCTAGTAAAATGTTCATATGAAGCGAACAGAAATACACTAAAAATATATTTTTGGCTTACAAATTACAATATAAGGTAAAATTACATTGTCAGAAACATAAATGTTAATTAACTATATTTAAAACAAATACAATCTAACTTGCAAGTCTAGCAGTAAGATTACAAATAAAAAATAAACTAAAACTTGTCTTATGGCTACTGTGTTGGACCTGAAAGAACCTGAAAGAAAGCATTGATCACTGTGCGGCGGGTTAGGCCGCCCGCAGGTAGGGGTAGGTAGATAAAGGACTACTCAGGGTAATTACGTGGTTCGGGCTTTAATAAATTCGCATCACTGTTTACACCCGGCACTGTTGCTGGAGAGAGCGTGGTGGCCTGTTGGTAAACGGACTAGACGCGGCTACCAACATGTTCACGGTGGTCGCGGGTTCGAATCCCAGGGCACACCTCTGACTTTTCGGAGTCATGTGTGTATTAATAGTCAATCACCACGCACTAAAACGGTGAAGGAAAACATCGTGAGGAAACCTGCATACCATAGCGATTCATAAGAATTTCTATGGTATGTAAGTCCGCCAACCCGCACTAGACCAGCGTGGTGGACTATATGGCCTAACCACTCTCAATCGTATTCTCGATTGTAGAGTAGGCCCGTGCCCTGCAGTGGGACGTATATGGGCTGATACAGATACTGTTGCTGGTGGTATGCAACAGGAGTCACTGGCCTTCGCTTGACACTGATCCGGGTCTTCGGCACGTGGCGGAACCCGGCGACAGCTCGCCGGCGAAGTCAGCTGCCACGTGGCCGGACACGGTGCGCAGGTCAGCGGCGCAGCGCAGGCTCGGGCACAGCACGGGCAGGTAGCGGTGCGAAGCAGAAGCTAGCAGTAAGCACGGAATCAGCTCTCCGTGGCGGAAGCAAACGAAGTAGCCGAAAAACGAGGAACGCCAAGAACGCCAAGAACGCCAAGAACCTGGAATCAGCGTCCAAGAAATCGGAATGCAAACTAGGCTTGCATTCCGTGCCAGCGACTCGTGATAGCTCACAAGCCCGGCAGACTGACAAGGAGGACCGACTGGCAGGCTGACAAACAAGCAAATAGAACACTCACCCCAGCGGGTTCGGAAAGACGCGTGGGTAGCACGCGGCTTTCAGGTTATAGAAAAGAGGACGCGAGCGACGTTACACGCGTATTTATGCGAGCGCCGATGACAGTTCGCACGTCACGTTTGACAGATGTCAGAAATTGAATCAACCAATCAGCGCAACGGAGGCGTCGATTGGCATAGACAATACGATTTATGCCGACTATTGAGCCATAGACCGCAACTATTAGAGGTGACACTCTCACAACGTCACAACTGTTTGATATAATTATTTGATCCACAACCAGCTAGAATTAGGCTTGCTTACACAAGACTAGCCTATATAAATCCCACACCAATCAAAAGTACGATTGAGAGCGGTTAGGCTATTTAGACCACCACGCTGGCTTAGTGCGGTTTGGCAGACGTAACATGCTAATAGTTTCCTCACGTTATTTTCCTTTACTGTTATAGAGTAAGTATAGACATCCAATGCTGTTGGAGACTGTCCCGCCCTCACACCCGCTACTGCAACTCCTGTAAGCCAGGATCAACAATGGTACACATTGTTATGACACCGACCATTGAAACTCTGCGAATCTCCGGGAATTTCTAACTTGTCTTTAACCCGCAACGAAATCAATCACCAAGTTAAATTATGTAATAGGAGGAGTAGGAAATAATTAAATCCAATAATAAAGTCGATGAAACAAAATTCAAAATCAATTATGTAGGCACGGCAAGATCCTACGCTTACATAGACATCTAAAATCAGACAATGCTAAATTGAATATCAATCTAGACTCGGCAAGGTCACCTTTGTCTCCTCCGATGGACGCGCCCACGCCAGAACCCGCGTCGCACGCACCTGGCCCTTTCTAATTACTGAGCTAACGGCGCACACCCGCTTAATTGCTGATTGTGGTCGGAACCACCCCCTTAGCTCGGAATAGAAGCGCAGGATCCCGTTTAGTAGATGATGGTGGATCTTTATCGTCTTAGTTATTAACGTAGTGAAAGGCCATCTATATTTCTAAGACTTTGATATTTGATGCCAATTTTCCCTTATTCTGCTCTTTTCAAATTTATCGAAGAAGAGATAGGCAAAGATACTAGCTGGACACCCGTATTCGCCTTGGTATGCTCCGGCAAATGATGTGATCGCCATATTGGGCCCAAATTCCTGATTCCGGGCTGATAATGAATAGAAATCCTAATATCACTTTGACAAACTTAGGATTTGGCTTTGCAATCGTACTGTAGTACAGCTATACCTATTACGTGTGTTGCACAAAATGGCTAAATCCTTATGAATAATAAGAATTAAAATGAAGGACAGAAAATTCTTGAAGAATGAAAACCAAAATATCACGGTTGACAGTAGCGAGATCCTAGGTCACAATCTTTTCATTTCATGATAATGTGCGATCCTCAGCTTTTCTTACAACTAGTAATAAAATACTATCCAAACCCAGCAGTAGCGAGTATAACTAACAAATTGTCAACTCGCATAATTGGTAATGCTGCTCATAATTTATACAAACGTGAACGCAGATAGCGTAAAGGTTAAGTATATAAATTAGTGTCATATCGTTATCCCGAGGCGAATTACTGACGATGAGGCAACCGGCTCTCCCCTTGTGACTGTTTCGAAATATCTACATTCAATTTTACTAAGTTCGTTTGGAGTTCTATATAGACATTGATTTAAAAACTAAAGATAGACCCTACATTTGGAATTTCAAGAAGATGACAGTGAAAATATTAAATTAATTTAATAGATTACGTCTAAACCGTGATCAAAAATGTTTTCTTCATACGTTTTTAGGGTTCTAGAATTAGATGACTAATTTGCCAGCTTTTTTAATACAAGACAAAGTGGCTTTTATTTACCTGGTAAATGTAGACGGTAGAGGGAAAGATCGTGAGGAAACCTGCATGCCATAGCGATTTGTAAGAAATTCTATGGTATGTAAAGTCAGCCAACCCGCACTAGGCCAGCGTGGTGGAAGATAATGGCCTAACTACTCTCAATTGTACTCTTGGTTGTATAAGAGGCCTGCACCCTGCTGTGGGAGGTATATGGACTGATACAGTACAGTACAGGAAATTTAGAACGGTCTAGATAGTGAATCTATTGGCAAGAGGATTAAGGCCTACCCAAAATCGGACAATGATGGTCCTGTTTTGCAGATTATGGTGATCGTTATCGATTCTGCTAGAAATTATACGTATACCAAGCCAAGTTTTCATAAGCAAGTGATCGCTGCCGCCCATGTTCATCTAAATTCTAGATAATTATACATATATTGTCGAAGAAATAAAAGATGCGCAATCGTTCGTTTCCATTGGCTCTTTTCTGGTATTATCTCTGAAACACTCCAAACCATTCCTCGGTCAATTTAAGTCGAGCTAAGCAAGTTTGCATAATTAGAAAATAATCTTTCACTTCGGTACCAAGTTTGACAACGATCAATGTTAACATACACCTTACCTTACCTAGGCTTAAGGATCAAAATTGCCCAACAAAAACATGCGATTATTGATCAACGTCAAAACCGCGTGGCATAAAAACCAGAAATCACTCATCAGCGTTTATAGTAAAAAAGAAACAAATATAATAAATCATTAAGCAAGGCCGTCGACCCGCATTAGTCATTAACCGTGGTCAGGACGATGACGCTTTCGCCGAATCGTTTAAGATAATTATCGCGCAGAATCAATCCAATAAGGAAATCTACTTGGGGAAATTTCGAGCGGGATTAATAAAGATAAATAATCAAGGGATGTTGGATAAACATATCAGTAACTGGTATAATTGCAATTGCATTGTGCAACTCTATACTTTGGACAACGTTTTAAAATATGATCATATTGTACAGTAGATTGAAAAATTAGATTTTTTAGAGATTGACCAACGATTAATTTATTTAATTTTTTTAATTTTACCTCAACTTCTTATAAAACAAACTCAATATACACAAAGATCGAGTGCATCGCTCAAGGTTTGCAGCTCAGAATAAATACATTTGTAAAATGTAAAGCGGCTGCCCGCGTGTTGTGACTTATCTGCCGTATCAGCCTGTAGTAATTGCGGATCACTTAACGAGAGGATCGCATGACCAAGGTCGACGCTGTAAAAATGTTAACCCTTTAACAGGTTGTTTACGGGTTAGTGGCGCCGTATCTGGGTTTATCTGACTCGGTCTAGACTCTAGATGCCACATTCTGTTCGGTTGAGTCATATGGTTAAATGTTTTGGTTGGAGTATGAGGTACAAAGGTCGATATGTAATAGCAGTTTCTTTTGGAAAATTCAAGAGAAGTCTATAAGCTTAGGCTTAGCATAAGCCATATAGCCAAGATATTTGGCGTTTATTTTTTATTCAACTGTCACAATGATAAAAACTAATTAATTTTCGTATGCAATTTTGGATTGAAATTTTGCGTTAGTACATGTTTTCCAACTAACTTAATTTTATATGATGTTTTATGGCGTAGTTATATAAGAATTTTGAAAATATTTGAGGACGGATTAGACACAAAGTTAATTCTAATATTTCTAGGATGTTTTCGATGCTTACGACCTATGTTAAAAAATGCGATCACTAAAACAGATGATTGAAAATATAACAATACCAAGCCACTGTTCGCATCGCCTCATATCCCATAGCAATTCATACGTCTGTTATTAAAAGGTTATTCGTGAAACGGCACAACATCGCGCATAATTATTCGTTTTTCCCAGTTAAACGTTATGAGTGGATGTTATTATGTGAAATTGTAGGGTCGATACATTGAGAGTTCTCTCGGGCTGTCAGCTCACGCGAATGTTAAGCTGTTCTGTTACACTGAGACGGTCAGTTAGCGATTTTATAAATGCAAGTCAGTTAATATATTTTTCACACGGTATAATGACTACTGCGGTTCGCGTGGTGTTTTCGAACGATAGACCTGTTGCATGTTATTTTAAATGATAGACTGTAGATGCCTTTTATTCATGTTTGGATTCATAATCATATTAAAATTGCAATCAAATTATTTTTGAATGGTTCACGCCTACAACTCAGTTCGATCAGGTCGTCAGTTTGGTAAACGCAGTGCTGTTTATAACTTTGGATAACCGATCAAAAAATAAATTCGAAAAAACTGTATAGATCTATGCTCGGCAGTGGAAATGAAAATAATTTATTGAATCAATAAAAATATTCAGCATCATTTAGATTCAATCATTTTTTGTTCTACCATTCGGCAGCTTGGCTTTGGCATCAATGGCTTCCCTTTAGCTAAATATAATATGTTCTCTAATATAATAGCACCGTGCGAATAATTTCCATTGGCCCTTTAACACTACATATTTGTAGTTGACCCGCATCACAAACAGCGTGCCTAGGGGTACCGATTGGTATCGATGTTCACAATCTGATCGGTAACTGAGTAACAAGCGTTTAATGGCATTCCATATGCGGGTAAATGTCAGGAAATGTTAACGAGAAGCAGCTGTTTCTTGAAACCATATTTCGTTGAGATTACTTGCTTAATGGATTTTTGGTTTTGGTACATTTTGAAAATGGTTTTTGTATGAATGCGAATATTTTATAAGCCTCTACATAAAGCTAGTAGAACAACTTTATTGCAGTCTGGGTATTCATGTTGAGGATAAATTTATGATAATTCTTTTACTTTATTTTCATAAAAAGTTTTTTTTTTGCATATACGTAACACTTTCTCAAATAAAGAAGTTCTAAAATCTGAAAAATTGTAAATAGGTACTGTAAAAATCTTATACCCATACCCATTTCTAGCTTAATTCAAAAGCAATATTTATTTACCATCTTCAAATTATTTGTAGAAAAACAAACCATCTACACATAATAATCTCGAGCCGCTCACTTAAAAATATGAAACTTAATCCTTTTACGAGATACAGTGTATCAAAATCTATAATAAATATCAACGCGCCGGGTATCACTGCGAAAACGTAAAACCAACGCGAGATACGCTTTGTCGGCACGCGTATGATTCAATTTATAATCTGGACATTCACTAGTTCACGCGCGCGGTTTCATCTTAACTACGAGTTTGCGAGCACAGTAGTGATCATTCTGTCTGATATGTTTCTCATTGCTAAAAAAATATTATAGAGTGAACAGATTCCAGATTTTTTTTTATAGTTAATAATGAAGTGCGTGGTGGCCTGTTGGTAAACGGACTAGACGCGACTGCCAATATGTTCACGGTGGTCGCGGGTTCGAATCCCAGGGCACACCTCTGACTTTTCGGAGTCATGTGTGTATTGATAGTCAATCACCACGCACTAAAACGGTGAAGGAAAACATCGTGAGGAAACCTGCATACCATAGCGATTTATAAAAAATTCTATGGTATGTAAGTCCGCCAACCCGCACTAGGCCAGCGTGGTGGACTATATGGCCTAACCACTCTCAATCCTACTGTCGATTGTAGAGGAGGCCCGTGCCCTGCAGTGGGACGTATATGGGCTGATACAGATACAGATACAGTTAATACGGACCTGCCTGTTGGCGCAGTTGTGCTACTGTATGATTGCAAAGCTGTGATCTCGGGTTAGAATCTCGGGTCGGATAAATAAATATTTGTGTTTCTATTCATTATCAGACCGAATTCAAGAATTTGGATAGGCTCGCCCTATATCACATCGTCGGACGGAAAATGGGAATGCGAAACGTGGGTGTCATGGTTGCACCTCTGCCTATCCCTTCTGGGAAATAGGCGTGAGTTTATGCCTGTATGTTGACACGAACCTTCTTTAAGATTGAAAGGGATTGCATTCACTGCCCAGACTTACTATGTGTCAATGGAATTAATTAAGTTTGAAATTATTTTCAAACTCAGTAAATATGTATTAAAATAAAACTATTTGTCAAAAGAGCAGTTATTATGCGATAATGGCACAATTGTATTTATTTTATTCACTTTAAGATCACATACAAAACGTACTACATCAAAATTTACAGGCAACTCTGCTTATCATTCTCTATGTACAATTCTGCACAACCATAAAAAATCCAGAGTTGCCCTGATATTCCCGATCAACGAATACATTACAATAATTCACGGCTGACAATAAACAACAAATCAATACGCACAATAAAAGTGCGATCTTTACATTGGTCCAGCATATTTTATAGCCAATAACTTCTCGTCAGGCGCGCAGCGAAAATAAGAAAAAATGATCGAAAATATAATAGTTTTCACCCACGTAATAGGTGTGTCAAGGTGTCGCGTAGATCAGCCGAGCAGGGATTTACACACGAAAAAATGGCCAAGTTTAATAAATATGAATGAACCGACGCACACCGCGAGTAAATCATCGACACCCACTGAGCACGCGGGGCATTGTGTGCTAGTAGGACGGACCGTGAAATGTAGAATTTTTGACATGTACGTTTTGCGTCTGAGCTTTGTATGACTGAAATATTACATTTTCGTAATTTAATTACGTCGCTAGATATCATGTATTTTATTAATACGAGAGATTTATTTAGAATAAATGTTCATATTATTATTATTTTAAAATAATCTATTTTTTGTTTATTTACTTACATTTCCCCCAATATTACTTGTTTCGGATTCTTCACGTTTATAATTTATTTCATGTATTACTAAATTTTATTAATTAAATGGGTATATCTGAAATACGAGTAATATGTGGTCACCCCACTCTAGAAGTCTAGCCCCTTAGCAAGCACATATAAAAATGTCTAAAACGCTAGAACCTAGGCGTAGAAAGTTATGCTTACTTGTAATATATTTCACTCGCACCACTTACGAACCAAATTATTTTTCCAGCTCGTCATCAGCGTACATTTTTATAGAATTTCTATAAAAATTAAATGTGAATTATGCAGAGGCGATTCCTTAAATTAGTATTAAACGTCTTTTACCGAAAACTATAAATTAAAAGTACAATTTCATTGTCATAATGTTACAATATATAATTCAGTCAACGAATTTTCCATGTAGCGTGGAAAAATACTATTTTTCTGTACCAAAAAGACGATCTTAAAGACCAATATGGCTCAAATGACCTCAATTGTCCACAGTATACACCGACCAGCCGGTATCTTCAGCTTCACCCCCCACCAGGGACAAGATCAACGGCGAGGAGAAGGCCAGGTCACGACGCCGAGACACCTGGACCGAGCCCACCTCGCCACCCGTAGCTGATGACCGTATGTGTTTTAAATATACCTTAAATACGTCCAAAATTGGCTTTGGGAGTCTAGTATAGAAGTTTGAGAGGCCTATCGATTGCTGTCTATTATCTCATAAAGAATTTCTTGTTGTGCTGTATGGCTACGTCTCAGAATATTGTCATCTTGAATTATAAGATTCGATAAACAATAACGCTGACTTAATATGAGGAATTTGGAGCAGATGACCCGTTGTTAAATCATAATAGCCCATAAATTGGCAATTAACCATAATTTTAACCTAATTGTGTACCGCAGATCGCATAAATACAAGACAGATAGAAGGAGACAAGTTACAAATCCCAGTTCTAATTTACCATCTAATAAATAATTTACGATTACTAAGATAACAGACAACATCACTCGTCTTCATTTTTCCTAGAATCTGTTTTAACGTATCTCCTATAATTTATCACAGCCGGCGTGCGGTCGCCACTGCTGCAGCAACAGCACCAGCAGTACGACGAGCAGCTGCGCGACATCGCCGCCTCCCTCACCAGGCCCAGGTCCAGGAGAGCTCTGCCTCCCACACTTGAGAGACCCACCAGGCTGCCACCGCCAGATCGACTGCCGGTAAGTTCAAGATACTTTTTGAAAATTTTGTGTTACACCATACGTTTATGCATTTTGGTGGACATGGTGCCGAAATTCCCGATGTCGTCCAAAAAGGTACTGGATTCTGAGGCTTCACACTAATCAAGAAACGGGCTCGTGAAAAAAAAACAATACCTACTATTTAATATTTTATTATCGCATAAATCTCATATTTACCATTCCAAATTATCCTTTTCTTCAGGCCCGTGGATCACCAGACGGTGGCGTGCCTCCAGAAGAAGGCAACTCTAGCTCAGCCAGCGAAGGCAGCGAACCCACTGACGTAGTAGAAGCCACGGAGGGCGGTGAAGGCGGCAGAGTAGAATTACCAGCAGAACGGCTTCTCCACGCGAGAGCTGGATGGCTGCAGCGGCGAGGACCAGGGGGATGGTCACGACACTGGTTCGTGCTCCGAGGCGCAGCTCTGCTGTACTTCAGGGATCCTCATGCTGAACACCGAGGCCTGATGGATGGAGTCATCGACCTGAGTGGGATATCAAGGGTGGTAGAACTGCCTACTTCGGCGTCTACTAATGGATACGCTTTTGAGACTGAAGTATGAATAACTCTTCTAATATTCTCATAGAGCTTAAACTTCTTGTATTTATTCTAAGCTATTCTTTTTTAATTCACAGACGTGGGACGGGAAGCATATAGTATTATCGGCGGTAACGGCGGGCATAAGAGCTAACTGGGTTTCCGCCATGAGAAGAACAGCTGGTCTGCCTGATACCGGACCACTGTCACTGATACTGCGAGAGGATGCAGTCGATCAAGCATCAGAGTCTTCAACTTCACCAATCACGCCTGTCACACCAGTCACTGGAAAAATGGCACCATTTTCATCAGATGAAGAATACCGGACCGCCTCTGAGGGCGGAAGAAGGGACAGCGCGGATTGGGGCGATGTGGCTACACAGCCACCGCCATCCCCTATCCTCAACCGCACCCCAATATCTAAAGTGAAAGAAAAAGTGCGCGGACGGAGCAATCACCAAACCCCTCCAAGAACAGATGCACCTAAAGACGAAATCGATTCAATCAAAGAAAAAGAACACCCTCCCGTCGAAGTTGATGAAAACGATAAACCGATAGAACCGAGAAAACGCAGCTACATATCGACTATTGACAAACAATCGATAGAAATCGAAGATTTACGCAAACAGCTCAAATTGGCTTTGAACGACCTCCACGCTGCGGAGACGGAACTTGCGAGACTGCAGAAATTAAAATCAGAAGCGGCGTTAAGAGAAAACAAGATGGAAGAATTAGTCACATCTCTACAGAAAAAAGAAGAAGAATTATCCATCAGGACGAAAGAAGCTGAAAACTTTGACGCAATTAAACAGCTTTATACCCAGGATAAGACTTTGTGGGAAAACAAATTGACTGAAACCCAAAATTTCTTAAAAGAATCTACGGATCACTGTGAATTATTGACACGACAACTAACATCGGCACAGGAAAACATCAAACAGCTGCAACGTGAACTAAATGAATTAAATGAAAAATTACTCAAAAGCATCAAAGAAAACGAAAGTTTGTACGCCAGGATAAGGGAGCTAGAAGCTCGTGTGGCGGCAGAGTCTCCAACAAAAGAGAAAAGAAAGAGTATTGAATCACTGAGCGATCTCACGAATATTAACCAAGATTTAAACCCAGAAACATTGGAAAAAAGCAGACTGATCGAGGAATACGTAGAAATCAGGGCGAGATTTCTAAAAGCTGTTGAAGAAATCAAAGCCATGAAGAAAGAACTTCGTGATTCTCATTGTATGTACGACGAACTTGAAGTAACAAACATGAAATTAAGGAATGAAATGAAGTTGAGGGAGCAATGTAGCAGATCAGAAATCGATTTGATGGCAGCTCGGATAATGGACTTGACTCAGAAGTTAACAGCTTCCGACAAGCAAGTGCGGACGCTGAAACATAAAATTCAAAAGTCAGAGTCGAGAGAAAAGAGAAGAAGTTTGTCATTAAAAGGAAGAGAATCCATCACGTTGGGAAAAGAAGTCGAAGAGAAGTTAACAGAATTAGAAAACAAAATTACAATGCTGGAGTCTGGAGAGCCAGTACCCGTGATTAATTCACCGTCGAAGAGTGCGTCGCCTGCCAAAGAAAAAACTACCAAATCCGACAGCCTCACCGACGAGAAACGAATGAAGAGACTGGCCGCTCGTCTCAGGAGGAAATCCCTGGACAGCGCTACAAGTTCGGAGCCAATGAAGATGCTAGTAAGATTAAGTTCATTAGAAACCAAAGTTGCCTCTGCTTTAGAAAACCGTCGCGACCTTACGAATTCCTGCGAATCATTAAGTCAAGCGACGCGATCGACAAACAGTCCTATATTTAACGACAGTCCAGAAAGTTCCACCACAGTGGGCACACAATCACAGAGGCATCTTCTGGACAGGCTACAAAGCCTAGAAAATGTAGTCATACACTCGAGAAATAAAGTCAACGAATGCCTATGTCAGATGAGCGCAATGCGGGCGGCCAAGTCGAGACGTTCACCGTCGCCGAGCATTGAAAAGAAATACAGCATTAAATCGATGGAAAAATGTCTAACTGATGTCAGTAAAAAGCTACAGGAATGTTTCGATAAATGCGTCATCGACGGTGATCAGAAACAAGACCAGGAAGTAAATGATAGCGTCGCACAAGTTGTTGTCCAACTCGAAGAACAATTGAGAGCCAAACTCCTTGAAATATCGCGGAGAAAGGTTGCACTGTACGAAGCCGGAGAATTGACGCAGAGGAAGAGCCTAGAGATACTAGCGGAAAAGCTCGCATACGAAGCGGTCCTCGTCAGCAGGATACAAGAAGCGCTCGAGTCGTCCAATGGAAGTAGATTCTTTGCCAGACTGATCAAATCGGAAATAATCGAAACTAGTCAACTAATCGAAAACCTGAAACGCAAGGTCAACGGTGAAGGACACACCAATTCAGGGGTCAGGAGTTCCCTAGATTACCTAGCGAGGATATTGTCACGAAAGATCGACATCGTCAACGGATCGAGAGAGACTCGCGACCTCAGAAAGACGGAACTCATAATTCACAGTGCCGACCTCGAAGCGCTGAAAGCCTCACAAAAAGAAGTCGCAGAAGCCGTCGACAGGTACAAAACTGAAAAACTCGGTGAACTGTGCTCCGCATTGGCCAGCGAGACGCTCAGCCACGCGGCCAACGACAGCGAGATCGACCAGTACCGCGCCAACGTCGAGGCGGCGAGGGTGCGCGAGGCGTGGGCGGCCGCACGCGACGCGCTCGGCGCGGAGCTCGTACAGGCCGAGGTGGCGCGCGCACTCAGCCGCGCCGCGCAAGTGTGCGAGGAGCAGCTCGACGAGTCGCGCAAGGGCAGGCTCACACTCACCGCGCAGGACCGCGCCGACCTCGAGCTGTGGTGGCAGGCGGCGCACGACCACCTGCGCTGCGAGATGGACGCCGCCGTGCGGGACATCGCCGCGCGCTACCGCGAGTGCCTGGCGGGCGAGCGCCGCGGCCGCGAGGGCTCGCCGGCGCCGGACAGCCGCGCGCTGCTGCAGCAGCTGGCCGAGGCGCTGGCGCAGCGCGCGCTCGTGGACGCGCGCGTGGCCGTGCTCGAGGGCACGTACCGCGCCTCCGAGCCGCACGACGAGCCGCGCCGCAGCGCCGAGGACGCCCTCTCCTCGCTGGAGAGCGACCCCGCCCGCGAGGCGGAGTTCGTGTATCTCTTCCAGCGCTTCTCGACCGAGTGCCGCGCGCTCTTCTCCAGTGACTGTTCCGGTAACAGTGAAGACTCGATGAAGATCGGCGAGAGCCTCGAGCGCGTGGAGGCTGCGGTGGCGGCCGTGCAGCGGCGCCTGGCGGCCGAGCGCGACGCCGCGCCGGGCGAGGAGTGCGCTGGGGCTGGCGCGGCGGGCGCGGCTGGCGCGGGTGGCGGCGTGCTGGAGCGCGTGGAGGCCCTGCGGCGCCGCGTGGAAGCTCTGCAAGCGCTGGTGCCGTGCCAGCACTGCAAGCAGCTGCAACACGCGCTGGAGCGGCTGCACGAGGAGCGCGCGCGCGGGGAGAGCGCGCTGGCGCAGCAGGCGGGCGCGCTGGCGGCGGCGCGGCGCGCGCGGGCCACGCTGCAGGCGCAGCACGAGCGCGAGCGCGTGGCGCTGCGGGAGCGCGCGCGCACGCTGCAGCGCCGCCTCGCCGCGCTAGACTCCGAGTACTCCGCGCAACTGGACAGCTTGCGCGCCGCCTACCAGGTACGTATATTTACCCACTGACGTAACTTGTACACATTGCACTAACATTTTAAAGTATATTAAACCTATTTATTGACTCACCAGAGTGCGGTGGCGGCGGACACGCACGGGGACGGACTCCGCGCGAGGTACCAGCAGGAGATCGAGCAGCTGCGCGCGCTGTGTGAGAAGGGACTGATGGCGATGGAGAGCTCGCACCGCCGTATTGTGCGCGAGATGGAAGAGAAGCACCGCGCAGAACGTGAGCAGCTCAGGTCAGCGCGCGTCTAATTTACTTTTATGAAATCTCTTAATTCAATTTTAGTAATAATAAAAGTAATGTGTGTTTGTGTACAGACTGGACAAGGAGCAGGCGCTGGCGGAGGAGACGCGCGCCACGCTGGCGGCGCTGGACGCCATGCGCAAGGCGCACGAGAGCGAGGTGCGGCGCGAGGTGGACAAGTTCAAGGCCGAGCTGCTCAGCCGCGGCGCCAACGGAGACGTCGAGCACCTCAGCTCCAGGCACCAGTCAGTACACACTTTAACACGTACTATAATAGACCTAATAGCTTCTACTGAATAAATCTACGGTAAAATTCACAGTTAAGATACTCAAACTTCGCCGTTCAAGCCTATTCCCGTTTTTATACTGGGTATCTCAATACTGCTACCGAAAACGAAGCCGGGTGGTAGTTTTCGTGACTACAAACACAATGAAACAAAAATTTCGCAAAGAAACGCGACAATTATTTTTATGATTTTTTAAATATCGTCATTTTTGGGTCATAAATCCATAGTTTTTGCTAAAATAATAATTTAAACTCTTTTATACCTTAGCTTATTTATAAATAAAATTGTCGCTTTTTTGCAACTTTTTCTGTTGCATTGTGTCTGAAGTCGCTTAAACTACCGCCCGGCTTCATTTTCGGTAGCAGTCTTGATATACCCTGTATAAATGGTGAGACTAGGACATGCCAATGCCATTTCTAGATGGTAAGCGATACGTCCGCTCATGGACAGTGGCAAAACCAAACAACGCCTTAAATTACAAAACAATACTTGGCATTCCACCGCGCTTGCCATCCTGAGACATGTAAGTCTCAATAAAATGTAGTTAAACATACATATAACATGAAAATGTACAACGAAAACTATATCAAAACCATATACAATAATGGTCCTTCGAGCCGGATATTAACCAAATATTTCACATTAAAATAATACCTACACGGATAAAAAGTTACAAATGGTAAAAATTAATCGATTTAATTGGGTGGAATCCATACTACATCACGTAATGTTAAGGCTGTACCCCCGCAGACAAGAGATGGAGGAGATCAAGCGCGAGATCCTGTCGCTGTCGGAGAAGTACTCGGTGAAGTGCGTGGAGTCGGCGGCGCTGGAGGAGAGGCTCGCGTCCGCCACCGCGCAGCTCGCGCAGGCGCACAACCACATCATGCAACTCGACGCCAGGTATTACCACAAATGAAATAGGAATAACCACATTTTATACGGATATATTCAGAATGAACCCGAAACTCAACACTACTATGGGTATTTTTAAAGAATAGCTCACTTTAACTATTATCTGTTTGTTTTTATGCTTCGCTACCCCTGTATAGTAGTCATGTAACTGTCTATTATAAGAGATACAATGAAATTAAAAAATATTCATTTAAATTTATAGTTTGTATTCTCCGTTTGATGGTCTCCTAAATAAATAAATGAAAATGAAAAAACTTCCATATCTAGAACCGAATAGAAAACGGGGAGGAGTATGCCATGTGGACAAACTTTTAGCTAAGACCGCATTCAGATGTTGAAACCGAGTAAAGACACAAAATTTACCATTTTACAACGATACTACAGCAACATGATACAAGTTGTTGTAGAACAAGAAGAAGAAGTAATGATTAACTGGGCACGACTGCCTCTAAGGTTCCAGTCAAAATTAAAGATTGTCACTAAAATTTACAGTTAAATAGTAAAAAAAAATATTTACACGTGCTTATAAAAATATTTTATAAATTCCAGAAATAAACAACTACGCGCACACCTGATATCGGAAGCGAACGAGATGAAGAACTGTGAGGGATCGACGCTCTCGCAGCTGTACGAGGAGTCCGCGCCGGTACGTATCCGTGACGTCACCACACGCTTGTACAGCATCGCCTACCGCTTGACGTCATCACTCGCTCACGCTTGGCATGAACATTCGACGCACGTATCGTAACACCCGTTCATTACGCATTCATCTTTTTCATTTTTCATCTTTTTATGTTCAAAAAGTTATAATTTATTTTGTTAGTCATGAACACGGTCACTCTTTTGTAAATATTCTTTAGACGATCGCACAAATTGAGCATTTATTGGAAATTTAAAATTTAAGATCTGTTAACTCCGCGGGTTTGAATAATATCATCGCAACATTTTTTGATGTTTTTATTCATTCGATTGATGTAGCTAAGTATGTATCATTATGGATTCATGCAGCTTAAGCGCAATTTAGGAGTCATATGCTTAAAACCTCTCCTTGTATCCCGTTATCTTACTCCATAGTCCGAAGTCCTTTCCAAAATTTTGTGAATCAAACGCTAGAAGTTTCATCAAAATTAATTCAGCCAATCAAACGCTAATGCATAAGGAATATTTAAATATATATTTTTTAATTTCTTATCCAAAAGCTCTGAGTTTCTAAGCTTGAAAATAGCTCATTTGCCATTTAAAATATAATCAAAGCTAGTGAACATAGCAAATAGGACAGATAGGAGTACAAACGTTATGAATATTACATAAAAACACAATATGTAAAAACCCCTGCTGGCCATATTAAATGTTATTACAAGTCTCGATAGAAATATTCGAATCATGTTCACATGATTATATTTTTAAACTAAGTATAATAATTAAAATGGTTAATGAGATGAATTTTGAAATTTATTTTATTACCACTGCAAAATAGTGAGGCAAAAAGCTGAGAAAAGATATAGCGGCAGGCTTTGTCAAAAGATCTCTACATTATCATCGTTGAAGTAGAAGAATAAAAATATTATATTGTACATATGCAATGTACAATAACATTTTTTCCAAATATTTAGCTTTTGCAAACAGTACCTATTCTTAGTGAAATTGCAAAATCTGGTGGATCCAATACATATTCTTTCTCAAGAGATATCTGTAAAAAAACATAATTTGTAATAGCCTCAGGATATTTTGCAATATCCGACGACATATAACTTGGCAAAAAAATGTACGATACGGTGACAATTGGCTTTATAGAAAATCAATTAAGACAACCCTATCAAAAATGAAACTGCGTTTGTTGAATTATTTTATACACTTTCGTACAGTTTTTGTTTGTTATGGGATGTAACATAAATAACAAGTATCATAAACATTTTCCGTCGTAGTATATCGGGTTGCCATAATAATATCCTATCTTAGCGCCTTCATTAAAAACAGACTGTTTTTTGCCAAGGTATACAACAAATTGGCCATTATAAAAAAATATTTTGTGTATTGGTAGGATAGGTAAGATGGTAGTTCCTATGATACCTAACCCTAAAACACAACAGGGGTATTTTACACATTGTATTAAACAGCTCAATGAGTGCGATGCGTCTGGTATATCCCACTGATGTAATATGCAACATGGCGTGTCGGTATGGCGGGTGCACTAACAGCATGGGAGGGCGGAGGCGCCGCTGTGGAGCCACTTGCGCCACCTGGCGGCAGCCTGGCAACGAGCCAACAAGAACCAAGGTAACGCACACTGTTCACCCTAAGAATACTTGCAATGGTTCAGGATACACTTATTTTAAGATAAGTTTAGTCAACACGGAGTCAAGGCGAATTTATTTATATTTTATATCAATACACAATAGGGGTATTGACTTACTTTTGTGGATAGATCCAATACAAAGACAAATATATAAATGACAAAAATATAAGACAACTTTTAATAAAAAAAATTGGCGAATAAAAATTATTTTCAACTATCCCGCTAAATCACTCCCAAACAGTCACGCGACTATAATCTACGTCACAGATGGGTAACAGAGTCTCACGTTCTATCAAAATAAACCGATTTTGAATAACACTTTCAATTCGCTGTTTCGGTAATTGGGCAATGGATAATAAATCTCAAAATATTTTTATTTGATTTATGATGAACCATTAGATTCTCAAAATATTTTATTAGGTTGTAAAATACTGTCTCAGTAAAAAATAAAAAATTAACACGAATTTGTAATATGAGTCAACATCCACATTGTAATTCTAAAATCCTGACGGAGGAACCCAAGAATGTGATTGATGATTTATTTTATATAAGGGTGTGATTAAGAATAAATATTGAACAATATACTGACCAATACCACTGAGCAAAGGGTCGTAACATTGACCAATAGAATATTTATCGGAAATTCGGATATATTTACATGCTATTCCGACAAGAACTGGCATAGCATTATAATTGATCTCGATGTATGTATGTGGGAGCAAATTTAATTTATTTAATTTCCAAACATTATAACCTACTAAACAATCGCCTTAATAATTAATGCCTCAACAAAATTCATTAATAGATAAAATGTATTGTACTAACTTAATCATTGTGTTTTGTTATATTAATATCGCGCATGTAATTATTCTTAATTATTTTTTATTACGTGGTCGGAAATAAAAAATCTTATAAAAATGGACACACAATTTTTTAAATATTTTTTTACTTTTTCATTTTTATTTTGTATAATATTAAGTATATCCCTTTGTTCGGTCCATCCCTTATCAACGACTACCCTGAAGTTCCCTGTCTGAGCAGTGACATTGCCATCAAGCCAAATCTTAATTTTATAATTTTACATATTTATAGAAAGAACGTATTTTGAATTTAATATTGCGGCTTATGATTTTACTACTTGTCAAGCGAATTTATAATGTATATTAAATATATTATTTCCAGACTAAAAATTGATTTATAAAAATAACATGAAATAATCGGTTTCATTCTAAAATTGTTGTAAATTTCAGGGGAAGACAACAAAAACGAGTCCCCTGATGGAGGCGGCGAGGCCAGCGCGCCCCGCCAAGATACAGTTCGCGAAGACAGAGACAACCAGAAACCTGCAACTGTCACCCGTCCAGGTAATAAACTAATTCGATAAATCAACGATAACCAACGCAGCATTTACCCACATACCTTGAAGTCAAATATGAAGAGCCAAATGGTCTTACAAGACACGACTCCGAAGATCAAAGTGGCCGATTCTATGCAGGAAAGTAGACTCTGGACACCAAACTGAATGACCAACAGGAGAACGAATAAACAAATACGCCAGCACTAAATAAATTATGTAAATTACGTAATTCGCAAGAGATTGCCTAATCATCAAATTTTATATAAAATTTCGATTAATTACATGTAAAATACTATTTTAATAATGTTGCCCATATTTTAAATAATGTTTTTATAAACTTAAAAATAAAATAGTAACAAAGCGACAGATTTTCAATGTATTAATTCATATGGTCAATATTATTTTTCCAGAACTAAAGTCGACGCAGCGCTGCTCACCGCTCGTGGGAATGGTCGCCGAGCGGAAAAAGCGCTTCGAGCTGCGCGATTGAGCGAATACGACGGAACAAACGGACGAACGTATTTTACTCAAAGTCGATACTATTGTATATTATGCATCGGCTTCGGTAAAATCACTCGAAGATACTAGAACTGCACTGTTGTTGAAACCAAAAAAATCGGCCTATACTAGTGATTCTTATCGATAATAGTGCAGCTCTAGTAAAATTATCGATAAGGCATGTATCGTACACCCACCACACTAGCTCCTGGCCACTTATTGTTTGTATCCCGATGTTACGCGTTGAAATTATATTTATGTGTTGTCTTTAAATTACATATATTAAAAGTCGATAGGATGACGTTTCGCAGTCGATAATTTTCTATTTGCTTTAAATTACTTGGCTCCTTAATTATGCTTTTTGAAATGGAGTTTTTTCTTAAAGCTTAGCACAAGTTGTTTTCTTTCTTTCTGTCTCTGCATAATGCTATGCGTAGACGAACAAAAGACTATGGAATTATAATTGGACACTTATGGCGTTTTTACGCCATAATTCTTAATTTATAAAACGGTAGACTGAATAAAATCCTATCGACTGACAAGAGTGTTATATCATTATTAGTTAAGTCGCAGTTAAATTCGTTACGGTTCAAACGAACGTACGAATTGTAACTGCATTATTTATGTTCACGAACATAACTTGATGTGTTGCTTCCAATGTATTTTTTTGTTATATTATAGTTTAATTATTTTAAGGCCAAATAACTTTCTGTAATCACAAGTGGCCAGACTTTACTCCCACCCACCACACAAAATGTAGAAAATTATATACATTGTTTGTTTCTTTACGTAATTTCTAATTAAGGTTTTTTTGTATATTCACCTATTTAATTCACTTGATTGCGACGTTAGTTTGTAGTCTATGGTTAGTGATTTGTTTATTGTATATTAAACGCCCTGTATATACTAACGACTATGTATACTTATCAAGGATATTACAGATTCGATTTTTTTTTAATATTTAAGGAATTGTTACCAAATATTTTTTCGTGTATTATTTACGTTGGGAGTTTCGGAGACGCGAAAACTGCCTTCCCCTTGATATATTCTATCTATTAATAGATTTCTCTTTTTTTGTACTATATAAATATCATGAGTTGTTAGAACATTGCAAAGTCTATTTAAAAACATATAAACTTATAAACGATAAATTTGTTATATTTTGATTTTCTTTTTAATACTCGTTTCAAATGTATGAAAGTTTTGATGATTTAAACGATTATCATATTATTAAAACCTAATAAAATATTTCTGCAGTCTTCCTATTGTTTACATTTCGTTACGTTTCGCGGCTCCGAAACATTCGACATTTCTTGTAGACTTTATTTAAGAAAGGAAATAAGTTGAAATGCGAAAGAGATTATTATTAGATCTATTTAAAAAATATTTCTAATTTTATGAGCGTGAGTCCTTTTTACTAAAGGTTTTAGCACTTCATAATGGCAACACAACAGTTGATTATATTATGAAGTGTTGGGAAACTCGCGCTCGACCCCAGAGGCACGATTTAACATTAAAATATTTAAAAGTTGTTTTGACATTTCCAAATATTAACACGTCTAACCCTCTGTGTGTTAACTCGTTACCAAGTACTTCGCACTGGGCATTTATACTTGAAAATTTATCACTTTGTTGTGTACAGTAACACGAGCGGACCTGTGCCTTGACAAGCTTCCATCATTGTATCTAATTGCTCAATGTTATCTAGTTAACTTATGAATTAAATGGGATACCAAAACATCATACAATAGCGTTATTAGCGGACTCTTTAGTGTACTCTATCTGCAAATAACTTATATATGATAGTGCGGGCGCGGGGGGCCGGCGACGGGTGGCGACTGTATGTAGCCGCGCCGCCGACCACGCCGCCAGCTCATTTGTAAAGTGTTGGTTTATATAACAAAGATTTTTAAAATAAATTACTTAATACAAACTGATTGTTTCATTATCTACTCACTAGAAAAACAAATCTCACAATATATTGTATCGGTCAATGACCACGCTACGCACTAACAGAAATCATCGTGAAGACATCTGCATTGTTTGTAAAAATTTCTATGGTATATAAAGTCCGCTAAGTATATGGGCCGATATAGATTCAGATATTGTATCGCTTACCTATATACTTTAAACATGATTACACTATGCGACATACTAACAGGGAAAGACAGACTAAACTATAAGAGATAGAGTCAAAAGTGTTAGGAAAACCCAGTAACAACACCACCGCGTGACCTCGACACTAGGAGAAGACAAGGATATAACACAAGCAAATTATGGCGTACAGTCGAGAACAAGCATATCTCATTCAAAACGACACCAAAAGTTCATCAGCGAAGCCTCTCCAAATCAAAAGGCAAGTTATGAAACAAAAATGAGATGTACTATTAAAAAAAAATACATAAAATGTCAGTCAACTTACAAAACTAGTTTTAAATAAGTTAACCGTAAAGGAATAACTCTGTCTTTTGGAGAGTAATGGCAAAATAAAACATCGCTAAGAAACCTATTAATTTGCTAGAGGGATCCCAGTAAAAACTTGAAAAGAATTTATACCTCATTACATGTTTATGCGGATTTCGTTTAAAGGAAAACCAATTGACCCACTGCCAGATCTCAATACACAGTAGACTCCTCTTGAAAGACAGGATCACAAAAGGCTAATTATAAAATGAAGGTAGTATTTGTAACAACCGCTATGCGAATGAGTAATGACTTATATCTCAGCTCGTCCCGTCACCACGATAGCTGTAAAGTATTCGAAATAAAACCAAATCGTGATAAAATCCCTATAAAGTTATTTTATTTCAATGTGTTACATTCACGTCAATATTAAAACAATTACAGAAAAAAAAATTAACCCACAGTCCTATACTCTTTCAGACAGGATTTTGACCGACACAATGACCGTGTGGCGATGTCAGTGACTACTTAAAATGCCTAGTAACACGAGCTGGTTAGCAATCGCCGTCCAAACCATAGCTATCGCTACACCAGAGCTGTTTTATAAAGTAGCTGAAACATCATTGCCTTACTATTATAATATTTAATTATGCTAGAAAAGAGAAAATTTGTGAAAGAATATTTTAAAAAATAAATACTATATCTTCATTCCAACTGCTAGCAGCATTATCTTACAGCGTACAAGAATTATTCATACTCCGATGCTATTCGACACTGTCTGGACAGCATTTGCGCTTAACCTTAGTTGCAAAGCAGTCTACATGGCTAGCCAATTAAAAAATCTAGGACAAGATAATTGAAACAAAAAACATACTATTTAAAAATCGAACATCATACACCTATCCCAACCAGCACTTCCATGGCTCTTTGGAAACAATACAACTCATTACCGGAGCGTGCAAATCCATGGCCCAAAGTGACAACAAACAACGCCAAGACCGAGAAGCAGCTATAATCCAATAAAACCTTGCTTATCGATATAAAAGAACGTAACTACTATAAATACAAACCTAAACACTACCTGCTAGAAATTAATAAATGCCGAAATTCTTAAGACAGAACAATAGTATGGGAAACAACCGTATGTATACATAGCAGATAATGATATACTGAACAAATTAAAACAATTATTCGTCAAAATTATTGCGCTAGAATTTTTTATCTGATTTTTTACTGGTATGATTCTAGTATACTCATTACTCATTACATTATATTCTAGTATATCGGTGATACCCTCAACAAGGGTCAGGTTAAAAGTACCCTGAACCGACGAGAATGCATGAAGACGTTGATGAAAGTGGATGAAGCGAAAGTAGTATGTCAGGATCGAGCAAAGTGGCGGTCTATAGTCTCTGCCTACCCCTATGGGATACAGGCGTGACGATTATGTATGTATGTATGTATGATTCTAGTAGTTCATTCTTATGTCAACTGCCGCTTGAAGTGCATACCTTGCAATAGCCTTAATATAGGTACTTAAAATGCACGAATCTAACTACATACTCCTGGTAGAAAGCAGTTATTCGGAACATTTGCCTATTAGTTCGAAGTAGTTGTTTTACCTTCTAAATACGGAAAAGAAGTAAAGATTTAAAAAAAAATCTTGATTAAACTTCAAAAAACGACTGATGTACAATAATTACATAAATAAATCCCAAACTAGATGAGCCTGTACATCAAGACACTAATGCCTAAGCAATATTAATCAATATTGATATTGAAGAAATGTTTAGAGTAGGTATAGTTCGCGTCACGTAAGAAGAACGCTCTAGATTGCGGTAGGTGTGTTGTTAAGGCAACTATCAAAAGGGGTTTCTTGGTAGTCAGACACTTGTGATGGTCCTTTCACCTTGCATATTCAAGGTAGAGTTGTGTTATAACAGGTCAAACTCAATATCTGTTCCTCCTGTTACTGTTCCTTCCAAATCACAGTTCCTAATAACTGTTCTTAAATAACAGCCTGTTATTTTTATATCATTTTGTATGTATGATTTCTTCTAGCGCTGCATATTGTATTTGTCAAATAAAATACTAGGTGCTTCTCGTTCTAGCAAAGGCCTATTCAGATGGTGTGAGGGAGACGGAACGTTATAACAAGTAACACGACCTAATTCAAGAAGTATTTTTTAAAGACGATTTGTTCGTACATGACTGCCAACTGCTTTTTTTCGCATAAATACTAGGTGTGTCTCGTTTTAACAAGTGACATTCGTGTGTACATTTAAAAGAGACGGGTGATGAGAACAGTTTTGTTAATACCAACTGTTATATTTTTAAGAACAGATTAGGCCTGAGGAACAGATATTTGTTAACAGTGAGAACAACTGTTATCTGTGATTTGCTTCTACCTGTTCTTTTGAACTGTTACGATAAATACGCATCACCCCTAATTCAAGGTGATAACTTCAAAGCCACCACGGTCGTACCTTCATCATAGCTGATCATGTGACGTCTCTCACAATAGAGGCATGCATAATTCAGCTTTTACAAAATGACGAGTCTTTGTTTGTAACCTAGCCCGAACAGAGACAGTTACACAGAGATTAGTGTGAATAGAGTAATGAGTAATGACTGCAACACTAACTACGTAATACTCACCGAAATCTCGATCAAAATGCTGGACGGTCAGCGCCAACACGTGAATTTCCGTGTACACTGAACACCTGTTTGTCCACAATATCCAGTCACACGAACTCCAGCACAACTTCGGAACACTTGCCACCCGTTTGAAATCTCACACGTAACTAAATTACTAAGTTCCATACTCTTTGGTTCCATCCCAGCAAGATGGCTAACGACTAAAAGTACCCTCTTATTAAAATAAAAACACAAAACTGAAATAGTCGTGTTAATTATTGTATTATCATCATAAAAAAAAAATATATCAAGTAATTCAATAAAATGGCAATGACTTGAAGGAATATAAGGGCGCCCTTTTGAATTGTCAAGAATAAACGCGTTCCCGCCTTTTTTTTAGAGGTACTGAAGGATTCCTTTTTTTCACATTTTTTTCCGTAAGGAGCTGGCTAAGCTAAGGTCAAAGACCACGCTGCCAAGTTATAAGTTTACTGATGATTTCCATCACTGAGGAACCAACGGAAATATTATTTAAAACTAGTGTCATTTAGAGAATAAACATCGAAAGCATATTTTGGAAATATAATGGTAAAATTCAATACCTGGGCTTTATTGCAGTTTGCAAATAATTAAATTGATTTTATCGTTTTATACTCCTTATTAATTTGCCAATAAACAAATGTAATATGGTCCAAATACACGTTAGGTGGAAGGGATCAAATGTAATAGCTGCCATTTGGTCAAAACGAGTCTGAATTCATTATTCATCGGAAAAATATCCGGATAATTTTCCAAAATTTCCCAAAAAAAAAAAAAAACACAAACACTGACACGCAACATGGTGTCAGAATCTCAAACTGCTAGATTTCAGGGTAATGTTGATACCAACATGTGTATTATAACATACGATAGTTATATTAGCCTTTATTTTTTTTAACACTTCAATTTCTACTCCAAGGTTGATTCTTAAAACACTGGTAAACTGATCCAAACGAAACAGCACCAAAGCTATTATCCCATATCTGTAGGTGGTCGTATGAAGAGCGTCTTGTACGAATATTATACAAAATAATTCAATGATCGGTCACCTTTATATTAGTCTTGCTATCCGAGGCACTATTAATAGCGTTCTGTGCAGATGCACATAAATAATATCCAATAATACGAGACAAATAATTTATTTTAAATGTCTAGTACATACTACAATTTAATCAATATTATAATATAGTAACTTCAGTCCAATGGAAGAACGCACTCCGTGCAGAATTCACAACTTACATTATTTAAAAAAATCAAAAGGTTTTAATAATACATAGTACATACCATACTTACATTACAGATAATGTAATAATTTACAACTTTTTACATTAAATAAACAAAATATCCTTGGGCCGTACTATATTAATCCGAAACGAAGTTCGAAACTTCGGATGATCGAAGTTTATATACGATACGAATGTACCTACATATACTTATGGTCGTTATTGACTTATGGTCGTAACCATAGACTTATGGTTACGATGTACGTTATACAAATTCGAACTTTTACAGAGTAGATACATTCGTATCGTATATAAACTTCGATCGTCCGAAGTTTCTAACTTCGTTTCGGATGAATATAGTAGGGCCCCTTGTCCATTATGGATACCGTACAATATAATACTCTATGAATTAATACTGAGAACTTACATAAAAAAAGAATGATTCATTGTCCCGTTCCACTAAATCCGAGCGTGCAAGCGAGATTGCAAAACAAGCGATAGAGACGCACCATCGGCCTAAGCATTCAATTCAATTCGTAAGTATGCATCAATGTTTTCTTGTGACGTTACCACATAACATTATTATCCGTAAACCGACTTTTTTAAAATCAGTTGTGGCTAATCAAACTTATAAATTGCCAAATATATTTAATAGTCGTCAATGATCAGTGGAACTTGTTAAAATAAAATAACAAATAACAAGTTCATTAAAATTATATAATAGTTAAAAAAAAACTAAAATACACGCTTTAATAAGATATACAACTAAAAAAGTAAAAATAATTGATACTGAATTTAAGATAAGAAAATGGAGTAAAATACATATATTTTATTGTTACAAAGCGTGGGGTGTTTACAACAATTACTTATCCTCCTGCACCCCACGCTTTGTAACAATAAAATATATGTATTTTACTCCATTTTCTTATCTTAAATTCAGTATCAATTATTTTTACTTTTTTAGTTGTATATCTTATTAAAGCGTGTATTTTAGTTTTTTTTAACTATTATATAATTTTATTGTTTTGACTAAAAACATCCATCTACGGCTGTATTTCCAATCAATAACGCCATCTGTTGGTCAGTAGTAACATTTGACACTTGAAGAATACAATGTTAACGCCATCTAGCGATGAATGTAGCAATGGTCATCAATTATAAGAATAATTAATCCTGGCGAATCTAATCAGGATAATTATATATTTTAATCGAATTATTGTATTGTCATCGGTCTTTGACAGGTGTGCAAAATTTGAACGAAATCTGGCCGTTTAAAGTGGGTCAAAATCGCGCCCAAAGAAGTCGGTTACAAACAAACATACAAATATACAAACATACAAACATACAAACATACAAGTGAAGCTAATATAAAGCGTGTAAAAAGAAATGTTATTCCCTATTTAAATTATATTTTAAATTATTCAGCAAATGAAGATAGACAGCTAAACATTTTAATTTATGGGTTCACTTCTTTCGCGCTTACAATAAGGCTTCAATCGAAATTCACAAACAAGGCAAGAAATTACGAGCATCTTAGTTTAAACCAAAACATATTATATGATCAATTATAAAATTATAATAAAATATGTATAACCATTCTCTCCAAATATGAAATCTCACAATGGTAACATATTATAGTTTTAAGTACACGACTATTTATATTATGCATAATTTTTGAGCCGAAAATACAGGGTATATCAAGACTGCTACTGAAAATGAAGCCGGGTTGTAGTAACATTTTTTTTTTATGTTTTTGTTATTTTATTCCTATTGTCGTATTTGGTTGGTTAATACTTAGTTTTATCTAAAATAATAGAATTCATCCTTTTATTTTCAAAGAAGCTATAGTACGCAAGGGTTTAAATTATTATTTTAGCAAAAACTATGGATTTATCAACCAAACATCACGATATTTAAAAATCACAATAAAAAATAGTCGTCTTTGCGAAATTTTAGTCGCATGGTGTTTGTAGTCACTAAAACGATCAGTCGGCGTCGTTTTCGGTAGCAGTCTTGATACCCTGTATACTTCAAATGGGCATCAACGAGTGATTATCATCGCGTGTCGCTATAGCCTACATATCTAAGATGAATACTTTTAGTGAGTATTGAGACGCCAACAGTTAATTAACCATACTACAGCTGTATGAGAGGTTTCTCTGGCGCGGCGTCCTTGTGTTTGGCGAGTCTCGCGCGCCACTCGCTCCTGTCCAACAATATCTTGCGGCCGTAAGCCGCGTGGATGTCTCGAAACGGGACCTTCTTGCGAGCCATGTCCGGTCTTACGTTCTCTTTATCTAAAAATATGGAAAATTACAATTAAATTATTTGTTTTTATTAAATTGACATATATTTAATAAAACAGAATGAGATTCTCTTTTTTTGTGTCCAAGTGATAAAGCTATTAAGCTCCTTTTTCGGTACCCCGAAGGAAGCCGAAAGATGTATGTCAATGTCCTGGCCATTCAGCGCGACACGCTGCGGTTTGTGGCCGGGCTGGGTCCCCACACACGCATTATGGCGGCATCGGACATCGCAAAGGCCGGCCCAAAACCAGTGCTAAGCCTTCTTGGTACCCCACATTACTACTGTTTTTGGACGACCGTTTGTGATGGTGTGGTGGGCATCCCCGACAGAGACTAGGCCATGCGCTCTATCGTACATGTCGGAGTCGTTATAGGCGCATTACCCCCTCAGATTGCCCAGCGACCCGATGACCCCTTTAGGTCGTTTTTAACGTGAATATGATGAACACCCAGATAACCCTATTTGCAACATTCATAGATACTTTATCGTCTACGATAAACGCTTAGGTTAAAAAAAAGGCAAGTCGAACTAGAAACATATTTTGTCTTCTTTGCTCAAATTGAATTGAAAAAAGATGATGCTGTATCACCCCATATACGTCCCACTGCAGGGCACAGGCCTCCTCTACAATCGAAACTACGATTGAAAGTCATATTGTGTAGTTAAAAAATGAAATAAAGTTAGTAATGAGAAAAGCAGATCTGACTAGTGCAAAGATAATTATAATGTTATACTCACGATGTCGACTGCCCGGCACTGTTTTTCCTTCGCCCTCAGTGACTCTATTGAAAGGATTGTACCGCTGACCTCTTGGCGGCGCTTTAGGCTCGTCATCAGGTGGGGTTATAGTGACTAATGCTGCCGCTTCTGCTGCCACTTCAGCTGCAAATGTTTTATGATTATAAATAAAAGAAAACACACCAAGAATTATTTTCCATCAAAATTAATGCAGTAGTAATGGGAATTAAAATTATTATTTTTGAAGCCTTAGCTTGCTCTATATTTCTGATATTGTTAATTTCACCCCACAAAATATTTAAACAAAAAAACTGACCATATTTTATTATAACCATTTTTCACATCTAAAATTACACACACACACACACACACAATATTACTATTCAGTTTCCTCTTTAAATGGGTTCGTAAAAAAACAACTCACTCCTTCATTGATTACACCAGATTGTATAATAAAGCTGATTGGCTAAGCTTTGTAAATCACAATCGCAAATTGCAACATTTAGCTTAAGTATTTAACATGTGAAATGTTATTATTGACTTCACTTGCTATTTATTTCAACACTTTAATGCAGTATTAAAAACCGGAAGGGACCACATATATATTTGCTTCCAGGTGAATCAGAGTCAGGCCCTTAGCAAATAAATATACTTTTATGACTAAGCATATCTATTGAAATTGGAACTAAATGTAATTTATTTATTAAAATTTGTTTTGGTCATGTAGTCAATTAATTATAACTTATGACATGTCAATAGGTGTAGTAATCAATCACAATAAAAAAAAAAAAAAAAATATTTACCCTCAACTTATTTGGTTTTTAGCAGTCATTATTATTTATTTTTTGTTATATGTGCATACTCCATATTCACTTACCTGTGAAAGTATTGGGTTGCAAAAAACCAAACCATAAATCAGTTTACTGTAATTTACCTTGGGCTTCATCTAACTGTCTCTGCAGCTCGGCTACCATGAGCTTCATGTAGTCATAGCTCGCACAGGCCAGTGCCTTCATCCATGTCTCCATGGATGCCTGTGAATTTGTGCATAAGAAGTAGGTGCGGCCTCCTTCACACTGGAACACTATCTTGAAGCTGTATGCCTCTTCCTCGGTTAGTTCTGTCAAAAACAATAATGATATATAAAATAATGATTTTATGCAAAGATTAGTCATTGAATACATCTTGATGAAGCTACTGGATCAATTTGGATACACAAATTATAGTGCCAAAATACTATCTCTCTCTGTCCCTTCCAATATTCAAACAAACTTGCTGCCATCCAAAAGCAATATAATATTAGCTTGATGAACAAAAGGTAATAACCAGATAATTTTCCTTACCTATAGTGCAACCTTCGAGGACAATTACTCCAACCGGCTCCTTGTCGCCTTTTTTATCAAAATAAAATAGCAGGTTGCCTTTGAGGGTGAACCACCGTCGCTGGTAGCTCTTGCCGACCTCGCCCCGCATGTCCAGCCACCCATCCCGGTCCACTGGCGTTGCCGACGACGCGAACGCACACAGATTCTTCTCGTTTATTTTCATCGTCATCCGTCGGAACTTATACCGTGAATATGTACCGTATATATATATTCAGTGCGTAACCGAATATATTTTATGCAATTTACAAACTAGATAAACAATAATATAGGAATCGAAACATTGAAAATCACATTACGTCTAATGACATTGAAGGTATCGACTACTCTGGACTACTCGTCTTGGCAAGTGCGCGTTCTTCAAACAGTAATGTTATTCATTCAAATGATTTTAATACCAACGATATTTACTTTATAGACGTAATATTCCTTACACTATAAAAGTTTTATAGTCAAACTACTATAAATACAAAGCCACTGCAGTATTTCTGTAAACAAAACAAAAAAATATTTTATCGACTGTAAACATGTGTAACTCAGGAGTGATTTACTCACTCCTGAGTTATATATACACTTATATCCCTTGCACTTAAACTAACTCATTATATCCGTACGCGTAATGATCATTATTGGTTAAATTTCACTGCAAATATTAGAAAGAAACAGATATAGACTTTTACATTTGTGTGAGCGGAAAAGAGAATATTTATGTTCACAATGTAATGCATGGGCCATGCGTACGATCGTGGCATACCATCACAGTAGTAAATGGAGTGTAAGCGAAAACAAAGCTATTTACAATGATTTAAGGCCTAATTTCGCTAGCATAGCTTGTACCAGTGGTGACCATAACACAAAAGTTTTAATTACAAAAATATCCAGTTTATGCTATGTTTAAATGTCAATGAATTTTTACATATTTCACTACTCCTTATTTATATTTCTAAACACAATTTATTTCTGTTGATAGATATCAGCAGAAAATAATTAATCTCTTTATCTCACTGTAAGAATACTAACTATTTTTTTTTTTTTTTTTAACGAGAGTAAAGCTCCTTTAGCCTTCCTTCCGACACTCGGGGGAGATCGGAAGGGGCGTGTCGGGGTCTCCGGCCTTCCAGCCTGTTATCAGGCTGGGTCCCTACCGAGATCTAAAAAGATCTTTTGCCGGCATACCGACTAAAACCTCTCGGTGGCCATCACGCGCGTTATGGGTGACAGGCGATGTGGACAGGCGAATGGCGCCCATTTAACTCGCCGTGTCACCCGGCGCACTGCCAAATATGGCTCCTCACATGTTGGGAGGGCGCAGATGCCCCCTCTTTCCCTACTTCGGACGCCCATGGTGAGATGGGCGTCCGCGACAGACACGAGGCCACACGTTCTGCCGCCCATCTCGGGGTCACTCCCGACGTGAGCACACAGCCCCCGCTGTGTGCTTAGCGACCCCGATGACCCCTTTTAGTCGCCTCTTACGACAGGCAGGGGATACCGTGGTGGAATTCTGGCGCCCCTTGACCACTGGGCGGAAGAATACTAACTATATCGTAACCACAAAGCAATTTTTACTTGAATATCTAATCAACTAATTTAAACTCATCTTTTAGCTCATGAATCATTAAGAGATAGAGATATAAAGATATACTCCACCAAAATGTCAATCTTAGATATGGATATAAAGAAAGACTCATAACTCAATTTTAATCAACTCATTCTTTAGCTCATCAATCATTGTGAGATAGAGATATAAAGATATAAAAGAGTGATATATATCTTTTGACCTAAAAGATATATATCTCTCTTTTCTTTACAGTGATTCATTTTGCGCATGACTAATCGACTGACACCGACTGACACACTGACTGACACGAGTGACATTGACATTTGTATTTTTTAATTATTTTTGTTCTGGTTATTGGAAATGAAAACATACAGCCTAGCTTGTTAACGGACATGATATACGAAAATAAAAATATTTTTGAACATTAAAATTGATGTCATTGGAATCTTATTACCTTGGTAGCGTAAATTTAGTACGGTACGATTACGAAGCTGAGGTTCGAATCTCGGATTGGGCAAATTGTTGGATGTTTTGTATTCATTATGAGCCTGGAGTTAAGAATCTGTGTCCGATATGCCAATAAATTCGCCCCCTATCACATCGTGTGGCAGAACATGATATGTATAAGCATGGGCGTAGCCACGGTGGGGCTCTGACTTCTAAGGTACCTACCTAACCAAATCCAAAAAAAAATAATTATCTAAGTAAAGAACTATCTATAGATAGATATAAACCTCTAAATTGACTGATTAACAAATTGGCATACTTTTAGATGGATGATTTCGTGGTGTGGAAGGTGACGAAAAAGAAAGTATTTTGGTCAATTCGAATTATACAAAACAGAATATATCAAGACTGCGACGGAAAACGAAGCCGGGTGCTAGTTTTAGTGACTATAAACACATAATCTATCAGCGAAAGGAAGTCCACTGCTGAACATAGGCCTCCCCCAATGATTTCCACAGTGACCTGTTGTAGGCAGCCAGCATCCAGCGACGTCCCGCGGCCTTTACCAGGTCTTCTGTCCACCTTGTAAGTGGCGTCCTACGCTGCGCTTTCTGCTACGTGGCCTCGTTTCGAGAACTTTTTGTCACCATCGGGCATCAGTTCTTCGCGCTATGTGCCCCGCCGCTGGGCTACTCCGTTTACTTTAGTTCTCCTACGAATCTCCTCATTTCTGATTCGATCTCGTAGGGAAACCCCAAACATAGCCCTCTCCATAGCTCGTTGAGTGACTTTGAGCTTCCTAATAAGGCCCATATTGAGAGACCGCGTCTCGGTGCCGTATGTCATCACTGGTGACACACAACTATCGGAGACTTTCGATTTAATGCACTGAGGTATTTTGGACGAGAAGACGTCGCGTAGTTTTCCAAACTCTGTCCAACCGAGTTGGATCGGACGATTGACCTCTCTCTAGAAGTTGTACCTGCCTTAAATTGACATATTCGTCTACAAATTCAAGAGACGAGCGCCCAACTCCGATGGGGGTGGGCACAACATGGACATTCGACATGATCTTCGTTTTGTCTAAATTCATTTTAGGACCCTCCTGTTGGGAGACTCGGTTGAAGTCTTCGAGCACAGTGCTAAGGTATTCCAGCGATTCTGCCAAGACTACAATATCTTCGGCAAATCGAAGGTGAGTGACTCACCGTTGATGTTGATGCCAAATCCTTTCCACTGCAAGAGCTTGGAGGTGTTTTCCAGCGCGGCAGTGAACAGTTTCGAAGATGTGACATCTCGCTGTTTCACGCCTCGCTGTGGTGGAATAGCCATCGTGCTCTGATCTTGTACTCAGACCTACATGGTGGCGTTGTTGTATACCGATAGTCGATGTGGGACTGCTGGAGAAACCGTAGCAAAGCCCAGGTCTCGATCGAATCAAAGGCGTTCTCATAGTTCACAAACGCTAAACAAAGTGGCAACTTATATTCCTCGATTTTTTGTATAACTTGCCGAAGCTTATAGATGTGGTCTATAGGTACTAAAGCCTTTTCGGAAACCGGCTTGTTCGGGAGGCGGGAAGTCATCAAACCTGCGTTCGAGACGATTTGTGATGACCCTCGAAAACAAATTATAGACATGACTTAGAAGCGAAATGGGTCTGTAGGTCTTTAGCAAAGTGTTATCACCTTTTTTGAAGAACAGTACCACTATGCTCCTGCTCCATGCCTCTGGCGTTGAGCTCTCGAAGAGAACGGAACTGAATGACTTTCAGTATCGGCGTTCCGCCCACTTTCAGAAGCTCTAAAGTGATTGCGTCCTCACTCGGTGCCTTGTTGTTCTTAAGTTGCTTCAGGACCATCTCAATCTCACACAGGCTAATGTTCGGTATATTATCGCTGTAGTGTCGGATCAACTCAGCTTTCGAGTCTTCAGCAGAGCTAACAGTAGGTTCGGCAACCGAGGTGTAAAGCTGTCCATCGAAACTCTCGATCTCCCTTAATACCTCTGCCCTCGTTGACACTACGCGGCCGCCCAATAGACAAGTCTCTTGCAAACACTTTGGAACCTCCGTTCCACTCAATTGTCTCTTTAATGCTCACAGTATTGTGAGCACGGACATTGTGTTGCAAGGACTTCCAGATGAGTCTATTGAGCCGCCGGTATGCTCTACTTTCGGCCATGAGGTCAAGTGTATGGATCGAAAGTTTTTGTGATCTATCTCTACGGCGAGGTCTAAATTACTTCAATCCCACCGAATGAATGCTTCTACAAAACTGTTGTTTAGCACGTCCACTGCTAGGTTTTCACTTAGACAATCATCGCAAAGAGTCCCTCTTTCTCCAGAAAGTCGGTAAGTCTTTAACCCCTGGGGTTCCGTTGCCCATGTCCAAATTGCCCCATTTTCAACTCTACATCGCTTCTCATGCCCAACTTTGCGTTTGAAATCGAACCCATTGAAAGAAGTAACTGAACAGTTAACTTTGTATGCATTACTTTAGATATGAAAAATGGTTATAATATATGGTCAGTTTTTTTTATTTGAAAAAAATGAACATGAAAATCTTTTATTAAAAAAATGGTTGCCTGTAAAGTCGGTTTTACGGGCGAAGATTTTACGTGACAACGTCTTTTTCTCGGTAGAATATTTATTGATATGAATATAATTAAATTGCACAATAGGAACAAGGAATTGAATGAAAATAAGAATTGCACAAATTTTAACTATAGAAATATATTTTGTTTACTAAAACACTATCAACATTTATCAATAGTATGACATAACCTATAAACTCAGTTTCTCAACTTTTGTGTCAATCTAACAATTAATCAATCAATCATAGTTTACGATAATGAAATATCAGTGTACAATTATTTACCTTTATTGTTGTAGTTGTTGTAAATGATAAATGACGAATCTAAGCACTCCATATTTTCACTACAGACACAGCTGACGATACTTTAACCACACGTGTGAACTTGTATTGTGACGCTTTCTTGTTTTTCCAACGCCAAGAACGTTCGAGAAAGACAAAGACAGAGACACAAGCATGCGCCGATTCAATGCGCCTAATTCTCTAGTGCTGCGCGCGCGGCAGACCGATCATAGTTGAGTGGGAGAGAGACGCAAGGCATTCGGCGGGCCTCTCTCTCGTTCGGTGACTCATCGTAACGTTACCGGGCGTTACACTTTTTCATAAGTGACTCCCAGCCGCAACCTAATTTAAGACGTTGTCACGTCAAAAAAACAAATTCTGTGGGAGGCAATTAGCAATAGCAGAAATATATAGCATGCTAAGGCTTCAAAAATAACAAGGTGGTTGTTGACGACGCACGCGCACATCACCCCGCGTAGTACATAGGAACACATTTTGTAAGGTCTCGTCACGCCACGATCGTAGTATGTGTGGGCGGATTGGGTGCATTTTTATGGTTTTTTGACATGTTTTATTGAATAGCTTCGCACCCACCGCTCACACATTAATGATTCATATGTCATTTTAAAGGGCGTGACGAGACCTATCTGGAAATGTATGATAAGTAATTAGGAAAAGGATACGTATTAAAATAAAGAGGAAAATGACCGCGCCCCGAAGTAAAAATGAACCCAAAATTAGGAACATTTTACGGGGGTCTCCCTATGGTAACGCCTCGGAGTACTTAAGCCGGCAAGCAAAAATAGGAACTCACTCATCACTGGATCCAGAAGAGCTCTCTGAGGAAGAAACGAAGAAGCCTGAAGACACTCGAAGCAACAAGAAACCTGAAGAAGCCTGGGAAAAACCCTGAAGACTGAAGAGAAGCCCGAAGTACGAAGCGATCCGGACTGCGACGTTGCTTGCCGGCGTCACTACGATCAAGTACTCCGGGGCTACCATAGGGCGGGGCGTGGTCGATTCCGCGTATATTTTATATCGTGTGTATCATTACGTTGCCCGTCCTATACAAACCGCACCTTTCGGAGCGACATTCCTAGAGGCTAGACGTCAAATAGAGTGCCCGAACACGCACCAGGGGGTGCATACGCTGGGCTCCGGCGCCCGAGTTGAGGACTCGGATTCTCGCCCAGTGAAGTCGCGGCGGAACGTTGGTGCCCGTCTCCGGGTTCCCGACCTCCGCACGCCTACAGTGGTGATGTTAATTTGAAATAGGAATAATACCCATTGCCAGATAGGAGCATCCCTGACCACACTACAAACACTTTGCAACTAAAATTTTCGCAAAAAATGTGACACTTTTTTTGTGATTTTTTAAATATCGTCGTGTTTAGATGGTAACTGGTAAATCAATAGTTTTTGCTAAAAAATAATTTTAATTCCTTGCGTACCATAGCGCCTTTAGAAATAAAAGGGTGTACGTCACTTTTTTTTTGCAAAATTTTTAGTTGCATTGAGTCTGAAGTCACTTAAACTGCCACCCGGCTTCGATTTCGGTAGCACACTTGATATACCCTGTAGATACATGGTGCTATAGTGTGTAACTTTCTTGTGTGAAAAAATAACCAGGGTGAGACAACAGGTATAGTTTGCTATTTAAATATTATTTTAGATTTCTGCCCCACCCTGAGACCATGGCTGGCTACGCCTATGTTTATAAGGCAAAATGTGGGTGTCGCAGTAACCGCTCTGCCTGCCACTTCTGGGGAAAAGGCGTGAGTATATATATTCATGGATTGTTAAACTTGTTCTCTATTTAGGATTATGCGGTATCCTGTTAAAATGGATCAACTAAATATTACGTATTGCATATAACAGAGCACACAGCCCATAAGCACGTAGTAATTGTGTTTATTTACATAAATTGTAAATAAAACAAAAACAGATTATCTAGATTGAACAAATATGTACTATTCAAAGCCCCAGCTGTTTGTTTCCCAGTTGCGTACTAGGCGACTAGCTCTAGCTTTAATTCATTATTATTCTTGTACATTATTATTACAGCAACAGAACTGTCGCTCATTTCGAATTACGTATTTCTTAAGCTGTATCTCAATCATATTTCTAAGACACTCGCAATAGTAAACACAATACATATTTCGCGCATCAGCACTATACTAGATATTTTAAAAGCCTTTTAACAAAATGCAATTAAGTGGTACTCCGTACAGCTAACAGTATTTTTTGTGTACGTGATGTGTGTTATCCTCACCTTTAAACGGGAACAATTCAAAACTCCATAAGAAAAACATTATAATGAAGTAACATAAAATGAAAGTATTTTCTTGAAAGTTAAACAACTTTGTAGGAAATAACAACTACTTATCGTACCGTATTGTATGCGATTAAGCTGATATTGATTTTTTTTATTTAGGTGAGCTAATGACTTGCGCACAATGAGGCAAACATGGAGCTGCGCCGCGCCGCCGCGTCGCACGATTATCTTATTGAAACAAGTAAATTGATTGAAAATAATGATTTCAAAAGACACTAATTCACCACCAATGCTGAATCATACCAATTAACCAGTAACCACAAAAGGGTTAATGAAGCTAGATCATGTTGGAAATGGAAAATATGTTAGTTTTTGACACATTCATACATTTTAAGTTCATGATATTTATAATTATATTCAATATTTTTTGTATATAATATATATGCATATTAAATAAATAAAGTTCAATGCACAGATCGCATTTTAATTCTTACAATTTAATGGTTGTCCATGTAATCTTATGCGTGTAAAGAAACGTAACAATTAACAATTTTGACATACCAAAAACAGAATGCAACTGGTCAGTGGTTGTATTTTTGTGGAAAAAAAGGGAAAAAGAACTTGGTATATTATGTTACTTTATTAATTTTATTTATAATTTAAGCAATGGATGAGAAAATATGTGGTGTTTGTAGTAGCAGCTCAGTTAATGATACGAATATATCATTCTTCCTTACCCACACTAGGCAGAAAGGTACGTGCGTAAAATAATTGAAATTTTATGCAATATCCAATGAAGAGTTTAAAATATTTCATGTCAATAAATTGTATACAATGAAATGATGAATTCCATTAGGCAACTACAACACCATATGTGAAGAGATATGTTAACTTTATTGATAATTTTTTTTTTACAATTAAAGATAATTTATTATTGAAATTAGTAATCTACATATGCATTTTTCTTGAGATTTAAAAGCATTTATGAAGATATTTCAATGATTTTATTAGAACTTATTAAAACATTGACTGTAGATTGGACCTATGTCTATTATGTATAAGACGACATATAAAAAGTAAAAAAATAAAAAAAATATATAAAATAAATAGTAGTAAAACAATAAAGATTAGGACTTTAATTTGTTTATATGAATATAATGTTAAACAGGTGATTTAATTATTTACATTTACTAGTGTTTTATAAATTATATTAATTACATCCATACATACATAAACTCGCGCCTTTTTCCCAGAAGGGGTAGGCAGAGGTGCCAGGACCCACAATGTCAGAGGTGGCGAACCTATCGTCATATCGGGCACAAATTCCTGACTCTGGGCCAATAATGAGTAGATAAATCCAATATCTTTGTAACCATACCCTAGTACAACTATGCCACCAAGGCAGTCACCGAGGCAGCATAGATTAAATATGTATAGTTAAAATGTTTATAGTATTCTTGCTACACAAATACAATACAATATACCAGGGTTTCCTAACCTGGGGTCCGTGGACCCCTGGGGGTCCGCGGACCGTTCTTAGGGGGTCCGCAGACAACATAAAAATTATGACAACAAAAAAAAAAACTTAATAAAAAAATGATTTATGAACAAATCGCTCTTCTCAAGGTAATTTTGATCATTTTCCTACTCTCTAGTCATTTTTGCTATCAACTGGCGGGGCTATGTTACAAAAGGAGACTCAGGAAGTAATCATTGAGCACCTTCGAGCTTTGAAGTCTTCATTTCGAGATTATTTTCCACATTCAGACCGCGGTGACAATTGGTTTATGGACCCATTCCGTGTCAATGTTACAGACGTCATAGGCCTTACAATGGTCCAGGAAAATCAATTAATTGAAATAAGTTGCAATTCAACACTAAAGAGAACATTCAAAGAATATGCTTTAACAAATTTTTGGCAAAATTTTAAATATGATTAAGCAGAAGCAGTTGTCGCCTTTCCCCACAACAAATTTAAGCGAAAAGGGTTTTTAAAATACAGAAATAGACTACAAGTAGAAACAGATTTAAGGCTCCAACCGAGCAACAATGACCCAAATATTACAACTTTGAACGCAAAACGGCAACATCAACCATCGCATTTTTATAATACATACATAGATAAACTCACGCCTTTTTCCTAGAAGGGGTAGGCAGAGGTGCCAGGACACCCACATTTCACCTTGTATGTTCTGTCCCACGATGTGATAGGTGGCGACCCTATCACTATATCGGGCACAACACTCTGGGCTGATAATGAATAGAAAAATCCAATATCACTTTGCCCAACCCGGGATTTCAACCTGAGACCTCAGCTTTGTAACCGTACCCTACAACTACGCCACCGAGGCAGTCAAAGAAAATAAAAAAAGTAAAATAATTTATGTTCCATGGTTTTTTTTGCAAATAAAAGTATGTGAGCGATTTTTTTCGTATTATTTATAGGGGTCCGCTAATCATAATAAACTGGCGCTAGGGGTCCGCACTAGAAAAAGGTTGGGAAACCCTGCAATATACAATAAAAATATATTTTTTGCAGGAGACTCCAATGGCTAAAAGCTGTTACCCGCTTGGACTTTCTGCACATATTAGACAATGAACCTGTAAGAAGTAATAAATGGATATATGAGGCTCATTTTGAAGATCAGTTTTTTGAGTATTGTTATATTGGTGACAGAGATGTGGGCCACATATTAAATCCATACATTATGGCACATCCACCATCCACTGTCATGTCATCAGACATTTTTACATCTGAGTCAATGTTTGAACTGTCCCATAATAATAATGATGATGATTTTGTCAATGCATCACTATTATTGAAGAGGCCTGATAATTCCTCAGCATGCTCTGATGTTTCACAATTCTGTGAAAGTGTCATCAAAGTTTCAAAAGCTACTCAGACACATAAATATAAAAATAGCTCTGATAAAACATCCAAGAGAATGAAAGATAAAGATCAAACAAAATCATTCTTGCAGATGTGCCAAAAATTTCTACCTGATGAAATGACTCAAGTAATAAAGTGGCACATGAATAAAAGGGATACTACAAACAAAACTGTATTTGGTCTCAACATGTATTTTTCTAGCAACTCATATAACTTATTAATGAATATGCTAAGCCTTCCATCAGTGGATACACTTCGACACTTCCTTGTTCCAAGAACAACACAGCTTAGTGAGAATTTTTTGAATGCAATGAAGAGCAAGATCACCAACATGTCAGTTCCAGAGAGAGTTTGCAGTTTTTCAGTTGGGAGCATTCTGTTGAAACCGAACTTATACTACGACATCAAATGCGACAGGATAATTGGCTTTCAAGACATGGACGGTGAGCAGATCGCTACGCCAGCCAAGTATGCAGTCGTCCTAATGGTGCAGGGTTTGTTAGAAAATTGGAAACAACCAATAGCTTACACATTTGCTTCAGGATCTGATAACTGTCGAGAAATATCGCTGTGGATTGATGAAGTCCTTGTACTGTTGATAAATATAGGTTTAGACATAAGAGCATTTGTTACCGACCCCAGATCTGAGTTTACTTATATGTCTGACTCGAGATCTGTCGTCCCTGAAAGAACTTATTTCAGTATTAACGGCCGAAATATATACTACATTTACGACACCATGCAATTGTTAAAAATTGTTAGAAATAATTTCAAAATATGCAATTTCGTATGCGATAATGACATAACAAATGAATTCGAAACAAGCGATTTTCAGGACAAATTGAGCAATCTTTGTGATATATTAAATTCGAAAATTCGTTATTCAGATTCCCCATTCAAACGGGCATTTTGTAATGAGCAGTACCAAAGCGACTTTTTGCGGCAAATGATGTCGTTATTTCAAAATTTGAAGGTAGTCAGAAAAGCTGACGGAGTTGACGTCACGGCCAATATGAAATTTGTCGAAGATTTCCAAATTACCATCAAATCTGTTCTATTATTGTTCAATGATCTCATGTTTGTAGGTGCGAAATATTTGATGACTAGCCGTCTAGGTCGCGGCTGTCTAGGGTATTTTTTCAAAAAACTTAAACAATCAAGCGTGAAGAAAGAATGCACTCCAAGACAATTTAATAAATACTTTGTTCGTAGTTTTCTATATAATTTAATGAAGAAACCTGTAGGTTATAATTCTGGGCTATTGCTCCAACAAAACATGAAACGATTAGTGAGAGTGAGACACAGAGTTTCCAATAATTTGCATAATAAACCTTTGAAAATATATACAACGGATTACAGAAATACCATGCCAGATAAAAATGCTTTTGTGTACGTTTGTGGATATTGTTATTTGAAATGCATACAGAGACATAAATGTGATACATTTATAAGTTTTATAAAGAACTTTAAAAGTAATCATACCGACGACGATGTCACCTTCCTTTGCAGCATAAATCTTGATTTTAATATTGGCAAATTCGAGGTATTGCCACCAGAAAGCTTTACGGAGTTCCTAATGCTTCTGGAGAAGAAATTCAAAGAATACTTCCAACCAGATATTCAAATATGTAGCGTGGGTCACGAAATACTACGGGCACTCAAAAGTTATCAATTTGATATGCCATGTCCATGTTTTCCCATAGATTACCTTAAGGCTCTGTTTGTTAGGGTCCGATTATTTTATACAATAAGAAAGAATAATAAAATGTTTAAGCGGCAAAAAGGCTTGAAATTATTCAAGGTGTTTAGTTTGTAATAGAGAAAATATAAGGTTTATTTACCATTTTTCAGACTTATTAGCCTAATATATTATATAAGTTAGTCCTTTATTTATACGTCCATACTATTGTCGTACCAAAGCGTTTTTTTTGTATATATTTAAGAATATTTATTTTTTCTATCGAGCATATTGGTTAGTTAGTCTTTTCGATGGTGTTCAACTAAGATCTACCTTATATATAACTAAGTTATATTTTTTAGACGGTATTTTTAATTCACAGACTGATAGTATCTATACTTTTATATATTAAAGAATTATAGTTTGTATAATGTTAAATTACGTTACTTTTATATGTAACTGTGGAAAGGTGGTTCTTATTCCTTCCCTATTTAATAACAATTGACCTAACTTTGTATACCTACTTTATTGGATGGAACGCTTTTTTATTCGAGGCTTTAATTAAGGATTTTTATCCGAAAGATATTAACCCGATCGGCAGATTGGGTCGCTCGTCTTTAGCATACACTCTTCAAAGGTAATCACGGTAAATGTTTAGAAATAAATTACTAGAAATTTGCGAATAAACTAATTTTTAAATTCAATGTTGATAGTTTATAGAAATTGTTATAAGTAGCTTTAAGTCACTGGTACCTACTCCACTAGGGATAAGATTGAACGAGGGGCTTGAAGAAACGGATTGCGTATTCAATTGAAATATACATGATACTAAACCATTTAACCTTCTGTAGATATCACTTACTTGTAATTCAGCCAATGTATTGGTTGTAAATATTGATTTAATAAAGCCAGGGTTGGCACTAGTGTAAACAAAGGCTGCCCCATATCGAAAAACATTAAATTAAATCGTCCAAGAGAGGCAAATTGTGTGCAAAATTATAAGCATGACAAACTAACTTGATCGCGCTTATTTTTTATTATAGATTCGGCAAATGAGCAAACTGGTTACCTGATAGTAACTGATCACTGCCGCCCATGAACATCCACCATCTGCCGATGTGTCACCGGCCCATCAAATTAGAAGGCGAGCGGGAAAGAAAAATAATGGGAATATGAAATATGGGGTATTGGGCATCCAATAATCGCGTTTATAAAACGAAACGCGACATTCTCCCCTTGGACGTGTGTACATAGTAGGATTAAATTTTGCCCGGAAATTCAAAAATACTATTTGCAATATGTTAAGACATTGGAATATTTCATACGAGCTTATTATAAATTATCTGTACATATTTTAATTTGTATTTTCTGTGTTAAAATGGGGAAGCCACGAGTTATAGTATTAATATTATCAATGAACTGTATATAGTTGAGATCGAAATTATCTGGAATTAATGTCAATTTGACCATAAAATGTGTTAATAATTATATAATTTTAAGGGCAATACCTAAGTATATTTATGTATTATGTAATAAATGTATATTTGGATCGTCTGTCGATGTTCGTGATAGCTTAATAAATTATCATGTTTTGATGCGTAGTAAGATAAAATATGTGTAAACAACACCATTGTAATGTTTACAACCACAAATAAAACAATGCTTTTTAAATAAGTCATATTTTATTCATAATTATTATTAGCTATTTTCACAGTTATTTATAAAGTTATATTAATATCAAGTATTACACTAATTTTGTATTTACGAATCTCCAATGATTGCTCCATTTAGAAAATTTCATTTCCACATCAATCATCAGATTCGACCGCTTACCGATACTATGTGACAAAATGGTGAGGTCTATGTACAGTACCATCCCGATTCCCTAAAAAAATTGACAAATTCACAATAACAAAAAAGGTCAAAAACGAAAAATCCTAAAAATAATTCATTCAACTACAAATCTCGCTTAACAACTGTACAAAATATTACGAGTGGTTTCTTTAAACACATACACATCGGCAATGTGGGCAAATAATTAACGGTATTAGACACTACGTCGAGTATGTACAACATGTCCTTTGATAAAACAAAATATAAACTATATACAACATCATTAAATATTCTCAAATGCTGTAACACATTTAAAACATTTCATATTCAACTACGCATAATTCAGTTAATCCGCCGCCGTCTCCGTACAAAACTCCTGTACAATTGCCTATAACCTGACCGCCTCATCACTGATGCCACCGCCAGTACAATAATAATTAGCTACTAAGCAACAAATCATTTACAATTTCATTTTTGTTTTTCTTTACAATTTGTTCAATACCATGTCGGCTATTTTTGTTTTGATTCATCGGAAATCAGTCCACATAAATAAGACAGAATGGAATAAAAAAAATCAAATATAAGTAACACACGACTCACATCACGCGTCGGAATCTATTTACATGTGTTTTCACAGCATATCTCGCTACGTCTTATACTTTAATAATATATTAAAATAGAAAATTTCATATATATAATATAATAATATATAGCTACTATATTTGGAGATTCGACGACGCGACATCGCCACGCTGTTCAGTTTGGCTCCATTTATACAAAAAGTGTCAACTAATTAATACAAATGCTACATCAAACATGTCCTAAGGGCGCTCTCTTTATAACTATTCAACTAACCGTAAACTATTGGTGTTAGTTATCAATAACCGACCGGAGGTTTGCTCGTATCATAAGACATTACTCTAGCGTTACTTTAGAATGTTTTCTTTGTGTGGGCACATCGCATCGACGTCGCTTGCGCGCCACGCGTACAACTTCACTGCAATCTCTTTACGCGTCTAGAATGTTCTAGACTGGCGTGAAGAGTTCGCGGTGTGGTTGCGACGTGTAGCGACACTGCGAACCGTCTATTGAGTTTTGTTCCCTCGTATAAAATATACATGAGTAACCAACTCAAGTCTCAATGGTCGTTTTGTCTAAATACAATTTGTTCCTAAAATGCAATAACTTAACGAATCGCGCATCTAAATCGTGTCGAGTAAAAAAATTATATAACAGATATAGAAAATAAACGTACGTGTACAAAACAATCAAAAAGATTTTATACAAAAATAGTAGTGTTTAAATTAACGAGTAAATACGTTGTGATTAATTATGAATAGGAAACGTTAATGTGGATACTGCGAGACAAAAACGTGTGGACTTTTAGTGTGAAATTAAAATGGTACAAAAAAAAAAACATTTAAAAACACTAAACATATCTAACTCCTTTGGTAATTCATACCGGTTTATATATTAATAACGAAATATATTACACACAATTACAGTACAACAATGTAAGCAATAATTACAATCACTGAAACAACTTATGACGTTGAGATAAATTTGGGTTCAAGTCATTGGAAAATTGTATTCACATTGTTGACACTCATCAGGCGAGTGAATAATCAGCAAAATAACCAAACAGTCGCTTCACACAAGCTTTAGTGCAGGACCGGAGTTAGAATAGGACACCGGGGGTTGACTACGCGTCCGCCCACAAATTCAAAACAACTATTAGAATGATAACAACTTTGTAACACTCTTATTCAACACTTAACGGTGCCCTAATTCATTTAGTACTAACTACGGACCTTGCTTATATCTTGTACATATCTTTCTTTGTGATTGCTATGATACTATTTTATGTTGGACAGATTTCTAAAGTACCAACGTAGAGTTATATAACAACGTTAGTTTCAAATTAATAATGATGTGAATATCCAAATACAAATGTAATTGACGGTTAATTCCATTCATTTATATTTAAAGGCATATGGTCTAATAAAACCACTGGAAGGTGCTTTTATATCGTGTAGAAGACTTACATATTAATGGAAAACGTCTCCCCTTCTCACAACTGAATGCGGCTGAGATGTATTTGGAGTAGAAAGTATTTTCATTGTAAATATTAATCTGGTTATAAAATTTCGAATTGGTATTTTCGGAATCTGTCCGCATTTATTATCTACAATAGAAAACATCTTGCAAATATACAAAATTGGTGTTACCTGTAACAATTACACTATCTACTGATCTGCGTATATTAATACCATTACTGTATTACAAAATCTACTCCCTAGCTTCGGTAAAATCTTTCGGAAAGTTTACTTAACGTCAGAGCGGTATCGTCACCGCTTCCGAGTTAAATTTTGTTACTACATTTTGTCCACTACTGTTTCGTATGAAAAAAATAAACTAATTGTAACGCTCTACACAAAATGAGGTTTGAAATTATCATGGAACATGACATCGGGAAGTTATCGATGGGTTTCCTTTACGACAAGACTGCATTGGAAGTCATTTCGTTTGTTTAATGTGACAAATAAGATTGTTAATAAACAGAAAAGTTTTTTCATCGAATATATTCGTCGAATTTTCTTTCACTTTTCAATCGACTCCCGTTTGATATGTAATCTCTATAAATCGGTTTGCATTAACCTTTTTTATACGTCCAGATCGTGTTTGGGATCTATACCATCCCTTCAGTTAATAAAAATATCTCTGACTAAACCTCACATGCCTGCCTGTGAACACGTACATATTCGATGAAAAAAGTGACCACTACAACAACGTCAAATTATATGTATAAAAGTACAACAGAACGTCACTCCGTGTTGTCGACTACACTTAATACATCAAAAGGTTTATACAATACGCCAAATTGGACCATTGCAGGTATCCCTTGATACACTTACACTATAGCGAACTATACTCCGGGCTTACATCTACACTTCTATACTCGCTTAACAATCATTTAGAATATGGCGGCGATCCATCTGACGAAAACAAAATGCTTTCACAAATCGCCTTTTGATTTTAAAATTCGCTATAAACTGATATATTGAGCTTTCCGATTTCATTATAGAGAATATAAATTTGCAAAGGTCTGTTAGATTTATTTTGAACTTTGTTTTTTTATTACCAATAGGCAAGTCGTGAAAACAGACAATTATCCTACGCACCACTCCTACCACACGTCTAAATAAATAAAAACATCGCCGTGGTGGGCGAACTCACGCCGTTGTCCATCTTAATGCATCAAATCGAGGCTCTTTCCTTATCACATAATAACTCTACGCACAAACGCCTGATTCTCGCGTCAAATAATGCCAACTCACTAAAGTAGACCTACTTGTCTTTTTCACACTTATCGAATTAGTGTGACAGAGATAATTCTCCGAGTGATGAAAACATCAATAACGCGACAATTAGACTTTGAAAACTACGCTTAGACCTTTTTATTTACTACCCTAACAACAGTATCTCATCAGATGTTAACTACCAGGCGCAGATCAGTTGAGTATCTCCATTCAAGACTATCGATAACTGTGTCGATAATTCGCTTCAATGAAACTTTGTGCAGTGATTTAATCGATAAATATCCGCGCCCGTCCCTCCACAACTGGTCATGAGATTTTAAATAACAACAAGTTAATCTTATCGAAATGCCCTCACATTAGTCGCGTCAGTGCCGACGCCTAACAAAGGTAAAGTGAAAAGTGCTTGAAAATAAAATCCCTGGCTCTAAGTGGTAACCATGAGGTGTTCGCCGCTGGTGTTGGTGGTGGTGGGGTGGTTCTACCCGAGCGCGGCGGCCGTGTGGTACAGCTGCATGAGCACCTGCACGTGCAGCGGCAGACACGACAGCCGGTCGTGCGTGTTGCCATCCAGCGCCAGCCACGACAGCGCGTTGTACCCCTCCAACACGTATCTGGAATCACGGTTTTGTAAGTGTTAACAAAAAATATAAAATTTAAATCATTTAATTCTTCTTGCTATTTGCTTGTTAGCTTGTTAGTTAGCAGTGCGATCATAAAATGATTAGAGTAGGAATACTTTGTATAAACCTTAAACTCGCCATAGAAACATGAGGGAAGACACCAATAAATTTCATTATCATTAAAATTTAATACATACTACTCTACCCATGTAGCATTGTTGTAGTAATTCCTCAAAACGTTTTTGTGCAGGTCACTTTTAAAGATATAAGATTAGGCCAACCGACATGAATTTTTGTATCGATCATCAATCGATGTTATAAACAATGTAGCGTAGTGTTTCGTACCTGAGCACGTCGGTGGTGACCTGCGAGTCGAGCGGGTGCGTGTTGTGGTCGCGGCGCGTGGTGAGCGAGGCGAAGTCGTCGGCGGCGTGCACGGAGTGCAGGTGCAGCGCGTTCTTGAGGAAGGCGGGGCAGGCGTCGCGCAGGTGTCCGCAGCCCGCCCACCACCAGCCCGGCATGGCGCCCAGCGGGGCCGTCGACACCATGTAGCCCAGCGCCAGCGGCTGCTGCAGCACCGTGCCCACTTGCTCCTGCACACCACACATGCGTTAATACCGACCATCACATCATAATGTCCATCTTTCCCACTCATTCCTATCACCACATTTAGGTATCAAAGTAATATGAAAATTTCTCTTTTCATCTATTCCAGAATGATTACGCTTTATATTTAAAATAAAATTGGCTCTTTAGATACTGTAACTTTTAATCTAAATAAACTAAACAGTTCACAATTCTTGCGATAATCTCTCAGTTATGCAAGTTTCACTACAATTTTCATAATTATTACATGTTTTTGGATAGTCAATAATGTGTGTTTTGGGATCAATTGGAGATCCCAGTCTCTCAACTAAGTCATCCCCATCAATAAAACCACTCTTTAAATATGTAATGCATATTAAACAGCCATACTAGAGCTGGTAGTAGTGGCAACACAAGATTTTCTTTCCCATTATTCTCTAGTGAAAACGTAGTAGTATACAAAAAATGACTGAATCTAAATGATGTAGAACATCTTATCAATAAATTAATTAAATTAGATACCTGTTGCTGGTCGTGGTGGTGGTGGTGGTGCGCGGGGTGGTGCGCAGGCGCGGGGCTGCCGCCGGCGTCGTCGTCGTTGCGGCGCGGCGAGCCGGGCGCCCACATGTTGTTGAACATGTCGTCGATCAGCAAGTTGTTGATGTTGTCCTCGCCGATGTCTTCGTCTGCCATGTCCATGTTCAGGAACATCATGTCGTTGTCCTCGCCGTTCGCCATAGGAGGCTCGAATGGCATCTGATTTGACTGGGGAATTGAAAACATTATTAGAAACGCACGCATCGTGACAGCACAGTAAATGCAATAAAAATAAATTTTCAAAGAATACATTGTCACGTTTAAGATGGACATGAAATATTCCTGCATTCACGGTTGCGAAATCCATAATATACTATTTAAAAATTACGAACAACTCTCGGTTAAATTTTAAAGCCTTGTTTTCATTTAGAAAACGATTCGTATGATGTACAATTCAATCAATCATCATCTACGTATAGGCACTAATTACTAGATCTTTATTACTTCTGCCATACGTTTTTGAAAAATCCTTCCGCAATGTAAGTTAACAAGTAAGGTCAGTATTGCAAACAAACCTGCGTGGTAGCGGAGGTGGGGAAGACGAGTATGTGCGTGGCGGTGACGTCGCGCGGCGTGTGCAGATGCGACTGTATGGAGGCCTGCGAGAAGCGCTCGTCGGGCGTGAACCGGTCCGCCATGAGGCGCAGGCACGAGTCGGGCTCCGTGGACACGAGGCAGGCCGACAGGATGCACGGCACGCCCGTGGGGTACAGCACCGAGCAGCTGCCGCAGATCTCGCGCAGCATCGTCGACGCGCGGTCCAGGTGCTTGCGCGACAGTAGCCAGCTCCAACCTGGATATTACAAACACATGTTGACCATCTCCCTCTCTGTCTCTTCATCTATCTGATCTCTACTGCTGAATAAACCATCTTCTTCATAAGATTTCCATACCAAACTCTCAGAATCACCTACGTCCAACGATTTCCCGGAACCTTGAATAGGACGTCTAACCATTTTAGAAGCAAACGTCCGAAGATTCGCTTGGTGGTACTTAGTATCCATTCGATAACTTTTACGGTCCCATGCGCCTTTTTGTTGTCATAATTAGAATAAAATTTGCTGAGAGTTGTATGTTTCCAAAGCATTAACCAGTTATATGACATATGACTTCAAGAATTCGCCGAGATTTATTTCTGCCCCTAGACAAAATATTAGTAAAACAGTTGAGGTATACTGACCCTTGAGTTCTCCATGTCCGATGCGTCCGACGCGGCCCACGACGAGTCGCCAGGGCTGCGCGGCCTGGCTCATCACGCCCAGCGTGAAGTCCATCAGCTTCGTCAGCCCCAGCCGCCGCGCCGGACCGTTGCGTCTCCGCCGGGATCTGCGACAAGCACGGTACATTATATTACTAACTTCATATTTATTAGTTTAGATGTGAGATAATCAAATAAAGTTACTTTAGCATTTATAAGTATTGATGTTAATATCCAATACATTGAATTTAGCTACACAGTAAGATGAGTAACGTAATAATTAACAATCTTTATTGATGAGATAATTTAACAGGAATTTATCGTTTAGTGCAGAATCATAAAATTGAGTTGCGTTGTATCGTATATTATAAACCACTGGTGTTTTAGGAGTCACTTATTTACATTTGTCTTTTTATTAACCATTTTGTCCCAAAATAAAAGGTATATAGTATGTGTTACGTATAGAGCGGCAGTGCGTGTTCGCGTGACGCGTACCTGTGCGGCACGTGTATATTGATGGCGGCGGTGTCGAGCAGCTCGCCGCGCGCGTCCGTGGCGGCGGCCAGCAGCCAGCGCTGGTCGTGCGACAGGCAGTACGACACGAACAGCACGGCACCCTCGCCCGCGCCCTGCCCCCACGTCTCCGCCACCTCCTTCAGCGCGCGCGGCGCCGCCAGCACCCACGCCGGCGAGAACAGCTTGTACGCAGCGCGGTTCTTCTCCTGCACACACGCAATACATTACTGCCACTCACAAGACATGACATGCCGACAGACACCGCTACAACATTATCAAGCGCATTATTGAGTACTTGTACTACTGTAGTCGCAGCACAAAGGTACGAGACGCAAGCCCCGACAAGTACGAGGGGCGGAAACACAGAGCAGAGGAGGTAGGACAGCGGTGCGCGCGTACGTACGTCTTTGGAGTGCAGGAAGAGGTTGGCGTGCGCGGCGGTGCCGAAGCCGGTGAGCGACTTGCCGTTGGCGTGGTGCGCCAGCAGCCGCCGCGCGCCGCTGAACACGCTGAAGGCCAGCGCGCGCACCTCCCCCGCGCCGCCCGCCCCGCCCGCGCCGCCCGCCACCACGCACTCCTCGCTGCCGCCCATGCCCCACACCTCGCACACGCTCTCCAGCGACACGATCTGACGACACAACACTTTATTACTTTTCTCTCATTCAAACACTAATATGATGGTTTACCAACTGAAAGGGCTTAACGCGCTTACCTTTATGAGCGGATTGTGATGCTGCAGATGCGTGTGCGTGGAGGCCGCCAGCCGCAGCAGCGCGTGGAGCGCGCGCGCACGGTCGGCGGGCGCGGCGGGCGGCTCCACCAGGTACAGCACGAGCGCGGGCGGGCCGCCCTCCTCGTCGTCCCAGGGCGGCGCGGCGCTGGGCTGCGCGGTGGCCGGCTCCGGCTCGTGCTCGGGCGTGGGCGACGACGCGCCGTCCGCCGGCCGAGCGGGAGACGAGCCGCCCGCGCCCTCGAACAGCGTGCGGTCCACGGGCAGCGTCGCCAGCTGCGGTACGATGCTGCGCAGCGCATCGGCGTAGGCGCGCACGTATTCGCCGAGGCGTCCCGGCGGCAGCTCGCCGGCCCAGTCGTCGCGCGCGGCGGCGGCGGCGGGCCCGGCGGCGGAGGGGGCTCGCACGATGCCGTCGCGCGCGACTCGGCCGACGGGCCGGTGTCGACCGAGCCGACACGCCTCGTACGCGGTGGAGAGTTCGCGGAAGAACATGCGCAGCGGGTCGGCGAGCGCGTCGCAGTCGGCCGCCACCACGACGAAGGCGACGTCGCGAGCGTACGAGTAGGGTTCGAGCGCGAGTCGCTCCCAGTGGCGCAACGCGTAGGGCGAGAGCGACACCCAGTCGCGGTCGTGGCCCACGAGCAGCGGCGGCACGGGCTGCGGCTCGCACAGGTCCTCGTTGCCGCGGCCGGCCAGCCGGTGGAACTGGCGCCACGTGAGCGGGCCCGTCACGCCGTCCCACATGCGCGCGCCGCAGCATCGCTTCTGGATCGCATCCTGGAGCAGCGGCCGCAGTCGCCGCATCAATCTGTCCGACAACGACATGTTGGGGTCAATACGGTGCCCCAAAAAGCCTCAATCTTACTACAGACTTTAAAATTATAAATTATCCAAAGGAAGATAGTGAGGACCAGTGGTAACTATTTTGGAAAATTGTTCAAATTCGATTTCAAACTTCAAAAAAAAATTTGCAGCAAGAGTACCTGACGACATCTCGCGAAGACCGAGGAGCACGCGCACTGATGAAAGGCCATCGGTGCACGGCACTGCCAGCGTTTGTGGCGTTAGGTGAAGATTGTGAGCCTCCCAATGCGCCCGTACGAGACGCACGTAGCGCTCGAGCCGCCGCCGCGCCACCATCTGAGTATCTACGGATAAAATGAAATAATGTTAGTTTAATGTATTCGTAAAGTATAAAAAGTTTGAAATGTAATAAGGAGCAGCGTGTAGACTGACTCGAGCAGGTTGAGTCGCAGGTCGTCGTGCGCGGCGCGATGTGCGGAGCGAGCGGCGGCGCGCGCCAGGGCGGATGCGTTGCCGCCCGCCAGCGCCGCGCACTGCGCCACCACCACGGCCGCCACGTCGCCCAGCCCGCCGCCGCTGCCGCCCCCTCCGGGCTCCTCCGCCACGCCAGTGATTTCCATTTCGTCCTGCATAACATCACTCCATTAATATTGCTATTAAACGTCAATCCATAAAAGAGGACTTTCATGAGACGAGTTGCTCACCTCATAAAAGAGTCCGGCTCGATGCGCGAGGCGGCGGTTGACGACGGCGCTGAAGCCGCAGGTGCAGCGCGCGGGCTCGTCGTCCACGCTGCCGCCGTCGCCGTCCTCGCCGCCGGCGCCCTCCGTCGTCGTCGGTCTCAGGTACGTAGACGCGTCGCCGCCGCGGATGTTACCCACAACCTACGAACATTTATACTGGTTTAATAACCGTGACAACGAAAAATCATCACGCTAATCTGATTGGTTAATTTATATAATTAGGTTTCGAAAATAAATATTATAAATAAAGGGGGAGAGATTTACCTTGGGTCCCGCGTTGCAGACGCAAAGCGTGCAGCTGTCGAAGTTATGGTCTCGGAAGACGTTGAGCACGGTGTCGGCCAGCAGCACGTTGAGCAGCAGCGGGCAGGCGGAGTGCGCGGCGCGGGGCGCGGGCGGCGCCAGTGCGGGGGCGGGGGTGGCGGCGGGGGCGGCGGCGCCCGGGGACGCGGCCCGGCGCGGTGCCGGCGAGCCCCGCGCCGCCGCGCCCGCCGTGCTGCCCGTCGTGCTGCCACCGCCTTCCCCGCCCCGCCGCGTTCGATTCTCCCGAGATTCACTCGCAGGCGACGCTGATCGTTTCACACCTGGAACAGTTTTATGTTCAACATTTTGAACGCAACTTTCAAAAATATTTTTTAATGCTTTACTGTTTGTAAAATTTTTAATACTTGGCCAATTTAAAAGATATACTCAACTGTCAGATACGTAGTTCCGAACCCGAGTTAAGATAATAATCTTATGTGGGGGTATCCAAAAAATTGAGACTTTTCGGTCACACAAACATACATCGATCGGAAGGAATCCCACACCTCTCATTTCACAAGGTTTTATGATGTGTGTGTAGAGAGAACACTGACCGGTCCGGTGCGGTTCTGCGTCCGCGTCGTTGTCTCGCTTGGCGTCGCGGTGGCAGCGCGGGCGGTACACGGCGTGCGGCGGCAGCGTCACCGGCGGCAGCAGCTGGCTCGGCAGCGTCGTTAAAGGCGCGTACTTCGACGAGCCTACGTACTTGCACACCGTCGGCGGTTTGAACACGAATGACCAGTCCTGCCGAAACAACATAAAATGATTCTATATTAAATATTCTATATTATATATATTTTGTTAGTAAGTAATGAGTAGAATATGCAAACAATAGTATGGTTGAAATTCGATACACAATAAAGATTTGTGAAGAATTCTTCGTCGATTTGCGAGATTTTACGTCGAAACTTAGATTTCTTGTAAGAATTAAAAATATGAATGAAATAGAAAGTGGGCATAACCCTAATTATCTCAATCTTGAACTAGGCTCGCGGGCAGCAGTGTGCCGTGTATGCAGGTGTACGTACCTCGATGGCGGCGTCCGGCGGCGGCGAGCCGGCCGGCGGCAGGTGTCGCGGCGGCGGCGGCTCGTCGGGCAGGCTGAACCCGGGCGAGGGCTGCGCGTGCGCCTCCATGCTGGGCGGCGTGGGGAACATCTTGCTCAGCTCCTCGGCGCGCACGCAGCGCCCCGCCCAGCGCGAGTCCTCGCCGCACGCCACCTGCATCTGCAACACGACGCACACCCGTCACTACGCGCTCCGGGAACGACGCATAACAGATACAGCTGCCGCGAAACAAACTAGCGAGTATAAAGGGTTCTGCTGACATCCGAATTTGTTGATTGCAATAAATACGTCAAACTTCGCATTGGACAAACTATTTTGCGTTAACTATATAACACGGTTAGAAAATTCATCAAATCTAAAGACAAATTCTACGTGATATATACAGGCGATAATTAATACTATATGAATTATAAAAAGAAGGGTGTACACTCACAAGTCTTACCGTCTCATCACCGCTGGCGGCGTCGTCAGAGTTGTCAAATATTTGATCGAGATCTTTAAACGTCGGACAGAGTCCGTCCGACGTGAACAGGTTCTTGTACTCCTTCGCGTCCTCCTGTTGTTATAAATACTCTTTATTAAAATGTCGATAAAAGCAGTTAGACACTAGATAAATGGCTTTATATACCACTACTCTCATGAGGAAAACACCCAGCCCTTATTTTTTTTTATAATAAGCAGAAGAGTTATCGACCCGCCTGATGGTAAGCGGCTATCGCTGCTCAAAGACCTTTGCAGTACACGGGACCGGGGGTAATACTAGACTATGATGGGACTGGCAGACTCTTTTGTATCAAGGCTCCTAAATACATTGATCACTACTAAAAAAACCTTTTTTATTTATTAAGTAACCGTCCTCACCGTGTGGTCTTGCCGCTCCTGCTTGACCTCGACCTTGGTGTGGTCCTGCATGACGGCCATGCTGGTGTGGTCGTGGCCCGCGTACAGATCGTCCCCGGACGCCACGCCCAGCGCCAGTTCCTCGCGAAAGCAGTTCTCGTCGCTCTTGAACCGCTTCACGGGGTGTTCCAACCTGGATGGCGACGATAATTTTTTATATGGAATGCAATGACGCAATGATTTTTTTACAATATTCAAGCTGCAAAAATTGAACTGTTCAACATGTATTGCCCACACCAAGTATTGCCATAGCGACCTGGATCCAGCGACCTAATGGAATCTTCTAATTATGTACTCCCAACTGACATTTGTCAGGGGCCGATATCAAATTAATATATCGATTTTACACTTGAATAAAGCCAGAAACAGGTTAAATAATTATAAATGTAACCAATAATTGAACACAACAAACTATACTGAAACATCGGTTGTTGCGCAATTTGGTGACGTTCATGTAGCGAGCTAAAGATTCACGTCGACATAGGCTCGTAGTGACGTGTCCGTGTTGTGTTCTCGCATTATGATGTATATGTACGTACCGTGCGTACGCACACTGGTTTATGCAAGTATACATGTGTGATTTATTAAATGACGAATTAAGAGATTAATATAGACAGCCTGGGGGGCTTTATGTATTTAGACTATGATATAATTAAAAATTATATATAATGTAATTTTATCTACAACTTTCAAAGTTTGGACGTCATTGTTTACACTAAGTACATAACTTTATCACAACCGGTATTATGTATTGGTGATATTGCTGTTGCTAAACTAGTCTGTGTTTGTTAATATAGTGTTATGTTATATAAGGATATGTATATGTATATGGTATAGAGGTACCCACCACGCGTAGACGGTGGTGTAGTCGTAGAGCATGCGCAGCGCGGTCTCGTCCTCGAGCGGGTCGGGTCGGCGTGGCGCACGCGGCAGCACGGGCCGGCGCGCCACGTCGCACTCGCCGCCGCCCCAGCCCGACCAGCCCGACCAGCCCGGCGACTCGCCCTGGATACACATACACCAGCGCACACAATATTACACATTGCAACAACATAATATATATCACAACTATCTACATTGTTTTGAAACGTAAATAGACATATTTCCCAAAATTATTTGTTAGTGATGGGGTGGTGTAAATGGACTGTTGAATTTGGGATTAAATGACATTACATCCAGAGTCACAGCATGACATATTGAGACTTGACATGTCTCAAGATGGCGAGCGCAGTTAAATGCCACACACATTGCTTGGTTTTGCTACTGTTGTTGTGGCGAAAGCCATGTACATCTCATCGTTTGTGACAATAAAAAAAAAAACAATGATTGAGAACCCATCACTATACCGGTAGTAATGGTGTCTCGCTTTTAGCTCATTTGTGTTTGTTCAGACAAAATTAATTGGGTATAATTTTTGACCAGCGATAGATACATTTTCCATCAAGACTTGACTATTTCCCATCATCAAAACAACGTAATAAGAGACAAATACAACTAAATAACATATTTAAAAATGTCATAAATATGTGGTGTGTGAGTGAGTGTACCTGGTTGTATAGTTTAGGCGGCGGCAAGGAGGGCGGCGCCGGGGTAGGCGGCGCGTGCGGGTCCGGCGTCGGCGCCGGCGTGTGCAGCGTCGTCGGCACCGTACCCGCCGCCTGCAAACCAAACACCAAGTGTGTCACACATAAAAATATTTTTTGTTCCCAATAAACATCAATATCGATGGAAAATTGCAGTAAATCAGTGACTTCTTTATTTAAAATTTTATGGAAATACATTCGTCTTTTATTATTTATTATAAATGTTATGAATAAGCTACATGGCCCCTTTTAATGTTTTCGAATAGATTTAATTACTAAATAAGAAATCAATCATCATATTAATTTTAACGTGTAAGTCATACACTTACATATAGTTAAAACATAGTTTTACGAAACAATCTGAATATTTAGTGATACAGCTAATATTTATGATGCATCATGTAATACCTGGTGTTGCGGCAGCGCGGCGTGGTGCGTGGGCGAGGGCGGCGGCGGGCCGGCGGAGGGCGGCGCCGAGGCCCCGGGCGCGGGCGAGCCGGCGCACGAGCCCGGCGACCCCGCGCCGCCGCCGCCCGCGCATGCGCCCGCTCCACACCCGCCCCTGTCGACACGCACACTCAATGCCTGCTCGCGTAACACGCAGCGGTGGACGCCCAACTTTACTATATCCTCGCCAGTATTGCAATACCATTTCTGTCATTGTATCAATTTACATGAAATAATTTTAACAACAAATATATCGGATTAAATTTTAAGGAAAAAAAAATGTGACATATTGCAATACCCACAAATATATAGCATGTACCGACTATTGTCGATATTCAACACTATCGATACATTGGGCGTACACCGATATGTGCGTTTCGATCTGTGAACCGAACCATCATGATAAAAAAGGATGTCCAAAACGATGAATGACAGGTGGATTCCCTCGTGATTCGTGAAATACAATGGTCACAATACTCCGATTGAACTTCGATAGAGATGAAAGGTAGATGTTATACGTGACTGTCGATAATATGGTTGTACTCGTTCACCACTTATAAAAAAATAAAATAAGACACATTTATAAGCAGCGAGTGTACAGCGAACGGAAGGAATGTGGCGCGCGACGACTCCGGTCTGCCGAGACGTCGGGCGATGGTCGCGATGATTAGACAAGTTCTGTCTATGATTTCATGAAAAATACACAATGTTCGTGGCACAAATGTATCCGTTATGAATGTACTGCAGGTGAAAACTCATTCATTTCTCGAGTTATCGATGTAGTATTATGTGATGAATCGTTACCCGAAATATCGATGCACAAGTTATCAAATGCAGCGTTCACATGTCGATAAATGAGTACATAGTTAAAAATAAAACAAAATATTTAGAAGACACAAAACATGCAATTTGTATGACATATCCATTCACAATAATATATAGTTTCCATGCACTAGTATATTTATCTACAATGCAATAAATTTATAACATAGGCATCGCATCATGCACTAAACAAGCATTGCATTATTTGTGGCTCATTTTGTTCTGAGTGTGTTATATTGTGTTAAACGAGTGGATTTCTAAATATCGACTTTCATCAGCGTTGATATTTTATAAATTATTGGCGGTCGGCGTTTACAATCGTAGGGAATTTATATATTACTCATTCATGTCATAATCAACAATCTTAGCGATGTATTATAGTCATAGATTTGGCAAGAAAATATATTTACAAAGTCGGCAGCGAGGAGTGGCAGCAATCAGATAGAGTAATTAACCAGAGCATAGCTTCATAAGCGTTAGATGCCAGGGACACGTTATGAGGCTGTACGCCGCCGTCCAGTGTGTGTGTGTGTGTGGTGTGGTGTGTGTGGTGTGGTGTGTGTGGTGTGTGGTGGTGTGTGCGTGTGGTACTCACCGGGTGGGCGCGGGCGGCGGGGGCGGCGCGGCGTGGCGCGGGCGCGCGGGGGGCGCGCGGCGGTGGAAGGGGGGCGCGCGGGGGGCGCGGCGCCGCCGCCACCTGCACCCACACAACGCTAGCCCCGCCGGCTCGCCCGACGCTCCTCACACTTTAACTCTCCGCCGTCTACTGCGAGTGCCCGCGCGTCCCGAGTGGTCGCCGGCGACCGACCTCTACTAGTTTAAGCGCGATCTCACCCAGCCTCCCGCTTCGCCTTGCCGAGAGGTTTGCCAAAGTTACGCAATTATCTCCGCCTACCAGGCCGGAGATCAATCGACTGCGCATATTTAACACGTATTTTTCCCGGCAGCGTTTAAAGCTATTTTCAAAAGCATTTTCGTGCATTTTAACTACGATTATCGCGCATAATAATAATATTGCGTAACTCATTGAATGTAACATTTACAAATCGACAGCCAAACGAATTTAAACACCGTGACAGCTAGGAGATATCAAAGTGTGACAAGAGTCTTTGCGTCGTTCACGACGAAGGAATCTAAATCGAAGCAAAAGCATATCATTTAAAAATATGTTTGTCTATTATGACTTTAAATTATGACATTTAGTTTCCTTCGACGCATCTTTACATACCAACGTACATGTCGACATGTACGTTGGTGAAGCTTCAACCCTCTACAGCTTAACACTACATAATAACAACTAAAAATATATATAAATTAGAAAAAAATAAAAACACATTCGCATACATAACATCTACCTATCAAATCTACTCGGCTGCTAAACCCTGTTAGAATCGGACTACACTCAATATGAACCTTTACATCATTGTAATAGAGTTATATATTGAGTGTGATCACTTGTTCATACAAATATGCAAGTCCATTAAGGAAAATAATTAGAATATAAATAAACTCGTCTCATACATACGATACATATATACGGTAGCATAAACACACAACGCACGTACATCTACTGCTATTTGTACTGCTTCCTATCTACATTATAATTTAAATATTACTATATAATTGGAATATTAGCCGTTCGTAAGCGCGCTACGGAAAACTACCATCATTTAATGAGCAATTTAGGAATATTTTACCCGTTTTGTTAATAGCCGTTTTTTTTCTATTGATTATTATCATTGACTCATCATTTGGTACTTCTTATTGTAATGACTAATAAGTATGGATGGCTAACTTCTTTACTCTTACTGGATCAAAGCATGTGGACCATATGTGATTATAATTGACAATGCTTAGATTCAACTAATTTTACATCTTTTTGTTACACACCTGCTTTTTTGGAACCAGTTTCAAACTCACTAAACAAACGACGTTAGACATTTCCATAGCGCACCTACACAGAACTATTGCACACTAATCAATACATATTTTGTATGGTGGGTAGGTGTGAGTCGGGCTCCGGTGCGGTACTCACTTGGTGCAGGTACAAGGTGTCTTGCGGGTGGGGTCTACGAAATCCTCGTTCTTATCAGCAGCTGGATCGCTGAAGCAAAGCTCCGCACTCTGAAACATTTTTATTTACCATAAATATACTTTATTTAAATGATGGTTCGTATCTGTGTTAAATATACTACTGGTATTCTTTGCAAATATAATAATTCAGACCTTATTTGTTAGATAACAAACACTACTGTCAATGTGAAATCTATTTTACGAGTAATGATTATTTCTACGTATTCTATGTATATTCTTTCTATCTTTGTTCAGACTCCGTTTTATTATTCAAACTTTGATATTTCGTTTGGTTTTTGATTTCTTCGACTGATACAACTTTGATTATCATAATATCTTTATGGACATCAACAGAACCTTTTTTAATTCACCTTGGTGTTTTGGCTCGCTTATTCTCAGGTTGTGTTTTTGCATGTATACCCTGGGTGAGACAGCTCGTGATAGTGTACAGTGAGGGGTGATGGGTGTGGTGTACCTGGTGCGGGCGCGGCGTGGTGAGCGCGGCGAGTGCACGCGGCGCCATGCGCGGCGGCGCGGCGGGCGCGCCCGCCTCCATGTGCGTCACCAGCGCGTACGGCGCCGGGTAGCGCATGCGCGCGCCGCCGCACACCACCTGCACGCGTACATGCAAACACACATATCAATTATACAACGAATTCATCAAATATCAAGTTTTTTTGATGCAATAAGTTTATTGATCCCAAATATAAGTAAGCTATTCACTTAATAAATGAAGTGATCTGATCTACCCATCAACAAGCACAATAAATAACAGGGTTATTGATTTATTGGCTATCATTAAACTTTATATTAATTTATACGAAATAATTGTCACATTATCGCTTAACAGCAATTCTTTGACTTATACATTTTTCAATTTAAACATACATAAACTCACGCCTTTTTCCCAGAAGGAGTAGGCCTAGGCACCCTCATTTCGCCTTGTACGTTTCCGTCCTATGATGTGATAAGGGGCAAGCCTATCGCCCGCCATATCGGGCACAAATTCCTGACTCCGGGCTGATAATGAATAGAAAAATCTTATATCATTTTGCCCTACTCGGGCTTCGAATCCGAGACCCCAGCTTTGTAAGCGTACCTTAGCACAATTACGCCACCGAGGCGAGTTTTTCAATTTATACTGTGATAAATTCTCTTAGACATCTATACGAGGGTAGATATAACAATATTAGATTAGTGTTCGTACCTCGACGGCGCCGCATCCCTGCTCGAGCGGGTAGAGTTGTCGCCAGGCGTCGAGCAGGCGCGCCGTGGCGGCGTCCGCCTCGCCCCACTCGCGCCCAGTCAGCCGCGCCTCCAGACCGAACGGCGCCAGGATCACTGCAACACAACACCATCACAAACTTACATAAGTTACATAAATTTTTGTAATCCTAAAAAATCAAGTGTATTACAATATAGTTCGATAACCATGAAATGTTTTGTTGAGGGTGTGAAGTAAGAACGTGTCCAAAAGAATTAGACTAACCACTAAATAAATTATAACGACGCAGTTGTGTGCACGTGCAAAACGTCGATTGCGAAACAAATGTTATTGTTATTTTAAAATATTGTGCATTTTATTAGTTATTTTATTATTACTGTTATTTTTGTTTCTTTTTTTATTTTGTATAAATAATTGAGTAATTGGTTTGACGTCCGTACGTCACTTAAGGTGGCCACTGAAAATCAGTGTTGTGTTGTGGTTTGCACCACTTCATAACATAAAGCTGAGTGGCCACCTACCGGTCACAGTCGCGATCAGCCATTTTTATTATTAAGTTTTATCATACTGTGTGTTTTATGTACGTTGCGTCTGTGTATCAATAAATAGTTTTTCTTTCTTTCTTTCTTTCAACCAACGAAGGCTTTACTCATCAATCAAGTATAATGTGTTTGATGATTTATAAATCAATGTTATTTTAAGAGACTAAAGTCTATAATTTCAAAACCATACGAATAAAATTATACGACTACAATTCGTCCTACCACATATATAGAATTTAAACAGAAGATCCAATATATTCGAAACCACTTCACTACTCTTATAGAGCCTATTCAGAATAGTATCACTGAGAGGGTACTTCTAAGGTTGTATGTATCTGCATGTCTAACCCTTAGCGTCTCCGTTGTGGTCGGGCGAGTTGATCTTGGCGAGTCGCTTGGGCGTGAGCGTACGCACGGGCGGGTGTTGGCGCACGTCCACTGACGCGCACACAGTGCTCTCGCCGTGCAGGAAGAACGCGAACGAAAACGACAGGTGCCACGGACTGGAAGTTAACGTCACATTATTAATCACACGCGCAGTGGACTGCAAGCATAACCTCACACTAATTCAACAATCAAAGATTAATTATTAAATCATTTGATGAGATACTCCATCTTTATCTGCAATGTAGTGGATTTTATATCGGATGCAATCTTTCTGCTGTGCAAACAAGAAAAAAGTTCATATTAAGACCACAAAGTGCACATTATTTTTGTTTTATTTTTACATAAATATTATTATTATTTATGTAAAAATAAAACATAATATTAATGGTTGTGTTTCTTATCAGTTGATAATAGTATTGAAATATGTGTAGTTAAAAACACAATGTAGAGCATAGTAATATTCTACACTATTTCTATCCTTAACTGGGTTCGTTTACAAATATACATTTCACACACATAAACACCCTACTAATTACAACTGTAAGAGCCTAATAGGCAATATGAATATCAACAATTATACGGAAGGAGCCCGCAATACTGTAAATAATACTGAATAGGTATAAATGTTTGAAGGGGAACGAAGCTATGCCCTAGTGTCTTAACGGGCACTGCACAGACACCCTCATGTTGCTATAGGAAGAGCGAGTTGTGTTGCCACACGCGCCGTTTGGAACAATCCATTGAAAGAATTGCTCCAAACTTTTCTTCCGGGTAATACACCAATTTAGAATTAATTAAACCAGATTATTTTTCATGCTTTTACTATCATAAAAAAATATTTTAACTTTGAATGTAAAGTCTTTATTTGAATGTTTTTTTTAAATCAAATAAGTACCTTTTGCCAACATCCTCTTCGTCGCCATCGTAGGGTTGCACAAACCACTTGCCGAGCCTCACGAAATCTCGCGACAGCAAGCATCTGAAATCAAAGCACAAATGTATTTAGTACAAGTTATTTATCTTCCCTTGTGGTTTCTGATATTCAACTCAAAAACATTTATTTTAATGCGCGATTCAGACTATGAGAATAATTGTTGTGTATTCATTTGTAACTAATCAGTAGACTTAGATCTATTTCAAATATTGATGCAATTTGTAATATTCTTGAATGGTCCTTCGAGCCGGATCGGCGATATATGTCTTGTTTTAGCTTTCTATTTTTAACCGCTACGATGTAAAGTAACCTAAGAAGCTTGCACATGCGACTGTGTGCGAATACACGGTGAAGACTTGAAAGTGTTCAATAAACTATTTCATTTCACGGCCCTGCAGCGGCGCGAGAGCTGGGAAACATTTTCCCACTTTACGACTGTGCGTATCGTGTTCCTTTTATTGGCGTATCATATGTGCCGCAACCCGGATCGTATACAATTCTATATGCATTCTTGTTTCTTCAAATTAGACCGTCATATATTAAAAAAAAGTCGTAAAAAATCTAATAAAATATACAACATGATTTCGATTACATTGTAATACATTGCGCACGATGTTTCCACGTTTAACTTTCAAAACCGTCTTTGGCGAGCATGTTATGTCATTTCGTTCTGTTCAAGCGTAACAAAACTCTCGGTGCAAGAAACATTATGAGGCACAGAAGTGCTGACACCAATTGCCTCCACTTTTATTTCGCTGCAATAAATTTAAAGCTCGGCAGCATCCATCTGTCGGTGGAAGACATTTCTCTCGCGCTATCGCGTACAGTATATTATCGGAGTTCTTTATCGTGTGGAGTACAGCCGCCGTGTGAGATGCACAGATCATTAGACACAGTAGATACCTTAAGTGCAGTTGTGCCGTTGTCATTTCATCCGCAAGATTGCACCTGTGGTTATATTTTAACGATATGAGGTTTTAAGGAATATAATAAGATAGAATCTTAATAATATGATGTTTTTGTAAAAGTGAGTAAAATTTACGTGCGTAAATGTTTATGATAAGCTAATAACATTTTTAGTCGTATTGAAAGTTTCTCCATTTGACAACAATTTTATGCAATCTTAGCAATGCCTGATACACGCACATTTTAAGGATATTGTAAAATCCTTCCATGTTTAAAGAAAAAATATGTATTATCTAGTTGATATTATCTGTTACTAAAAACGTGATATATTAAACAAGTTGTATTATTACTATCATCAATACTCAAGATTACTAACTCTAACCCTTAAAAACTTCGCCCTAATTATCCCTGCCACATAGCAACCGAAACCCAATCACAAAAACAAAAGGGCGTATGTGCCACAAATCGTGTTGAACGCAGCGAGTTATAAGTGAACAGCACACAAGTGTGGCGATACGTATCGATTCAAGTCACTTGAAGTACAAGGATTAACAAGAGCCGTTGTGCCATAATGCCGGCCGACCCGCGCGCCACAACAATGTCACGCGCAACACTCCACTCGATAATCGCCTTTTTGTCGTCCGCACTCCGTATGCCAAGTAATTGCGTAATGGGACATTTATGACTTTACGATTTGTCCAGCGTTCGCTGCCGTTTGTGTTCGGTTGTCGGCTTTGTTGTCCAAAGATTTGTATGGATTTGGAAGTTTAATTTATACTGTGTATTTGAATGGTTTGTGTTATGTTTTGGTTTCACGATGATTGCTTTTATTGGTTGATAAATTAAATAAATGCACCAACAGGCCAACAAAGACTAAGATAAAGCCTAAAGGACTTGTATCCTAGGTACCAGTGAGTAACATACATTATGACGACACCCAAACTTGAAACAAACAAATTGGAATGGCACAAACATTCCCAAACCTGCGACCTCTCGTCTCACAGCGAGCGTCATAACCAAATACGCCGCGACTACATTTCGTATAAATGTTATATAAACAAAAACCTAAAACCGCTAGCAAACTAACAAGCACCGTCCCTAATTAGTTGAAGTTTTAATAAAAATATTCAAGGCAAACTTTCACTAGACAATGTACGTGTGGACATGGTGAGTGGTTAGCGCGGCGAACGGACGAACGGACCGACTACGCGACTATTTAAAGCATGTGTGCAGAGCAACAACAGTACCCAACAAGCTCGAGTACGTGTTGTTGTTGCACACTATTGAACCGAGTCTAAGTATACAACGCGTATTTATAGAACGTTTTCTGATTATATCTTTAAGACGCCGATGCCGATCGGCTCACGTGCATACAACGGTAGAATCGATTCGTGTCATATTATAAATTAACTTCACTATACTGCATCAGATAATGTGAATAAAATTCACTTTTCTAGTCGCGTTGCGTAACACAGTCTAAGCACCTGTCGTCATACTTAGCTTGTATCTAAATAATGAACGAAGTCGCGTATCTAGAAGATAATCGTGCTTTGTGTGATCGTGAGAAACACGTATAAATATATCAAACCGATAACTCATGTTTATTGATTTTGAAATCAATATCTTCATCAAAATCTATAAGTGTACTGTGTATGTTGTAATTCAATTTCTTCAATGGCTTTTCAAGTTACCGCATGAGACCGCATGCCATGAATCGAAGAGTTGTTATCGATTTGGATAAACAGCTTCCGATCCTCCGCGCTGTATCTGAAGGATCTGTGAAGATGGCATCGGAGCGCAGCATCGCACCGAGCGGTGTAAACAAAGATCGATCTAATGTGTGCAGTGCGCGAGTGTATTTCGGTCGGGCGGCAAACGCGCGTTACTATCTTTAACTTACTCACTTCGCGCCATCACACCGCGCCGTAAACAAACCGCACTCTCCAACTCTGAATCATTGCGTTCTTATAGATTTTTAAAACTGAAATGTAACGAGATAAATATGTGCAGTCTACACTCTCTCCGATCGGCAACGCACCGACGATTTCTCCGGTGTTATGGGTGTTCATTTGTGGCGGTGATCGCATACCTTAAGGTGAACTGGCAGCACAATAACTTTAACCCGATAGATATTAGTTGCAAATACATACTATGATAGTTGTTACTTGTTATTAGATATTTCCGGGAAATGGTTTAAGACGCTGTATATTCTATGTACCTTCTATGTACATACGGGTCACAGGCGAGAGGTTCATGTGACAAAAACCTAGCATTTTAAATAAAAGTTGCCGCATTGGTTTGTTACCTTCGGTCATGGGCATTAATCCTGAGTTTTTATTACTTAGGAATTGACGTCAGGGGCATTCGATCGTAAAAAGTGTACGCCAAATTCTGTGTTCAATATGCATTTTATAAATATAAGTCTGCTGGTGGCAGAACATTCTTGTAAACCCGTACAGTGGGTATTCAGTAGTGGGAACCGTCCTATCGGGCCGGCAAAATTGTGCCAACTGCTGAGAAACAACAGTCAAGTGGATTCTATGGACGGTCGTTATACTTATTTCTAACAAGTAACAACCTAATTCATAGAGAATTTATAAACATACTTTATTTATCGAATATTTTGTCCTTTTCGAAAGATTTTTGAATAATATTTGACCGAAGAAGATAAAACATATAACTAAAACATATTCTAAAACTGTATGATGAAGAATACAGCCGTAAGTATTTAAAAATTGTGAATACATCATCATCAATTCGTCGATACAAAATATTGCTGTTGTAATAAATATTTACACGCAATCATTAAATAAACTTTTGTTAAAATGTTAATTAATCGTTTTGTTATGTCATTTATTGCCGGCTGTATGAAAAACTTTCTCATTTGTGCGCAAGTTTTGCACAACTTTGTTGAAACTTTTTTAAGAAGCCAATTGTTACGTTTAGACGATGACCGCTAGGTGGCGTTAAATCTATTAGCTTTGAGGATTAGCAGGTTTCATTATATTAATTTTGTTTTGTTGTGGCACTCAAAATACATTAATAATGAACATAATTTAGGATTATTAAATCCGTAAACAATGTTAAACAAAATTGTTTTGAACAAAAAAAATACTTTGCTTTTTTTGAGTTACTGTTGTTTTCAATCTCATGAAGGATTTTAATTATAATTTATTAATAAATTATTTATTACTATTAATTGACTCCGATTCTAATAAAATTGAAAACATCTAAATAAAAATTGTGGCAAACCTTGTAGACTCATTTGCTACGTAAACAACGAGTATATGCTGATTCGCCATATTTATATACCACAAACATCTGAACGTACTGTCGGTAAACAGACCGAGAGCACTGCCTGGATGTGGCACTTATGTAATTCTACTGAAAAACGACACACAAAGTTTGACTTAACTTGGGATCGAACCCACGACCATGTACTTATTGACCTGGGTAGCGTACCATTAGACCAATTAAGTTACACAAGAAGTTGTCAAAAATGATCACTATACTGTTCATACTCTTGAAAACTAATCAATTAGTTTATATTTAGAGTTATTGCAGAGATTATAGATAATTTTGTAAACAATAACAACATTAACATTGAAAATGGCATTATCTCAAAAGCCTTCAGCACTCCAAATTATATTATACCATCTTCATTTAATTTAGTTTCAAATTAATATCTTTTTAAGTTAATTTACTTAAATTATTTATAAATATTAATTAATTTTATAAACATGCCTTGAAGGAAAGGAATAACCAGATGTTTTCCCGAACGTTTTTTTTTGTACTACAATTTGATTTTCAAATATCCATCCTACGTTTTTTTAAAGGTCTTTAGCAGGCAGACGTGCATGCGGCCCGCCTGATGCCGATCACCGCCGCTTATGGACCTTCGCAAAGCCAGGGATCCAGCACTGTCAGGTTGCTGCCTACCGCATGCCTACATACCTAGTAAATTTTATTTCTAAGCTGTATAATGAACTTGTATAAGTACAGTGTGGCGAGTGCATGCGCAGCGAACGTCGCGTGGTCGGCAGTGACTAGTGAGCGGTGCGTCGCCTCGGCGGGGGCGCGGGAGGCGCAGCGCAGGTGCTGGCGCGCGGAATGCGTGCATCGCGAACGCACTCGATATACTAAACAGGTGTGAATCCGCCACCACTCAAGCTTTACATTATATTCGTCGCTTACACTCCTACATAACATAGAAACTAACTTGAATGTGTTGTAATGTAACACAATAAAACAACTCCTAAGCTTTGAATTTGAAGACAAATATATGTTTGTTTTAGCAAGGTCGTTTGAAATAAAAACTAAGTTAATTTTATTCATCTTCGTTATATTTTTAAAATAAATATATTTTATGTAAACACTATCACAATAGACCCATTCTACAATAACAATAGTATTCACTGTTAACATTCTTTTATTGTTTGATAAGAAGATTACGGAAGAATAACTTCCGTGCAAATTAAACGAATGGTTTAAAAAGTAACCGCTATAGAGTAATTTCAATAAAGCAGCGAACATTTATCACAGTAAATATTAACAAAATATCAAATTAATAACGAATTCACAAACAATAACGTGGCAGTTAACAACAAACAAATCTTTAGACTATAAAACGACCGTAAAAATATTAACTCAATCAAACGGCGGAGATTAACGAGCCGTCCCGGAGGATATGGTGGTATCCTTGTTTTTTAGTTTTGTTGGGAATACTTTTTGTAGTGTATGGTGGCGGTGGCGCGGCGCGGTGTGGAGCGTGGACCCGCGTGCGGCGTGTGCGTATCGTAAAGTGGCGGCGGGATCGCGTCGACGGAACGCATTGTTTCTTTGACATGCCGCCAGCCGACGGCGGGGTCAACGACTCGTCTGGATTTCGTTCATATTCCGAGATTCTCTGGCGCAGAGATGCACGGCGGTCGGCGGCGGTGGCTGCGCCCGTTGCGTCATGCTCTACAATTGATTAGATGGCTTGTTTAACGACTGTTGTGTTTGCTCCGCGGCCCTCATTATGCGCGGATTTTAATTAACCGACTTTAACGAGCCTAGTTATAGTTAGTTTAGCGCGCGTGTCACTTTGTTTGAATGGATCTTCCAATATTTATGTACGCTATGTTAGTAGTTTTTTTTGTTATGAATTAATATTCTGGCACGTGTATAATAGTACTCGTGTGTGTGTGCTCGAGTGTAGCGTCACAGATGGCAGGTTGATTTTAGCAAGTTTTTTTTCTGGGTTATCACATTCCTTCGTCTGTGTAAATGTACTTAATGAAACTCAATTACGCAATGCTTAATATGTTAATATATTTATAAAAAAAATCTAAATTTATCATTTAAATCTTGAATTGTTTAAGTCAAATAAATGTGTTTAGTGTTTCGACACATGAGAGGCGCAATTAATGGAGCGGACATTATTCGCATCATGTAAACCGGTCGGGCTGGAGTCGGAGGTGCATCACAAGAACGGGCAAAGTCAATTATCATCCGCAGGCTGCACCTCAATTATCGGCACACAATGACACGTTACAAGAATCGTTTCAGTTTAACGAGAGGCGTGCCTCGCCCGGGGCTCGAAAGCGGACTCGCGCGCAAGGAACTCGGCAAAAAACGACATTAGAACGTCCCGGCGAGCGGCGACCTTCACGATATGGTCACGTCGCTCGCGCCGATGCGCCTTCGCACCCGTCAGCTGCCTCCTTAGCGCCATCATCTACTAGTACTCACTACTGAGCCTTCCAATCCAATAATCCTGTTAGTACCTTAACTGTAATTAATTAAATTAACTGTCTGTAATTAAGCTCTATTTATTCATAGACAGTTTAAACCTATTTTTGATATCGAATGTTTTATCTTCTTCGCTCAAACTGAATTTAAAAGTCCTTGGAAAGGGACAAGACATCCAACAAAAAATAAGATAATATGTATTAAAATGAATATGGCCATTATTAATTCATCTCGTAAGAATGCTAATTGAATTACAGAGCTAATGTGAGATACTAAACCATAATGAGAAAAATTTGCGAAGTGTAACTCAAATAGACACACAATTGCGACACCAAATTAAATGTATTATGGCCTATTTCTCCAAGTAACGCTGGCTAAAGAGGTTTCAATTGAAAAATAAACACAATTATCGCGTTAAGCGTAGACATTCTTACATGGTATGACCTACATTTTTATGTAATCAAATTTAGCACTTATCTCAAGGTGAAGAATAGTAAATAAATACGTCTAACTGGTACTGGTTTAGGATTTAGATTCTAGTGACGTTTATACGTGCTTTGTCTTCTAATTTCGGCTAATTAAAGGACAATACATACAATAACAATGTTACATACGACAGAAATTATTGACTATTTAGTATCGAAAGCGATGAACAAGAATTTATAAACGAAGCACGAGCAATTAGGCCCTGCGCAGACGGCACACTTTTTGTGCGATCGAGTCTGCGGCGCACAAAAAGTCTGCATGGCGCGCAAAAAGTCGGTCGCGGATTTTTCACAGACTCAACGCACACGACGCACATCTTCGATCATTTTGTCGGCAGAGCTGTAGGGACGTAGACGCTATGGAAATCGTGCAGAGATCGCGAAGTATTATTTTGTACATGAAGCACAGAAGAAGAAGAAGAAATAGAGAATTTTGGGTACATCCTATACTTTCGTAAAGATTACTGAAGGGACAGTTCTATACTAAGCATTTAATTCTGAAACAACATCCGGCAAATTTTTTCAAATTTTATATAATGTCTGTTCCTACATTTGATGAGTTGCTATTTATTTTGAGACCTGCTTTGACTCATTCAGAAACAACAATGAGGAGGTGCATTGGTCCAGAAGGCGCCATGATAATAGATCGCGTGCGTTACGTCCACCCACCCCTAGCAAATGCAGATTGCCGACTAAAGAGTGCGCCGTCTGCGTTAGCGCGCGTTGAAGCAAACGTTAAATTTTTTTCACACACTTTTTGTGCGGAGCGGCGCGCCGCGTCGCGGTGCGGTCTGCCCGAATTACACGGATTTTTTGTGCGCCGGACTTTTTGCGCGTCGTGTGCGTTACTGCATATACATAATTGCATAGGTTCTATTTTCACAGACTAAAAAGTGCGTCACGGATAGTCTGTCGTCTGCGCAGGGCCTTAGTCCACAGGACGTAATGAAACAGTGTATGAGGAGACGTCAAAACTCACGGCTCATTGATTTCAAATGATTTCGATAATTGAACTAGGAGGAATAATTCTATAGCAAACATAGAATCACTCTATGTCCCTCTTTGGCTAGAGGAAGTGTCTGTGTATCAGCCCATACACTTTACATACCATAAAAATTCTAACAAAATTGCTATGGTATGCACGTCTCCTTATGATTTTGTCCTTTACCGTTATGGTCGGAAGAGAGGAACTATATCGCTGAAAGACCGCCTTTATAGATTTCCACAGTGATCCGTTGGAATCGGGCTGGGGGTTTACGCTATGATCCGAAGTTTGAATATTCGACGTCCGAAGATTATACGTTAGATTCAGAGCTGACTAGTATAAATGGATTGATCGTAAGAGATTATCGTATATCGCAAATTAATAGACTGTCTTAGTAGTCAAGACACTTGCGTCATTTTTCTATGGAAATATATCAGCACGCGCAAACAACGCCTTTACGGACCGTAGCAAATATGTTTATGTTGCAATGGCAAATCTTATTTGGTTGAACGTGAGCCGCAGCCCGCAAGCCGCAGTTTTAGTGACGTCATTATTTCTAGAGTTCATACTAAGGATGTCTTTGTTATAATAGTACTTTGCGTTTGTTTACAATATGACGTGTGAACCGAGATCAGTATGTATTTTAGTGTTTGTGTGTCATTGGTTCTATAGCGATGATTTACCTCTCAATAAGGTTATGAAGTGCTTTGAACAACAGCGACCGGCACTCGTAGGACAGGCCACTCTCCCACGAGCCCTGATCGCCTTCTGTAAACAAAGAAACATACCATTACACTCATACTTTCAACATGTTTATTTGTCATGCTATAACGACAAACTTGACACAAAGGACACATAGGTACATTTTAAATAACGGCCGAATTAAATCTTATCTACAGTCATCTAGTGTCTAGACTCTAGACCAATGACATCGAACGAACGTTTAGTCCTATCCGCCATGTCACCTTGGCATTGACTGCATTTCCCTAGAGGTTTTTATTCATAATGAATTTTACAATATCGCCAGCGGGCCCGGCACCCGGCGCCCGCCGCACCGCCTCCCGTTCAAGGTCGTTATGACAATGAAAATGTGCACAATAAAGCGGAATGGAGGAACGATAAAATCTTGGCTGGATGCACGGCGGCAAGTAACGCTACAAATAGCTGTTGTTGCATTCGCATCACGAGATAAACTCGCCGTATCAACAACGTTAGATGCAAAAACAAGGCGGCGCGCGCGGCCGCCGTTGCCGCTCCGGCGCGCGGTGTGCCGGCGTGCACTGTGCGGGATGCTGTGTCGCATGTTGCCGTCCCGCTCGCACCCGCGCTGTCTCCACAACCGTGGTGTGTGACGTCACGCGAGGCGACCGCGCGCACGTGCTTGTGTTTGTACCCGCACGCCCGCAAGCCGCCGCACACATCTGAGCGACGCAGCGGCGACCAGCGGTGTGCCACTGCTGCGGTGGTTGCGCCCGCGATCACTATTGAATTTGCGACATTGAATTTTCCGTACAGACGGTATTATAATGAAAGGCGTGCCAGTCGATTCTCTAATCGCTGATAAAGACGCGCTCATTATCTCTGTAATGATACGTTTATTCGTGTTCGAACGTTTCCATATCGGAATGTTTGTAAATCACTTGTGCGGCAATTGCCACAATGTATCGTTAATTCATAATTGAGTGTGTGTATGTCTTTCACTTTTATGGCCATAAGGCATAAGAATTACGTTATGTTGTCAGTCAAAAAAGAAATAAAATTGCAAATTGAGCGAAAAATGGCTGCCGTCATACTTCCGTCTTTATAATCGAAGTCGGTTATCTAGTGTGAAAACGGGTGCGATGACTGTTGGGTTTTGGTGGCATGGCACAAAGGAGCGGCAGCGGCGACGATCACGCTGGAGCGCTTCCAAGCGATCAGCCTTGACATTAGCGCTCCAGGTGCGCCATCTCTCGGCCACGCGCGGCGCCGCCGGCGACACGCGCATACCATCATACATTACAAATACAAATACAAATACAAAATATTTTATTGTGCATACTTTACAATTTGTACACTTTTTAATAGTAAAATAACTTATATTACTACTATTACTACTACTCATAAACCTACCACCAAATTATCAGCTGAGCTGGATCACCACGTGGATGTATCATTGTCAACCAAGCTGGCATTTTCCTAAACTAGTCTAAGGCTTGTAGATATTTCACTCTTGCGCACAAATATGTAGATCAATACAAAATGTTATTCAAATTATATTCGCATTAGACATGGATTAAAACAAGCTTATTATTTAAATTAATTTGCCAATTCGTTTTATCTTTTGGACATATTGTGTAAATTAAATTATCAACTTATCATACACATTGATATGATTAACGGCAATTATAGTCCCAGAGATGACGACCAAAACCATGTATCATAGCAATACGGTCGAAACTGTATAAAATCGTTAGATTATGTAATTCTAAACCCGACTAGGTAGGTAGTAACGGTCAAAAGTGTAGCAATTGCATGTGAGGCTATTTCTGCTGTGTCCAAAAAAAAAGGCAGTCGGTATCATAGCAATACGTCTGATATTGGAAATGTACATAGATTTTATAATTTTATGACGAATAAGTTGGTTTTCAGACATTTTGCGCGTAGTATATAGCTGAAGCGAATTTTTGAAAATGTCAACAAATTTAGCCGACCTGTATCATAGCAATCCGAATGAAATTTTTTTCTACCGTTCGTAAATAAGGCAAGATTGCAAAAAAAATGTTTTCAGACATTTTAGATGTCGCATGTACTCCCAAAAGAGAAAAGAACGTTTTGGAGTCGCTTGGCCGATGCCTGAGCGCTTCTTACGTTTCTGCTACGGTGGGAATGGTTTTTTCGCATATTATACTCCTGCCACTCTCTTACTATACATATTAGGTGTACAAATAAGTTTTAAGGGATTTTTTTAAAATTTTAAATTTTTATTGATAAAAACTGGTATAATGTATATCATTCAAAATATTGCCCGTCGCTTTCTATTACCTTTGCCCCTATTTCAAGCAGCATATGGATACCGTATTTAAAAAATTCCTCATCTTTTGAGGCGATCTAAGAATCGAGCCAATTTTCCACATCTTCGTAAGAAGTGAAGTGTTGCTCAGACTGCGCATGAGCAATTGACCGAAACAAGTGGTAGTCCAAAGGAGCAATGTCTGGCGAATACAGCGGGGGAGGTAGGACATCCCAGTTCAGCGCCTCCAAAGTTTCCTTGACAACTTTAGCAACATGTGGCCAAGCGTTGTCTTGCTGGAAGACCACATTGTCATGTCTTTTGGCATATTGGGGGCGTTTAAGCTTTAATGTTCGACTCAATTGCATTAATAGAAATTGTTTGTTGAGTTAGAGTCCCAAGTTTTCAGCCAGTTTCAGAATCTTGATCCAGTAATGCTTCCAACTCAGCGTCTTCGAACTTTACTGGCCTCCCTTCGCGTTCTTGGTCGCTGATGTCAAAATCACCACTTTTAAAACGCCGGAATCAATACTCCCATGTTTTTATTGATGGAGCATGCTCTCCATATGCTTCACATAGCAGTTGATGCTCTTCAGCTGCACTTTTCTTCAAGTTGAAGCAAAAAAGCAATGCTTCCCGCAAATGTTGTTTAGTTGGCACAATAGTTGACATAGTTTGAGCCACAAAAATGCGTGTCGTGTACACTTCAACGAAATAAAACGTACTATGAGAGGACCCTGGTTACATTTTAACATGAATACGCAAGTCTCAAGATAGTCCGATGCGATATAGTACTAATTATGCCATCTTTTGTAGACCCTCAAAACTTATTTGTATACCTAATAGTCACTCACCAGCTTTCCTAACCATTGAAATAACCCTCACTTAAAGTGACAACAAACTATAAGTAGCTCAGGCGGACGTGGGTGTGTCGCTGGTTGTCCGAGGGCTCGCGGACGTTTTTTTTCTTCTATTCCCAATGATAAGGCATAGTTTGCTCATCTCCCATTGACGAAGTTTTCGGGGATGGAAGAGTTGTATTTTAAGAATTCAAAATTATCAATTATAATAGACGTTTTTATAGCATAGATACGTTGTCCGCGCTCTATTTTGGCAAGACAAAAGCAAGGTGATTGCCCAACTTGCAATCAGTCACGCTTCAATACGGTCGATATCGAAAAGTTGTCTGATAAGGGAGGTGCTACACTGAATTCTTCTGATATTTTTTTTTTACATCTGGTTAATTCATTTCATCAATTTCAAAAATTTTCAGACATATTGCTATGATACCGATCGGTAAAATTCCTTAACATATTTAGAATGGTCTCAAAATTTGTTGCATCCGAATTTTCTTCTGAAAATATTTTTTTTCGTATTAACTAATCCTAATTTACCCGTAAAGAACATTTTCAGACGGATTGCTATCATCATATTTTTTTGTCTCATTTTTAATTTTTCTAAATTATTTTTTGGGTTCGCGCTACACTATTAACTTCTGAAAAATATGTTTTCGGTATCTTATGGCTATTATATAACTACAGTCAGAAAATCAGACAGATTGCTATGATACAGTCCGGTAAAATTTGTTGGCATTTTTGAAAATTCAGTGCGGTCAAACGCTACGCGAAAAATGTCTGAAATTGGTATTTTCGAGTTCGAAATAATCAAATCTATCAATTTGATGCGGTTGTGGCCGTATTGCTATGAGACAAAAATTTTGGTTGTCATCTCTCGTACTATTGACAGCCTCCGTGGCGCAGGCGGTTAGACACCGCCTGTGAAACAAGAGGCCGCGGGTTCGATCCCCGCACCGAGAGAAATGTTTGTGCGGCCCACAAATATTTCTTTCGGGTCTGGGTGTTTGTGAGACCGAAAAGTCTCTCGTAGTTCCTGATACCTACGACACAAGACTCGATCTTAGTGTGGGGTCATGACTATGTATGTGACTGTTGGGTGTTATTTATTTATTTATTTATTTATTTATTAGGATAAGAGTTGGTGATACCACCTGTTACGATATATAGTATAGTTATATCCCATACACTTACACCACGGGAATGGCAGTGGATGAAACTATGGCAAATCCTGTGCAAAGATTCTAACTTCTATCAATCTAATTTGATATAAAATAATGAGTTTTGACTCTACTCTTCTAAAGCGCTAAATTATACACGACTTTCTATATATCTGCGTTGAATGTTAGATTGCTATTTGGTAAATAAATTATCATTCCATTATAATCCTATTCCTAATAAGACGAAACCATGAATATTTGTTTTATCTATAATACTTTAATTTCCAGTACCTTGCACATTTCGATCACTGCAAACTTGGCCCAAGTGGTTTGACTTGGAGCAAACGCCGCAACTGTTAATATAGCAAGCCATAGCCAATGTTATTAAGTAATGGTTCTATGTTTGAATTCTACCGAAGTTCCGGCCGACAGACGCAATCAAACCGAGCCGGGAGGTCTGGACAGTGACCACTCAAGGGCGCTGTGGGTTAGGCGAAGTGTAACTTTTCAAACCATTATTCCGTGCATTCAATTTGTAAAAGTCCTAGATTCATTAATTAGTCAGGGTTTCAAGAAACTATCAAAACCCTAAACAAATTGGCATAATGATATCAAAAGGCTAGAGATTATTGTGTATCACAAATCAAATACTCTATGGGCGGCAATTTTTATAGTTGTTACCATGAAATCTACTATGCAATGTATGTAATGAGAATAATAAACAAACACACGTCTAGTTGTCACCCACAAGAAAGTTGTTTGCGGTAAGCGTAGTGGAAAGCAGCTCTATTCAAATGGTAGAGCAATCTTATTGACAGATTAGCCTAAGCACAATATTGATAAGCTGGTGCAACTAACTGCCTCAAGGTTAGAGTAACTACCCTATACACGATAGAATACCCACGAAGGAGATAAAAGCCTCATCAATAAATAGATGAAAATCATATTATTTCTGCAGCGCTATCTAAATCAGCACTTCATTCTACTTGTAATATGAATGTATAATAATATTTTAGTTAGCAAACACGACCTCTCGTATCCGCTGCAAGGTATGGGTAGGTAAAGACATTAACTGCGCGCGTACAGTAATTTACGTAGTGCATCAAAGAAGTACACTATCACACAATTACCGAACCGTTCAGGCAGCATCGGCTCCATCAGCCAAGGTCGTTAGCGCAAGTCGCAACAACGGTAACCATACCGTAGTACAGTACCGATACACAGCCGGGGCGAGTCACGAGCCGACCCGAGCAGCCGTGCCGTCACCGTGCCATCGCGAGACACCGCCCGCCGCCCATCGATCGCCGCACCATCGCCGCACCGTCGCCGCCGGTCACCACCGCTCACCGTACACACGACGCATTGTACTACGAATACCGGGTATCTCACGCGCGGGTCAAGATGATTGTGCGGTTATGCGCGACGACGAAATTATTTCGACACTGCTCCGATTTGCATTGCCTGTTTTATTTCGCAAGTGGTCGACTCCCTTCGACGGTAACGAGTACATAAACAGCTCTTGTTTTATACGCAGATCGTATTAATTTTACGTACTAGTTAGTGCCACTGCAGTTAAACGAGTCGAGCGCTGATATTATGTGTGCGTTCTCGAGTTACACGGGCGTGTATTCAAATGCTAATTTGAATGTACTAAACTTAGTACGCAGTAGCTGCAAGTCGAACTGGCTATTATCAACAAAAGTTATTATTTTGTCTCAGCAATAGACTTTTACGCGTAGTTCTTATTTGCTTATGTACATATTTTAATTTCCTTTAACAGTGATAAAACAAAAAAGTAGGAAGCGATACATATTATTTAGATATTATATGTATTGTATATGTTGTTGTCTTCGCCGCAAGAAATAATCTCAGAAGTCTTCAATATTCAATGTCACCAAATTCAATGTCAACAGTCAAGATCCGTTTCACGTTTGTTTAACATTAAAAGTTTCAACTGGGGTGGATTTTCCTGTTATTGAAATAAATGACTGGACAAAGTTTTGAAGTGCATAATCGCGGTGTCGTGAATAGTCTGCGGGTGCGTGCGGGCGCATCCTTCGCGGTGCAATTATGACAATAGTTGAAGGTTCAAGGTCGGAATGTGCGGCGGTGTGGTGGAGCGGCGGTGCCGGCACCACCTCGCGCCGGAATCGATAGCGAGTAGAATGTAGTGCAGAGACTAAACGGAGCGCGGCGCCCTCGTCGCCGGAGCGCGGACGCTCAAATCGCGCAATATTGTTTGTTTGGAGGCAGCGCGGCGGTTAATGTCGCCGATAACGCGCTGATAACGAACCGACGTTATTACACGCCAGAACATAATTGAATACCTTGTAATATTTCAATTCGGAGTGTGGGAAAATTCATTGTAGCGAACTGAAAATACGTACGCGTCGATAATGTATTCATATAAATATTTTTTGTAGACAAACGATTCTGACGATTTATAAACGCACACAACGACCTTAAATATCATTGTATTCATTCATAGTTTGAATACTGAATTAAATAGTGACGTCATTGAAATATTGTTGTGTATAGTTTGACAACGGTACGTTGTCATGATACTGCGGTACCATTAGTATAGGATCCCGCCATACATCGACCTTCACCGAGATGTTTATTTGATGAAACCTATTTTATATGCAATTTAATATGTCAATAAATATACAGGGAGCGCAAAAAAATGGCGCACCTGCTCAGTTGGGTACAAGGGCATAATATTAATATCGTAATAAAAAAATAATATTTGGAAAATACCTATCCGTTTTGAAGTTATGACCGTTTAAAGTTTTCAGTTTAATCACCACTTTTTCGCATAAAACCAGTTGGAATGGATGAAGAACAAGATTTAAACACATACGTATTTTTTCGTTTCGTCGTTAATTGAACGGTTAACGAAATATAACACGAAAACCATTTTTAACAGCATCAAAACTTTCTTATACTTCGCTTTAACAGCTGTTTACAAATGGGTAAGGTCATGAACTCTTAGCCGTATAATTTATCCCTCTCTAACTTCAAAAAAGGATATTTTTGTTTCATTTCAAATAAATCAATCAGTTAAACAGGGACGTACTCAGATTTAAGCGTCAATAAATTAACAACATAATAACTTTAGGTGCAGTTGCATCGTGTATGGATTGACTATTATTTTGTTTGTCATTATTTTCCTTAGTGTCACAAATCCAAACTGAAAGACACCAATAAATCACATTGGTCATCGCTTAAATCATGTAAGATTGCGAATTTAATTATAATTAGAAAAGTTTTCGTAATACCTACATAACATTTAAATTATCTAAATTATTAATATTCATTGAAAAAATAATCTGATGACACTGATTAATAAAAAATAATATTTTTAAAATGATGGCCCAATTCGGCCCTATTAGTCAAAGGAAGCCGCCGGTCATAGTGTACTTCGTCGGATCCAACGCGGCTCGATTATTCTTCCTTTGAGGTTGCCGCCGCTCTTTGTGAGCGCGAGCCGAAAGGCGGCAATGTCTTTGTCGGTAACTTTTAGCATTTTGCAAAAGAAGACCGACATCTTGAGGTGTGTTCACACTACACACTTGATATAACTTAATTTGATTAAGTACCTATTCCGATATAAAAGTTACGTTAAAAAAAAAAGATCTTATTGGACTGATAGAATGGTCCTTACTTGCTCAAGAGCTTATAATATTATTTAAATATGTCATCAACCGATCCAGTCAGTTACAAATTGCCTATTTACTTTTGCTTATTATTGTATTTAACATTACTTTAATGTGTTTTTAAAATAATGTTACTTTAAAGTGATAAAATTTCTTCTAAATTCTTATACCTAGAGAAATGTCGTCTACCATTACAGCATAGAATTTGCATATGAGACTTCTGTGAGATAAAATTAGTGAAATCAATATACACTAACCAGTAATTTACTGCACTGGAGACCCCGTGCCCTGCAGTGGCACGTATATGAGCTGATACAGTACTAATACTGATTGTTCACATGAATTATTATGAACTCAAATAGGAAAGCTTTGTATCTAATGTGAACAGGCCTTTATCTTTCAAAAATCAAAATAATAATTTATTTTTTATTAGTTGAATTCGGATTGCGATCGCGTGTGCATGTATTAGTCGCGTGCATATTATTGTAAATTCGTTTTCAGTTATTTGTCACTATGCTATGAACATTACCCAATTTGATAGCTTTTGATGTAACTTGTGTTATGTGAAATGTAAAAGAAAAAGTGATTTGTGCTACCAAACTGTGACAGTGTTTTCGTGCGGGTTTTGGCGGATCCTGCGCTTCCATCCTTGCCTATCAAGGTCATTACGGTTTACATTACAAGGTCAGTTAACTATTTTAGTGGTCATTAATGAAAACTAACCAGCCCATATGAGTCACCGACGGCCTCCGTGGCGCAGTTGGTAAGAATTGCCTGTGAAATGAGAGACCGCGGGTTCGGTTTCTGCCCCGAGACAATTTCCATGAACCATAATTATTTTTCTAATACCCGCGACATAAGATTTGTATCTTAGTGTGGGGTTAGTACCCATGTATGTAACTGTTGACAGTATTAATTTAATATCTTTTTTATGTACCCTGAGCGTTATGTACACAATCGCACGACTTATAAGTAAATAATGAGCTCTGCTTATTTATTGTTGAGTGTCTACCGTTCAGTTGTAAGGTTCAATCACTTTAGCGTAATGTGTTAAGGGTTAGCATATGTAACGTTAGTTTTTTTTTTCTCGGCATCTTTCTTAATATTCGCTAGCGCCATGCAAATCCGTCTTAATTAAGATGCCTTCACCATATACTATAATGTATATTGGCAGGTGCGCCGTTTTCTTGTCCACCCTGTATTGTATATGAGTTGCCTTGCAAATTTCAGTCCAGAATACGATTAATTAATTATTAAAAAAAAAATATTTTTTACACATTTCACCTGTTTGATTATTAAACAAATTCTATACCAATCGAAAGTATGAAACCCATAGAATATGTAAACGTTAGGTTGCCTATTTTTTTCCGGTCACAACCCTCAGGTTGCCAGGTAACACAGAACACAGCATATACGAGTCTATCGCTGTCCTTTTCATTCTCAAGAATAAATAGCATGCGCACCCTCTTTCTTCATGAGCGGACTTCGAACAGCTGCTATGCTGTGTCACTCGGAGCAATATTTCACTTTTCTAAATTCGACAACCGCAATTCGGGACTGATTTTTCGCAGGCAACCCTATACCACCGTGTTCATAATAAAATGATCTTTATTTTCATTTAATTTCCATTCAATAATCAGACCGGCGCAAAATGCTAGTAGCGATTTACCTGTTTATACCTGGCAACCTGAGGGTTGTGACCGGAAAAAAATAGGCAACCTAACGTTTACATATTCTATGGGTTTCATACTTTCGATTGGTATAGAATTTGTTTAATAATCAAACAGGTGAAATGTATAAAAAAAAAATTTTTATTTTTAATAATTAATTAATCGTATTCTGGACTGAAATTTGCAAGGCAACCCATATACAATATATTTATTGACATATTAAATTGCATATAAAATAGGTTTCATCAAATAAACATCTCGGTGAAGGTCGATGTATGGCGGGATCTTAGACTACATGGAGTAACATCACTCGCAAACATTTTTAACAATTGTATATAATAATATACATAATATTATGTACAGTTGAGCAGCGGTTGTCCCAACCTCTTCACCACAACAATTGTACCTAGTACTTACATAAATAACTTATTTACTTACTTTTGTACTAGTAGCAATTTAAACCATATTTATCCTATGTATAAATAAGAACGAGGGGAACGAGCAGAGCCAATCATTACTTAAGTAAAGATATGGAGAATTTGTGATTTAGTTCTCTAAAGCTACACCTCCTCTACTATGTTTTACAAAGATCGTTTACAGGTTCATGCTTGAATAGATCTCGCTGTACTTTGCGTACGTTAGACATTAGTAAGGGTCTACCCGGGTTGTACGACCGTCCTACATAGTGTTGGAATAAATAGCAATCACAAATAGCAAGTGAAGTCGATAGTAACATTTCACAAGTTATATAAATAAGCTAAATTTTGCGATTTGCGATCGTGATTTCTTATGCCGATCAGCTAATATTTTTATACGATCTCCTATGTGTCTATGATAAAGTGAGATTTCTACGAACCCATTTAAAGAACCTGAGCAGTCAGTTTTGTGTGTGTAATTTTAGACGTGAAAAATTATTACAATCTATGGTCAGTGTTTTTGTTTTTCGAATTCTGAGGGGGGCAATTAGCAAAAGCAAAAATATAGAGCATGCTAAGGCTTCAAAAATAACATGGTGGTGATGTTAATTTGTAATAGCAATAATTCCCATTACTAGTCCTACACATAACTATTGTTCATGTTGTATGTCATTCAGTCTGTGAGAATACCGAAGGTACTCTTATAGCAATAATCTTACTACATCCGTTTATTCAACTCTAAAGTGTTCGCAATCATAAAATTTGTTTAATTCCGATTTTAATCTAGCCGTTTAAGTGAATAGCTAAGTAAATAGGTATTTACTTATCATCAGACCAGCCTGATTATCAAAGACTAAGCGTGGGTACTGATCGGTATTACGAGTCGTAAATTACATGTTAAGTGAGCTTCCGTGCAGTCAGTACATGCAAACGGACACTAACATTGTTCTTATTTTTAACATAGTATATTTTAAATGCTCGCTGCGAATGTTAGATTACAGCTTGTGACACCGGTCAGTGCCCACCTAAGGCATTGTAGGGAAATAGTATAATAAGGTTAACATACTAAACGTAAAACGCTAGAGAACATAAATATCGTAACCAAAACAAGCCAACATGCGTAAGACCTTGGAAATTGACGGTAGAACATTCGCACACGTCTTACTAGTTTGCGAGTACTAGTCATGACTCAATCATGTTTTTTATTATACTATATTGATAGTCTATCTGGCAAATGGAACAGAGCTGGGTTTTCAAAGTAAGTCAGCAGGTTTGATCATGCGTTTTCAAAAAATATTTTCCTCCACTAGAACTATTTATTTCAGTCCTATATTGTAAAAATGGGATCGTATAATTACTGTAATAATAAACTTGTTGTAACCATTAAAAAATTGGTTTATAAAAGCGTAACAGTATTTATTTTAGTATAAAATGTAACAGACGCGCAGGGTCTTTTGTTTTAACCGCGGTTAAGCGCTCAGACATAATTAAATGTCAGAGAACCAACAGAGCATCTGCTCTGATATAATTTACGAAGTTGTAACTAGTTTTATTATTTAAAACGCCCGACGGAGAACAATCTTAGACATTGTTTATTTTAATATTAAATCACCGGTCGTGCTTTGCCTTTTTCGGACACCAATCAATGGCGGAATTATTATGCTCGGAACGCAATCGCTAAGGTCGAAAGAGACACAGCCGGTCTGTAACGAGCATCTCCACATTAACTTTGACATACATTATAAATTCATCAAATGAATTAGCGTTCGCTATGAATTAAGATTAGTGCTTCAGTGTTAAAAATGTGTCGAGCGACACGGATAAATAGTAAACACCGCGCGACGCGGCAACGTCTCCCCGCGGACGGCGACATGCGACATGCGCGCGCTTTGTTTACAACGCGCCGCGCCCCGCGAGATCACTGCGGTAACAGTGCAATACTTGGCGCGTAATAATGCGACTCGACTCGGCGGCGTCATCAGTAATCAATTCGACCAACGGTACTGTTGCAGCATCATTACAATAGGAGAGGTCTGGTTAATACAGACGGACGAGGAGTATTTAACCCCGTTCGGCGCCGGTTGATAATGTAATTCAAGATGGTATCAATTCGCGCGCCCTCCCCGGCCGGCGCGGCGGCGGCGGCGACGGGTCGGCTCCCTCCCTCTCTGTCGCGCGCGGCTCGCGGCTCGCGCCCACGTGCGTGTGACGTCACGCGCGCTGCCTCATCGACGTCACGGAGCGGCCGGCGGGCTCTCCTCCCGCGCGGCGCAGCAGCCCTGCCCGCTTGTTTGGGGTGGGCCCGAGTGACGCGGGGAAGAGGGCGGGTGAGACGGAACACTTCAACACTCCAAACTATATCATACGGGTAGTTTGTCTTAGAGATGATATTTCATAACTTTCAAGTTTTAATATTAAATATCGTCATGGATATAATGTTCAATAACTTTGAAATTTGAATATACGAACGTAAACAATGCAATCAGCCGGCTGGCAATGTTTTTGTTGAGCGCAATAATATTTACGTTTATACGGGTCATTAAAGCGCACAGAAATTACAATAAGTACAAAACAATGGTTCGTCGTTGTAAGGTTGTTTAAACGCTCATTTTACAGAGCACGACCCTTAGTTTGTCGGAATTTATTTCATTATCAATATAGCGCATAAAGTCTACCCGTGCGTCTACACCGCGCCGGAATAGCGCACAGGGGCGAACTTAACTCTCAAAGTGTGGCATCAGAAATAAGTGGCGCCCGACAAACGGGGAAGAAGGGACGGAAAGTAATTCGAGTCTAACTTTATCAGCAACTTGTTCACGTTTATTGCTCTAATAAAACTTTTAGTTTTACTTGACGGAACTCCATTTAGTGGGAACATTTGGGAGTAAATAACTCGACATTTAGTCTGACTTTTCTCTGCTTTTCTTGAGTCGTCAATCTTATCATGTGTTTTTTAAATACTGTTTCAAATATTTCTACATATCTTTATCCTAGTACGTATACCTTTACAAACACTTCACTATGAATGTTGCGCACCACAAACCCGTGTAGTTCTGACAATATCCCCGCAGTGGTGGAGTGGCGGGGTGGTGCCGGGCGCGGCGAGCATCTGCGCCGAGAGACGCAGCTGCCACCAACCCACCCTCACACTAAACACTTTTGTTTTACTTGTATCGGCTGACGGCCAACTAACGCCTTTAGGTGACATACTTTATTAACGTTTGGATGTAATTAATACTTTTAATATAGTCAATTATATATATTTTTCCGTAAATCAACTCGGAATAGATAATTAAAATACACCCATAATATTGACGTGGATAATTTTACAGTAGATCACGGTGGTCGTTAAGAATCGTTTTAAGGGTGAAACGGGGCAATTTGGAGGAGGCCTATGCCCGGCAGTAGCAAAATGATAACAACAGACTTAGCAACTTATAATACTATGTCATAAATTATCTAAAAAAGAGAATAAAAGGTAACGTCAGGGAGGTTACTCTATGATCTGACACGAAGTTTGAATGTTTGACGTCTGAAGTAAGTTTACCCACCTTAAAAAATCAATACTATTCTCTACCGTACGATAGAGGATTCAAACATGTTTTGGAGTATCTAGGTACATTAGTGAAGGTTTACGCACGATGTAAGAAAATTCGTACTTATCGGATCATAGAGTAAACTCCCAGGTTTGACACTATCGAACAGTACTGGTGTAAGGCTTGAGCTTAAAATAAACAAACAGCACAGCGAGCAAGGAGTAAGGGGGCGGTAAATTCAAGGTCGGCCGGCGGTTACCCAGCGTTGTGAATGCATTTATATTCTTGGGTAATCTGCGTGATTCACGGCCACGACTCCACCCGCGGCGTCCACATTGTTATTTAGAGGGAGAGATATTAATACCGCGGAATCCTTTGCTGATGTCACATTTCACAAGTTACATGTAACAAAAGTAATATTTTACATTTTGTCACACTATAGAACTTAGAAGCTTACAGTTGCCAATTTAGCAGCCTTTAGTTTGACTGGCAGGATAGACTAAAATCGTACCACTATCTTATAGGACACGGCTGTTGCGGTTTCGATAAATAATTGAGAATACCAAAATCATCAATTTGACTATATTCTCCATCTACGCAAACTCTAAAGCAGCTCTTTTGTCAAGTCTTAGCATTACATAACTCGATGGTCCGTCGAGCGGGTGAACAACGGTGTTGTTTTGCAACCTCCACGCAACGCTATGGTGTCCGGCAGTCAATGCATAATAACGGTGCTGCGACTGTGGGCTGTACATGACGTAGTCGCCGGTGTTCACATTACTCGTGAATTTAAATACATGTGTAATGTCTTGAGTAACGACCCTTATAATGTAATGATATCTAAAGTCGTCTGTGTCATCCAGAAATTTACGTAATTTCGACTCATTTAAACGGAGTCACTTAAGGTGTATTCTTAACTTTCGAGCGTCATCAAAACGAGTAGTAAGTCAATTTAATTAGGAATTTATCACTCAATACGATATCCTGAACAATACAGATAATCCTAGCACAGAAATAATGACCATCAAAGGAATTTACCATCACGCATTTCTCTAATGACTTAGTCGTACAGTTACCAGCAATGAAAATATCCCCCTATCCATAAACCATTCCCTATTGAATGCCTAACATGATGCAGCGCGGGTGTTCGGGCGGTCGCGATGCGCACGCGCCACGTCGATAAATAGCTCGATCCGTCGATACACGTCACGGCAACGGCGAGTGGCGGAGTGGCGGAGTGGCGACTTATTAATAAAACTGCGAACAAGCACCGCCGCGGCCAACAACCCCGAGCTCCTTACGCGCACCGACCCATCGTGCACCAATTACATCACGCCAACCACCTGCTACACATTGTTAATCGGTTTGTATCATCGGATTACGGGAGAAGCCTTTACTTAAATAAATAATACATTTATTCCAGACACGGTCCCCACTGCATACCAGATTAGGAAAATAAGAAGTGCAGTTATTTAGTATAGCTTTTCCCGACGATGCTTCACAAGGTTATATTGTACGAAATGGTAAACTAATAAACACTACCTTATTAATAGACTTAGGTTTATAAACCGTTTATGTAGACCATAATACAACTACTACTCATATCGAAAAATTACGACAGATATTTCGATTCCATACTCCGTAAGCCCGAAAAAAAATCGATCCTTCACACATCGCCACTTCACTTTTCTTCATCTTGCCCTACATATACATTCCTGTTATTTTACACATCTTATAACTTTATCTTGAATCTTTCTAAAGAAAGACGATATACCTCCTCAGGTGTAAGTGCTTAAAGCTTATTAATTTAACCCAGATTGTTTTATACAGACATTTCGGGAAGGGCCGGGTTTGTAGGCCATCACATAAAACTTGGGCCTCCAGAGACATATTGCCTGTCGCCAATATAAATTCCCGCCTCCCTACTTTAGCCCAAATTATGGGCAAGTTAACGGTTGTTATATGTCATAGCGTTCTTTGATTAATAACTCGAGCATGACCCGGAAACACCCGACTTGCTCTTTATTAAATGCCATACACAAATAATATTATAGTTTAGGAAATGCCAGTGATATTGTAATATTTATAACCGTCCAAAACATTGCTGCCACGAGGCGCTTGCAAATGTACACAATACGCAAAAATAACCAATTTGCAAAACAACCGGTTATTCTGTGTAATAAGAATTTAATACGTTGAGCAATTTAAAAATAATTATTGGTATTTTTGTAAGTTTGGCGTAGAGAATAATTTTATGGGTTCATAATTTATTTTATATTCTCATTACTATTATGAACATAAGACTGTTTTATCTTTCACTCAATAAGGATTGATATATTTTATTGCACGGCCCCTAGATGACTAATTAAATAAGACCTAGAAGTGAAAAGAAATCATCAATATTTACGAACTACATCTTTCTTTCACAAGCAATCCCGATAGAACACATTGTCTAAAAAACCCCTTTTATTCGCTATATCGCCTACCAAATAAATATGAACAAAAACGCGTATTATGAGATGGCAGTCGGTACAGCATCCAGCACCCACCCCGGCACCGTTACTCAGCGACGACGCGCGACACTCGGCGAGCGGAGGCGATCGCAGATCGTTCCCACGGCCTCCGCAGACCGCCACTTGCGAAATTCAACTATTGTACTTGTAATAGAGACGTAAACCGTAACAACACTATCACAAATTGTTATGTTTACTGTTATGCTCGTGTCAATATGTAAGAATAAGCAACCGGTGATTCAAATAGGTATTTGTATTTTAAAGGCGTGGAGTACGAAATGGTAAACAAATCAATCACAAGTTGCGTTAAATAGGTCATTTGGTTGTGAACAAATCTGTGTAATGCTAATATTTTTTATAGCACATAAATGGCCAGTAGAGAACCGGTTCACTGTGGAACGCGATGACGAGAACCGCTTAGTGATATTCACTATACCTAGACATACGAAATTCCTCGATCTTTTCCCACATTTGATTATTCAATCCTAACCCCATAAAAGTTATTCAACCCTACAATACATAAAACGTCAAGTAAAAAACAGTGTTTTACGTACATTACGTGATGTCTTGTGTACATCAAAATATCGTGCGTGGTAGAAAGCGACGCGACGGCGGCGCTGCAGCGGTGCGTGAGCGTTTTCACCGGGTCGAAGCGACCGCGGAGCCAATTCCCACAATGAATGCGACGTGTTGCGCGCATTCAACCCGCACCGGCTTACTTATAGTCTAAGATCCCGCCATACATCGACCTTCACCGAGATGTTTATTTGATGAAACCTATTTTATATGCAATTTAATATGTCAATAAATATATTGTATATGGGTTGCCTTGCAAATTTCAGTCCAGAATACGATTAATTAATTATTAAAATAAAAAAATATTTTTTACACATTTCACCTGTTTCGATTATTAAACAAATTCTATACCAATCGAAAGTATGAAACCCATAGAATATGTAAACGTTAGGTTACCTATTTTTTTCCGGTCACAACCCTCAGGTTGCCAGGTATAAACAGGTAAATCGCTACTAGCATTTTGCGCCGGTCTGATTATTGAATGGAAATTAAATGAAAATAAAGATCATTTTATTATGAACACGGTGGTATAGGGTTGCCTGCGAAAAATCAGTCCCGAATTGCGGTTGTCGAATTTAGAAAAGTGAAATATTGCTCCGAGTGACACAGCATAGCAGCTGTTCGAAGTCCGCTCATAAAGAAAGAGGGTGCGCATGCTATTTATTCTTGAGAATGAAAAGGACAGCGATAGACTCGTATATGCTGTGTTCTGTGTTACCTGGCAACCTGAGGGTTGTGACCGGAAAAAAATAGGCAACCTAACGTTTACATATTCTATGGGTTTCATACTTTCGATTGGTATAGAATTTGTTTAATAATCAAACAGGTGAAATGTGTAAAAAATATTTTTTTTTTAATAATTAATCGTATTCTGGACTGAAATTTGCAAGGCAACCCATATACAATATATTTATTGACATATTAAATTGCATATAAAATAGGTTTCATCAAATAAACATCTCGGTGAAGGTCGATGTATGGCGGGATCCTATACTATTACTAATTAATATAGCTAACGGGTCGTTGGTACACTCTTTTCATATGTTCAGTTGAGCGGAACTGTGGCGACACGGACATGCAGCGAGACTGTGGCTCAATAATGGAGTGGTTGCTATTAAGGAGTACTTGTGAGTGACGAGCTTGCATGAGGATTAATGACAGTTGCAAGAGCTAGGTGTGTTGAAACCGTAGCGTTCACGCTTCACAGTTTCTGCCATTTTAACGGAATATACGTATGAAATTATAAATAAATAGACTTTAAACTCACTATAGATTTATTAACCAAAGCCTTTTATTGGTATAGATTTTGATTTTTATTCACCGATGATTTGTTCATTAAAACTACAAGTAAGAGATATCCTGCAGATAAAAAACAGGAATAAATTACTAAAACCGAGCAATACTTCATCGACTCAGCAGACAGCGCAGGGCACGCATAAACCTTTCAACCGGGGCGGCGCGGGGCGGCTGTATGTCAAGTTAAAAGCTACACAGAGAGCGCGACGGAAGCAGCGACGAGCGTTATCAACACGCATCATACGTAATCCGCGATGATATAATGTTTGTATTAGATAGCAGATACGAAAAGCAGTGTCATGGAAACTATACGTGAGCTTAGTTCAGCGATAAAGAAACGACTTCGATATGTGTATTACATTATTTTAAAGAGGTGATTTCATTTACATTTTTGTGGAACATTGTCTACTTTTTCTGTCTTCATGTGCACACTAAGAAGTGTTCATCAAGGATAATATTGGATTCTAATAGTAACATATTTTATTAAATTGGTTCAGGTATTTCTGAGCCTATTCAATACAACCAACAATTAAATCTTTCCTCTTTATAAGATTAGTTTAGATATGTAATAAACCTAGGCACAATGCAATAGGATATGTTTTTGCATGTTGCACTCATCTAACATTAAAAAAAATAACATAGTTTCTTTAGAATCAGCACATTTATGTCAAAGGACATTTGTTAAAAACCAACTATTGTAACTCAGAATAAGTATACGTCAGTGGGATGTAATGAAGCGTAAAGGATGCAGTGGTTTGTTTTCGTGGAGGGTTTGGCGCGCGGTACCCCTGCGTGTAGGGGGCAGGCAGGGGCGCCGTCGGACACAGGTCAACGACTGTAGTGTTCCCGCCGGCCGCGGCACGCGCACGCTCATACATCAGCCGAGCCGACGCGGCCAGCGAGCCCCGACATCGCCCAGACGAACTTACGTATACGTGAAATCGATACCGGCAGCGACAGAATGTCATATTTGATTGTTTATTACAACCGCGATTTACGTGAACTCAAAGGGAATGGATGTTCAATTTACGGAAACATTCCAAAACCAATACATGGAATTAGAATGTCAAAATGGATTCCATTTGTTGTAAACCAGTTAAAGCACCTCGGTTAACGTTTAAAACAGTAGAGTTCAGTGACAGCGGCACGTAAACGGCCATCAACGGACCCATTGTGAGGAATTCGGGCGGCCGGCGCGCGCGCTCACTGCTCCCTTATCACCGGCGGTTTATATCGGCCCCGAACACGCTCCCTGACGCCGTTTTAGCCTTTGTTACGATGTGAGAACGTCGTCGTTAGCGTCTGAAACCAGTTGCCAGCCAGTCCTTGGACATCTGTCGACATAATGGAGCACGGGGACATGTGCAGCGAGGATCAGGTGTCGCGACGCACTGACCGCGGGCAAACCCGGCGCGACGGGTTACACTCGCCGAGCCGCTCGCCTGCCGCCCACCGACACCGCCGTGTAAAAACTAAATATTTGTTACATCAAACGCCACCGATATGGACCGCCGAAAATCGCGCGCCAATTACCGACAGATTTAGAGATCGCCGATCGTGATATCGAGCGCGACGGTCGAAAAAGGGGAAAAAAAAAACAACAAACGGACGACAACGACGAGACAATTAGAATTAAAGTGAACAATGTTGCATGAACAAAAAGATCTAGAGTGAGGCTCGTTACGGATAACGAGCCATCCTCCGAGGCGAAGGCGAAAAGAAACGATTTAATTGCGTCTACAATTAGCCCACAAAACAACCTGTTGCGTTTGCATTACTGGACCGTTTAAAAGAGAGTAACAAGCCGTGATTTATACGGACCGTTTGGATCGCGCACTGATATACTGACGCGGCGACGACATCCCACCAGCGTATTGAGTGCATGCTCATTACACTACGGAGTACACGGCGCGATAATGTTGTGTATGTACTAGGGATGTTGCGGATGTCGATTTTTTCACATCCGCGGATGCGGATGCGGATGCGGATTTTCAAAGGCTCACATCCGCGGATGCGGATGCGGATGCGGATGTTTAAGATATTATATAAATCTATACTAATATTATAAAGCTGCAGAGTTTGTTTGTTTAAACGCGCTAATCTCTGGAACTACTGGTCCGATTTGAATGATTCTTTCAGTGTTGGGTAGTCCATTTATCGAGGAAGGCTATAGGCTATATATCATCACGCTATGACCTATAGGAGGAAAGCAATAGTGATATTTCTAGCAAATACGAAGAAGTTTTGTTCGTTTTTCGTGGTCCGATTGGTCGATATTCAAACTGATAGTCAGAATTAAACATTTTTACCGCCATTTTAAAACGTGTATGCACCCGGGCGGATCCGGGCCCGACCGCTAGTATAGTATAGGAATGAATATTGAAATTAAACAACTATTTACGGATTTTATCGCTTACCAATATTTATCGATTTATCTATGTTATTTTTTTATATTTTTTAACTTCCCGATGTTTCGATTACTTTAAAGGATTCATGGTCACCACGGGACAGAATTTAATTACCCTTTATTTATAATTATTAAGTTAAAAATTAAATTAAATTAAATAGTTAACTTAAAACATTAATCTGTTTTTGCATTTCATTCTTCAGAAGAAGCTCACTGTGTCTTAATGTCGGGCAGTTGGTCTTTTTGGTTCCGATATAATTAAGTGTAGAATTCGATTCCATGCTTGTGGAAAGTTCTAGCCATCTTCTCTATTGATAATTAAATGCATTACCTTCGTTTTGAGTTCGACGAAGAGGTTCGTAAATTAAACCCACGCTGCAAATAATTGTTCGCTAGGATTACTTCTTAGTGGAGTAAATAATAAATATTGTAGTCTTGGCAGAATCGCTGGAAGACCTTAGCACTATGCTCGAAGACCTCAATCGAGTCTCCCAACAGGTGGGTCTTAAAATGAACATGGACAAAACGAAGATCATGTCGAATGTCCATGTTGCGCCCACCCCCATCGGTGTTGGGGGCTCGACTCTTGAAGTTGTTGACGAATATGTCTATTTAGGACAAGTGGTCCGGTTAGGCAGGTCCAACTTCGAGAGAGGTCAATCGTCGAATCCAACTCGGTTGGGCAGCGTTCGGGAAACTTCGCGACGTCTTCTCGTCCAAAATACCTCAGTGCCTAAAATCGAAAGTCTTCGATAGTTGTGTGTTACCAGTGATGACATACGGCACCGAGACGTGGCCTCTCACTGTGGGCCTCATTAAAAGGCTCAAAGTCACTCAACGAGCCATGGAGCGGGCTATGCTCGGTGTTTCCCTACGAGATCGAATCAGAAATGAGGAGATCCGTAGGAGAACCAAGGTTACCGACATAGCCCATAGGATTGGCAAGTTGAAGTGGCAGTGGGCCGGGCACATAGCTCGTAGAACCGATGGCCGTTGGGGCCGAAAGGTTCTCGAGTGGAGGCCACGTACAGGCAAGCGAAGTGTCGGACGCCCGCCTACAAGGTGGACGGACGATCTGACTAAGGTCGCAGGAAGTCGCTGGATGCAGGCCGCTTCCAACAGGTCATTGTGGAGATGATTGGGGGAGGCCTATGTTCAGCAGTGGACTTCCTTTGGCTGATGGATGGATGGATGGATGGAGTAAATAAAAATCTTTGTGCTATCGGCAATAATAGCTTTAAATTCCTCTCGATAAACACCACTTAAGAGGATTTTCATCCACATAGACTCTTTTTTTATTGGGGTAAGAAAGAAATTATTTTTGGAGTACAGCTTCAATGCTACCATTTTCTGGTATCTCTCGACCCTTATTTTCACTAGAAGAATCTAACATCATAGCAACAACAAACGCGTCGGATCATGTCACTATTTATTTCACTCCCATTGGTCAATGTCACGTCCATCGAACAGCACGCGCCATTCGGCGGCACCGCCAAATTTCTGTTTTGTCTCATTTTGTATTACATCCGCATCCGCATAAATATCCGCATCGATTATTGCGGATGCGGATGCGGATGCAGAAGTCCAAATTTATGCGGAAGTTTCGCATTTGCGGATGCGGATGCGAACATTCGCAACATCCCTGGTATGTACGCCTGCATTATCCTTGTGTTAGAACTTGTGTCAGTGTTCGCGTCGCTGGCTGGTAGCTTCGGCGGGGAGCATTAATCGGCTAATTAGCCAGGCTACGGATTTGCATTGTCTAGACTTATTCCGGCTTCGTCGCGCTCGTAATAAGATAACAAACTGCCAAGTGTACGTGTGCACGTTCTCGTAGCTACGGGAGAGTCGAAAGTTATGCGGCTGGAGGTAAACGTTGCTCGCTTTGAATGTTATCTGTTTCGATCGCTTTAAGTGAAATATGTTTTACGACCACCAAATTATGCTAGAAAAGTTTTCTTACGTGTAAAATTGTCTAAATTGGATATCAGGTCGAAAATATGTCAGACGATATCAACCCTATGACACATTCAAAGTAAGACCACGACAATTTAAACAAGATTTATATAGAACTACAGTATACTAAAACTTTTTGGGAAAAGCCTACGGGCTTTAGATTAGTTTAACGTTACAAAATACAGCGTACAAGTGCCAAAAATTCCAAAGCAAAAATCAAACAAAACCTCCATGTTCACGTAAACACGTATTAAAGTAGTGAACACATCCTCAGGTATTTACTTACAAGTTCTAAAGCATTTGCGTAACACCAATAAAAGGTAATCGAAAGTTTGTCAGCAAAACAAGAGCGGCGCGGCGCACATTCGGCACAAAAATGCGTGTGTAGTAGAAAGTTGCGAAGAATAACACTAAAAGTAGTGTCGGAGTCGTCGTGCTCAATGAACTTGGGACATTTACTAGGAGCTGGCAGGGATCCAAGCGCTCGCCACTCGCGCCGCCAGATGGCAGATGGCGAGCTCGATTGGTCAACGGTGACACGGAACGATCGCTAATGAGGATGTTACAACCATATCCAATAGTGCGTACCTATCAATTATTGCCCGTGCGCGTCCCACATAATTGAGTTGCCGCGGCCCATATAGCCTGTGTTGCGATCGGAAATCGTTTTACATTCGCTAGCCTGTATTTTTCATCGGTGTTGTCATGCATATGGGCATTATCCGGTTGGATATCACAGCGATTATTACACCGAATCAAAAAGTGTAAGGGAATTCAATATGGTATCGAAGAGGAAGAAAATAAAGCAATGTATGTATGTGCATAGGTTAGTCCTAGTGTGTAATGTACCGTCGGTTGTCGGTTTGGGCGGCACGAAGCATCGGAAGCATAAGGGCGCCTAATCTGAAGACGAGTGGCGAGAGGGTTGCGGGTGGGTCGGCGTGGGTCGGCGCGGGCTAGGTACACACTAGAGTGCGAGGAGCGGCGGTGGTGTGGCCGCGCGGGGGCCGTATCGATCAGCGTGCGGCGTGCGGCGTGCGGCGGCGAGCGGCGGAGCGGGAAGCGCGCGCCGCCCTGCTACGTGCCACTTATCGCCGTCTTCACACCTAATTTATCGCGTGTCGCAATCGACGCCGATGTTTGTATACAGCGCTTATGATGCCTCCCCGCCTTTGCGTACATACTTTTATGCTCTTTTATCGCGTCTCGGCGATAATAATTACATCATTGTTGTTATTTAAGCACCGTGTTAGTGTTTACAGCTTTAGCGCTACATAAAAATTAGTCCGCAGGCCCTTTGCAGTTAAGACATGGGTTGTTTTAATTTTCATTTAGGAATTCTGAAATTGTAGAGAAAGTAGTCAAATAAGCCTTTGGTTTATAATTTGATATAAAAAAATAGAGTGCGCGAATTCGTTCCGACTCCGGAGGCATGTATTTATTCATAACGCATTACAAACGTTCACACGAGTGAGTGAAGGTCGCAGGACACGTGGCCGGTGCGGCGCGTAAATTGGACCGCTCGTGTGGGGGCGTGTGGACGCGGCGCGGCGACCAATCCGCAGGTGGCGAGCGCGGATCAATAGCAGCTCCCGCTCCCGCTCCCGCCTCCGCCACACCGTCCGCTCGCACCATGACGCCGCCCTAGCGCCAAATGAGTTGCAGCTGCGGTGCTTACCACCATTGCAATGTCTAAGTATTCTTGAAGGATTATACCATGGACCCCTAACGCCTACGATCAAAACTGGGGCATTTGCACAAAAAATCAGCGGTATAAAAATAGGTTTATATGGACAAATTGGTGAAAACCCGTTTGTAATATAAAACATAAATAACTACCGGTACACCTCGACCCACAAACGCATGAACAAAATATTCTAATTAAAATGCGTGTAGACATTTGGATAACGTAATTATGTCATAAACTATCGCTTTATTGAAATTATAGGCGCAATATTCACTGGTACTACTTTGTAGTCAACAAATTAATTTAAAACGCCCGACGAAGGGAGAAAATACTAATTGAATTAAATCTGAAAGGTGCGTACTGCGTAATCTTTTACAGTTCCCTTAAACATTCTGTAAATACTTTAAAGTTGTGTCTGCTGTTCGAGTTGAAAAAACCTTGTAAAAGGATTCATAACATTTTATATCACCGGTTTTTTAGGCATGGTAGGTACTTGATTAGTAAATCGACTCAACTTATGTAATCTAATGCGAAGGACGCAGGCATGATGACGATTGTAAATGCGAGCAATTTTCAAACAAAACATAAGCTACAGAAAATTACCGAACATTAGAAGAGCATTTTCAACTTCCACTCCAAAGAAAACTCCTTGAAACCGCTGGCGAAAGGACACAGCTACCAGAATGAGACAACATTTGCACGATTTACGATACAAGACAACTCATCTATGGATTATAAGAAATTGAAGAGTGTAGTTATTAATTAAGCACAGCAATAAACGTCCGGGCACCGGCCTTCTCTACAATCGAGAGTAGGATTGAGAGTGCTTACGCCATATAGTCGACCACGCTGCCCTAATGTGGGTTGGCGGACTCACATACCATAGAAATTCTTATAAATCCGCAATGGTATGCAGGTTTCCTCACGATGTTTTCGTTCACCGTTTAAGTGCGTGGTGATTGCTATCAATACACACATGACTCCGAAAAGTCAGAGGTGTGCCCTGCGATTCGAACCCGCGAACACCGTGAACATGTTGGCAGCCACGTTTGGTGCGTTTATCAACTGGCCACAACGCTCTTAGCAAGCACAACAATATTATCCATCAAATATCATGACATAAAGATATTGATTTGTAGACTATAGAAGCGGTAGTAATGGCGGCATCGCACGGGCCGCGGATCGTGGGCGGCACCGCGCTCGCCGGCCCACTACCAACATTACTGGGACAAATATCCGTTGCAACCACAGAGAGCTTGACTCATTGATTCAGGTGCGGGGTTCAAACTGGCAACTTAAAAATGTTAATCTAACGGGTAAGAATAAAATGAATGAATTAAGTTCGTCTTGTATTCTTAACCGGTGGTCTCTGGTAGCATCTCAAATGATCCGTGAAGCCATCCTAAGACCATCCTAATATTAATTTTATGCATGTTATCGTCCAAAACCTTTCATTAATACATATTTCTGCACTATATTAACATACAATCAAACTAGTAGGTATACAATCTGAGTTGTTAATGGGTAGGCAAATTTTGTCAAATTGCCCCTCATGACAGAAAGGTTAAGAACCACTTCTATAGAATCGCTTCTATTAAAAAAGCACATCAAAATGCGTTGTTTAGTTTTAAAGATCTGAGCATACCTAGGGACAGAGACGGGAAGTGACTGTTTTATACTGTGTAGTGATACAAAGGATATAAGCAGAAAGTAATTGAACTTACTGTCAAATGCTGGATTTTGGTGAAGTATTTAGTGTTTTTTGCAACTTTTCTATAATGAGCTAAGCCGGGTTCAGATTTTAAAAAAATAGGTATCGTTTATGTTTATCAGGAATAACATGGGATTAAAACGGTGAAAGAATTTTTCAAATCGGTCCAGTAGGTAGTCTCGGCGCCTATTTTTTGCAAACCAACAATTCTTCTTTATAATATTAGAATAGACAATAGTGCGATAAAGTGACTACTGCATTTACATACTTCCTCTGTTACAGAGTAACCTAGGTTGAGGATATATGGTCAACACATGATCATTATCAACACAATCACACCGACCATTAAGCCACAAACCAACCCCAGAAATTCCCATTACCATCCAAGCGTTATTGCCACGGGAGCATGCGCCAGGTGGCAAGATGCGCCAGTAATTGGACGGAACATTTGCTGTGTAAGGCTTCCGACGTCTCGGGTGTTGCTTCTATGTTTTGTTATTTGTTTTAGTTTAATACAACGGCTTTACGGTTGAAATTAATATATTTATGACGAAGACTGGTTAGACGACCTTACAAAGCTTGCAGGAAATAATTGGAATATGTTATTGAGGAGATTCAAGAACATTAAGGGAAAAGCCATATGTTTTGCAGGAGACTTCCTATCGCTGATGATGATGACTTCAGCATGTTAGTAATTAAACGTTGACGAATTCTGCGTAATAGAAGCGTGAGTATGTGTATGTGCATTGTGCATGTGTCATTTGATAAATCCAAAACTATTACATGTTAGCGGGTCTTGATATATTCTACATCGCTATTTGAACAAGCAACTTTCAGAAGCGACGTTATCATAATCATAACAGTCGTGAACATTAATAGTCCCCCAACAATCATACAATTAGATAACAGCTTATCATTCAATCACGTCAGAGTTCTGATGACCAGCCACTAGCCAGCACCGATAACTATGTCGCGTATGACATGTATTGATTGACGCCGAGTTGTTGCTGGTAATATCGACACAATTAATTACAGGCAAGGGTTGACCTTTAACGCCGCCTAAAAATGCAGCCGCGCGTGACCTTCGCGCAGGGAAACTTGCGCAATCAATCGGAAACCGCGACGGAGTGAACACTCCAGTGTATACGAGTTGTAATTAACAAATCTAGAAGTTTAACTATGACCTTTATTAATTTCATTAGTGAAGCGATAAAGCTCGCTTGTATCTGAGCCGCGAGCACGCCCACGCCCACACGGGGTGGGAACGTGACATTATACCTCGCACCCTTCCTCCCCCGCCGCCCGGCATCGGCCACCGCCTCCTCCCCCGCCCCGGCGACCTAGCCTCCTCGCCCTTCGACCCACGTGCCTCGCCCGAACGTGTGTCGAGCGACCTTCGAAAACGGCCGATAACTTCGCTAAGATTCTTGGTAAACAAATGGCTACTACATTTTTTTGCGCATGAGGCAAGCGAAAATGAACATGCACTGATGGAAATATTCATTATCCAGAAGCTCTCTCTGGGTATTCGCGGAAATGTAGTGGGAGTTTCTTGTAAAATTGGGAAAAGAGTTTTACCGGGGAAAGCGTCAACCATTAACAAGTAACATGCAACCCTTTCCACGAGGCACCAGTCCCTGCGGCAAAAAAACGAATTGCGCTGCGAATATTTTTCGTGTTTGCTATCGACTAGATTGCATGAGAATTGAATTTCTTCCATCAACATCGATTTAAGCGTGCAAGGATTGCGAATGAAATGTCAAATATACCGGGGCGTCCTTGGGATCATACAGCTCGGAATGCTAAGCATTACAAATATCTCTGCACTGACGCAGACCAAACATCAAGCCCGCGAAGTTCAAACGAAACAAGAGCGAGCGAAATGCGTAATACTTAATCAAGATAAAGGGCGCGATCCAGCGATCTGCATCCACAAATCTCCGTCACCCCCTTCCCCTCGGCGCAGAGCAGCAACCCTTAACATCCCAGCGTGCACGTCCAGCGTTGGCCTAAACAGATTATACGGCATCGCGTCCGCCCGCGGGGTCAGCCGTTAATCTGCGCGCAAATAGGCGCACGTAGGTACTGCGGCGGCGGTGGCGGCGGTCGTTCAAATTATGACCGGAGGCTGTCGGTTAAACGCCGACCGAGATCGCATGATTAGGGGATGAGATGTGTTAATCTTTTATTTTATTAGGGATTATATGCGGTGAGCGAGCGGGTACCGGTGGCCGGTAATTGACGTTCGGTTTTCCGATATTCGTCGGTACAAGTATGAAACACAAATTGAACAAAGTTTCGTAAACTGGACTGCACGACGAGGACGGCGGAAATTCGAAAGTTACACTGTTCGATATTAGTCAAATGGCTAATTTGCGTTTACACGAATTAGGTTTGGTAATTTTTGAATTTTGTGCACGACATTCTAAAGTATTACGACTGTCTCGTTTAGACAATAAATTTATTTGAAACGGTCTCATTGATAACAATCTTGAATAAATTAAAACTGTAAAAAAAGCATTTTGACGTCAATAAAACGGTACTTAAGCAAGACACGGCTACAATTTATACTGGCAGCCAGACGAGCGGACCGGGGTTGTAACGAGAGAGGCTCCGCGATTCGATCAACTTGTAGGCGAGTAAGCAATAAATGCGCAGTGTTAGGCCAGTCAATAAAGCCTCAAACCCCTAAGTAATTCGTAACTCGTTCAAATTTTGAGGGTTTGTTAAGGAAGGTAAAATAACTTACCGTGTGATTTTGCAGCGTTCTGGGGTAAACGGAAAGGGTTGAAAAGGGGTGAAAAGTGATTTTTGTTAATAACATTGCCAAAAAAATTACTAACACGCTGCAAATTTGTAACTATGTTGGTCTCACCATTTTGTAACATGTATTAAATTTGCAGCGTTTTGCAACATACGGAACATTGTTTATTATCAAAAAACAATAAAATTTGTTATTACATATCCAAAAAAATTACTAACACGCTGCAAATTTGAAACTATGTTGTTCTTACCATTTTGTAACATGTATTAAATTTGCAGCGTTTTGCAACATACGGAACATTGTTTATTATTAAAAAACAATAAAATTTGTTAATAACAAGGGTAAAACAATAAGTAAGTCGCTGCAAATTTAGAACTATGTTGTTCTTACCACTTTGTAACATGTATCAAATTTGCAGCGTTTTGCAACATACGGAACATTGTTTATTATTAAAAAACAATAAAATTTGTTAATAACATATCCAAAAAAAATACTAACACGCTGCAAATTTGAAAATATGTTGTTCTTACCATTTTGTAACATGTATTAAATTTGCAGCGTTTTGCAACATACGGAACATTGTTTATTATTAAAAAACAATAAAATTTGTTAATAACAAGGGTAAAACAATAAGTAAGTCGCTGCAAATTTAGAACTATGTTGTTCTTACCACTTTGTAACATGTATCAAATTTGCAGCGTTTCGCAACATACGGAACATTGTTTATTATTAAAAAACAATAAAATTTGTTAATAATATATCCAAAAAAATTACTAACACGCTGCAAATTTGAAACTATGTTGTTCTTCCATCCATCAGCCAAAGGAAGTCCACTGCTGAACATAGGCCTCCCCCAATGATTTACACAGAGACCTGTTGGAGGCAGCCTGCATCCAGCGACGTCCCGCGACCTTTACCAGGTCGTCGGACCATCGTGTGGGTGGACGTCCTACGCTGCGCCTTCCGCTACGCGGCCTCCATTCGAGCACTTTCCGACCCCATCGGTCATCAGATCTCCGCGCTATGTGCCCTGCCCATTGCCACTTCAACTTGCTAATCCGTTGGGCTATGTCGGTTATTTTAGTTCGCCTACGGATCTTCTCATTTCTGATTCGATCTCGTAGGGAAACCCCGAGCATAGCCCTCTCCATAGCTCGTTGAGTGACTTTGAGCTTCCTAATAAGGCCCATAGTGAGAGGCCACGTCTCGGTGCCGTAAGTCATCACTGGCAACACACAACTATCGAAGACTTTCGATTTAAGGCACTGAGGTATTTTGGACGAGAAGACGTCGCGTAGTTTCCCGAACGCTGCCCAACCGAGTTGGATTCGACGATTGACCTCTCTCTCGAAGTTGGACCTGCCTAACCGGACCACTTGTCCTAAATAGACATATTCGTCAACAACTTCAAGAGTCGAGCCCCCAACACCGATGGGGGTGGGCACAACATAGACATTCGACATGATCTTCGTTTTGTCCATGTTCATTTTAAGACCCACCTGTTGGGAGACTCGATTGAGGTCTTCGAGCATAGTGCTAAGGTCTTCCAGCGATTCTGCCAAGACTACAATATCGTCGGCAAACCGAAGGTGAGTGATATACTCGCCGTTGATGTTGATGCCGAATCCTTTCCATTGCAAGAGTTTGAAGGCGTTTTCCAGCGCGGCAGTGAACAGTTTCGGAGATATGACATCTCCCTGTCTCACGCCTCTCTGTAGTGGAATAGCCTTCGTGCTCTGATCCTGTACTCGGACCGACATGGTGGCGTTGTTGTATATACACTTCAATAATTCGATATACCGATAGTCGATATGGCACCGCTGGAGAGACTGTAGCACAGCCCAAGTCTCGATCGAATCAAAGGCTTTCTCATAGTCCACAAACGCTAAACAAAGCGGCAAGTTATATTCCTCGGTTTTTTGTATAACTTGCCGAAGCGTATGGATATGGTCTATGGTAATAAAGCCTTTTCGGAAACCGGCTTGTTCGGGAGGCTGGAAGTCATCAAACCTGCGTTCGAGACGATTTGTGATGACCCTCGAAAACAACTTATAGACATGGCTCAGGAGCGAGATGGGCCTGTAATTCTTCAGCAAAGTGTTATCACCTTTTTTGAAGTACAGTGGCGTTGAGCCCTCGAGGAGAACGGAATTGAAGAGCCTCTGAAGGACTTTCAGTATCGGCGTTCCGCCCGCTTTCAGAAGCTCTGAAGTTATTCCGTCCTCGCCCGGCGCCTTGTTGTTTTTAAGTTGCTTCAGGGCCATCTCAATTTCACACAGGCTGATGTCCGGGATATCATCGCTAAAGTGTCGGATCAACTCGGCTCTCGGGTCTTCGGCCGAGCTAACAGCAGGTTTGGCAACCGAGGTGTAAAGCTGTCCGTAGAACCTCTCGATCTCCCTTAATACCTCTGCCATCGTCGATACTACGCGGCCGTCTTCCGTCTTCAGCCTAGACAACTGGCTTTGCCCAATAGACAAGTCTCTTGCAAACACTTTGGAGCCTCCGTTCCGCTCAATTGTCTCCTTAATGCTCACATATTATCACGTATCACGTATTGTGAGCACGGACATCGTGTCGCAAGGACTTCCAGATCTGTCTATTGAGCCGCCGATATGCTTCGGCGTCAACGGAAGACTCCAGCGCTAAAGATCGACGTTCGGCCATGAGGTCAAGAGTGTGGATCGAGAGTTTTTGTGGTCTATCTCTACGGCGAGGTCTAAAATACTTAGATCCCACCGTATGGACAGCTTCTACCAAACCGCTGTTTAGCTCGTCCACTGCAAGGTTTTCTCCTAGACAATCAAAGCGATTTGTCAGCTCGAGTTAAAAGCTCTCGGGGTTTTGGATATGGGCGCGAGTAGGTCGGAGCGTAGATTTCATCAAGCGACGCCTTTCCGATTGGACATTGATATTCAGGTTGCCCCTAACCATTCGGTGATCACTGCCGGTTTTCACCCTGTTGATCACAGAGACATCTCTGAATATCCGTCTATTCGTCGTCAAGATGAAATCTATCTCGTTTCTCGTAGAACCGTCAGGACTCAGCCAGGTCCATTTCCTGTGAGGCGGCTTCTGGAAGAAAGAGTTCATCGCAAAGAGTCCCTCTTTCTCCAGAAAGTTGGCCAGCCTCTGACCCCTGGGGTTCCGTTGCCCATGTCCAAATTGCCCCACTTTCAACTCTGCATCGCTTCTCTTGCCCAACTTTGCGTTGAAGTCCCCCATAACAACATTGAAGTAGGTTTTGGAAGTATGTATGGCCCGACTTATGTCCTCATACATCTCCTCTACTTCTTCATCTGGGTGTGTCGTGGTCGGCGCGTATACCTGTATGACCTTCAACGAATATCTTTTGGATATTTTGAGTATAAGGTATACTACCCTGCTCGACACACTTTCGATGGATACGATGTTGTTGATGAGAGACCTGTGGACGAGAAATCCGACACCTCCTCGGGACTGTTGGTCGTCCCCCCAGTAGAAGAGCAGGTTACCAGACTTCAGGGTTATCGTATCCTCCCCGATTCTTCGGACTTCCGATAACCCCAGAATATCCCAGTGTAACCTGCTCAATTCTTCTTCCAGTTCGACAATCTTCTCGTCTGTCCTCAATGTGCGAATGTTGTGTGTTACCAGGGCCAGTCGTCGTCGGGGGTGGTAGCCGGGGCCAACCCGGGGATTCTTAGCACCCCCTGCCCCACCGTAACCATGACTGCTACCATAGCCAGGAATAGTGGGGCTGCTGGGGACTGGAGGCCTGGTCTCTATATGTGTCGCCATTAAGGGGGGGGGGGGGTATTTGCCAATACTCGCCACGCTTGGCAGGCGGGTTGGCGAGTGCAGTAGGGGACTGGCGTTAATGACGCTGCTGCCCGCCATTAACCGGGGAAAGGAAATAGGATTTGTGGGTAGAGGATGTTATAGGAAAGGAGAGTATGGCCTGAGGGAGTGGATACTGCAGTCACGGACGGGAAGTTAAGGTGACTGCAGTAGCTCGGGGGCCGAGGTCGCGTACTCGTAGCACCTATACTAGGGCAGGCCATGAGTCATGACCACTAGACAGGAGCATCCCAGACCTTATGTTGTTGTCTTATGTTGTTCTTACCATTTTGTAACATGTATCGAATTTGCAGCGTTTTGCAACATACGGAACAATTTGATAAATTTTTGATAAGTTCTGTTGTATAACTATAATTTCACTGCTATATTTACATTACTATTATTTTAAGATTTATTACTTATTAAAATGATTATTCTTATTTCAAAATTATGAAAAATTATTAATGTACTATAACAACAATGAAAATTTCTTATTATAAACTTTGATTAAATAATAATGATAACATTCTATTGACGTTATCAATTTTCTCTCAGGAAAGTATTATTGAAATATTTTATTTATTGTTCGATACTATTGTCAATATAAAACAGTAATTTTGCAAAGTTAAAAAATGTTTTGAAAAGGTAAACAAGGTAATAACAGATTTACAACGAGTTACTAATTTTTTTTACCCCCTCTTATTAACAAATTTTATTGTTATTTAATAATAAACAATGTTCCGTATGTTGCAAAACGCTGCAAATTTGATACATGTTACAAAGTGGTAAGAACAACATAGTTCCAAATTTACAACGAGTTACTAATTTTTTTTACCCCCTCTTATTAACAAATTTTATTGTTTTTTAATAATAAACAATGTTCCGTATGTTGCAAAACGCTGCAAATTTGATACATGTTACAAAATGGTAAGAACAACATAGTTTCAAATTTGCAGCGTGTTACTAATTTTTTTGGATATGTTATTAAGAAATTTTATTGTTTTTTGATAATAAACAATGTTCCGTATGTTGCAGAACGCTGCAAATTTAATACATGTTACAAAATGGTGAGACCAACATAGTTACAAATTTGCAGCGTGTTAGTAATTTTTTTGGCAATGTTATTAACAAAAAACACTTTTCACCCCTTTTCAACCCTTTCCGTACACCCCAGAACGCTGCAAAATCACACGGTAAGTTATTTTACCTTCCTTAACAAACCCTCAAAATTTGAACGAGTTACGAATTACTTAGGGGTTTGAGGCTTTATTGACTGGCCTATGTGGCGTGCAGCGAGCACCGGGCGCGGCGGCGGGCGATGTGTAGTATGCACTATGCACTGTGCTCTGTGTGGAGTGCACTGTGTACGGGTAATTGCAATACGTGTGAGGCTATTTCCGAGTGTCCGCAGTCGCGGCGACCTTCGGCTCAGCCGCGCCGGTTGTGCGAACCGGGCCGGAACTCACACCTAACACGTTCGACTCTGTGTTCCAACTTATTCCGAATAATTTATTAAAATACGGTTGAGTGAAATATTGCACGTTGAGAACTTTCGTGGCAATGGAAATAATTAGTCACCCAAATAACCGCGACCTGGCAAGAAATGTGCTTTGCGTTGTATACATCGCATGCTACGAATAACTTCCTGTTTCCCAGGCAGTAGACACTGGCTCTAAAGCTTATTATTAAACAATCCTAAACTTCGCTTAAGCTTGCCGATTTTCCGGCACAGCACTCATTATCGAAACATTCAACTTATTTATGATAGTATTTTCGAAACTTTTTACTTAAACCTCGTTAGTGTAGCAATTTTCGTAGCAGTTTATACCCGAACAAGGTTGAAACAAAACGGAAAGGTTAATAAGAATGAGATCTCATTATTAAAAGGTTATTTTCATACCTGATTTCACCACACCACTTATGAATTCATCTTATTCGTAGGAGACACAAGAATCATATTTACAAAGCCATTATATAAATAACCAGGTGTATTCAGTGTTATCTGGTGGCATATGGACATATTGTGACCGATGAATAAATAAATAAGAAATAACAGCGGCTTTCACTTGTAAATACCACTACGATATGTCACCGAAAGGGCGAAGATTTGTGCCTCTGCCCAGATGTTGTCAATATTTATAGAGTTCACATTATGTATTTTAGAATCTGTTATACTATGGAAAAGAAAGAAGTATCTTAATAAATTATATGGAAAAAGGGCAGGGACAAGCAGTTATGTTGTGTTATGTTGTGCAAGTGTTCATACGAGTAGGCCGCAGTGTGGCATGGCGCAGGAGCGGTTCCGGCGAGGCGGCTATAGCGTTTTGCCACAGAATCTCAGAGCCTCTCCAATGCGTTAAGGATCAGCACAGGTTTTTGCTTGGTATAACAATAATATCTTGGATTCCAAACTCATCTCGGTCAATTTATTTGGTGGGAAACGCTTCAATTTACTTAACAAGATTTTCGTATAATCAAATAATGTCTCGAAACGACAGACATCAAGTAAACGGCGAGCGATAAAATCTTGAGAAGTTTTACGATATTTGAAGGAGTCTACTTAGTGCTTTCTTGGCATTTGGCATTTAAATTATATCGCCTGAACGCAATATGTTATGTCAATAAACAAATCCGCCTGTACAAAGGACTAGTTTTTTTTATTGCCATGAATGGCGTGCCGAGCATGCCGTTCGCCTGATCGTAAGTGATATGACCGCTCATAAAAGGAAGCAAAAGCAAACAGGTCTTAGAATTACAAAGCAATGCTTGGCATTTCACCGCCTTCGCCATCCTGAGACATTAGATGTTCAGTCTCAATATGTCCAGTAGTTACTCTGGTCACAATGTCCTTCAATCTGAAACACAACAGTGCATCAAACTTCTGTTTGGCGGGAGAAATAGACATTGCGGTGGTACCTACCCAGGCGGCCTCTCACATATGAGACATACCGCCATTAACATTAAACAACACACAGGCACGTAAACAACATATGAACTGCCCTTGATGGGTGCGTTTCCATATAAGCGGAAACTGGGTGACCGGGAGAGATTTATCGTGGTCGCCACGCGTCTATATTTAGAAAGAAGCGATTCGCGGTCATCCTGCTGAAATGTGCACCCGGCGCACAGCTAGGGTGGGAGAGGGGATTGGGGGGTCCAGACGCTCGATAGCTCACTCCTGCATAGCAAATGAGAAATATTCCTAATAAATTATCGTTTTTGTCTCTATGAGAATAAAGCAACTCTGTTGTTGCGCACATTCAGTGTAATTTTAATACACGTATTGCATTTAAAAAGGTAATTTATAACCTGCCAAGCTTTGAAAAATATGGCTTTGGCTCTATGTATAACAAATTAGTATTGCCTCTACTCTACAAGAAACAATTTATTTGTTTAGATAATATACCTAGAGATTTCTCAGTTCTCACAATATGCTAATTATGCCTTGTATTTTTTTTGTAAACTCATGAAATTGAAAATAAAAAACAAAGCGAATAGTATTAAAAATATAACTTATATTGAGGCATGTTAGTAACGCAAATTTAGAAAGCGATAGTGAGAGTAATCAAGACTTCTTATGAATGTTTAAAAAAATCTCAAATACCTCATACACGATCAAAACGGACACAATATGTGAAAGTCAATTACCTAGATATGTATTACTTTTTTATTGTATTTACATTCGAATTCTGAATACAAATAATGATGATGATAGAAACAAAATATTTAAACTATATTAATTTTCCTTAAATGTTTCTACTTTTCTGTCTGTTTTGTTGTTACAAAAGCACAACTTGAGTGATATGATAAAACTTCGATAGCAGTTTTATAAAGTTGATATGTATTGATATTACACAAAATGTGTCACGCTCAACCAGACGTAATAGAATCGAAAATATCTTTATCAAAGTTAGTAAAATTAACGTTATTTTCAAAAACACAAAATCATACGATTGGAATCACGATTTCCAAAGTACCAACACAACCTGTAAATTCCTCAGAGTTTCACGGAATATCTACAGTGAGATCTCCCTATAGCTATAAAGGGGTGTTATCTATTGTTATACAGGGTGGTACGGGCGCGGTGCAGATAATGCGTCGTTCCCACGCTGCGCGGCGCTGGGCGGCGACAGTGTCGCTCGTCGCTCGTCGGACACGCAACAACGACGCGCGCACCGGCGACGCTGCTCCGTGCCTATTGTTCCACCATGCTTATTACCGTCTACATACGTAATCGCCATAGAAACCGCTGCTACTTATTTCGCAGTGATTTCATATGAAATTTCGCAGACAAAGTTCGCAATGTATTATGCGCAATACTCTTATCACAAACTACTCGCAGCTTCGCGAAGTGATTAAGCTTATTCCGTCGACAATATTTTTTGCGATTGTACTGACTTTGATTTGACTGTTTTTTTTTTATCGATGTGAAGGAAAGAAGCATGTGTAATATTCGAAAATGAAATTTCATAAGATTCCAAAGGTTTTTAGTGGAATATCCTATTGCTATTCCGTAATACTTTTCACATGAACAGATCGGGCGTGGTCGGTTGGGGTTTCTCATGTGCGTGAACGTAATTGCTCTGTGTATATGATTTCTAATATTTTGCAACATTGTTAAGTCGAATTTCAAGGTTTAGTTTCATTCATTATTTTCTATGGAAGGAATGTTACTGTCAGTATTGGTATAAGAAAGCTATTTGCATATTTAGTTTTACGAGTATATTCCCTTGCGGTTATTGTCTATAATCGATAATTCAATTTATATATTTTTTATTCATTTACACATTCTGGATCAGGAGATTCAGGATCTATTTTTTTTTTTATTTCAAATAGCATCCAATTTTATTTAGCCACGACTAAATGTGCTCTTCTTAAAATATACATACTGTGTCCAAAAAATAAGGTGACATTGTATTTATTTTAAAAATTCTTTATTTATTCTTCCAAATCAATTTCATCCCCTTCAGAATAATCCCTTCCCGATGCAATGCACTTATGCCAATGGATTTTCCAATCTTCGAAACACTGATTGTAGCCACTTTCCGGGATGGCCTTCAGTTCGCTGCGGCTTGAATCTCCTCTATCGTATCAAAATGGTGTCCCCGGAGCGGTGTTTTGAGCCTGCTGAACAGCCAGAAGTCGCACCGCGCCAGATCAGGTGAATACGGTGGTTGCGGAACGAAATGGGTTGAGTTTTTAGCGAAATGATCACGAATTACGAGTGCAGTATGGACGGTGCATTATCGTGGTTTTCGATACCAGTCGAGACGTGACGCGGTTGAGGCCCAAAACATTTTTTAAATGGTTTTGACGGAGCCTTTCGATATGCCAACCTCATCAGCAAGGTCTCCAATCGTTAATCGACGGTTTTTCAATAACAAATCTTGGATTTGTTGGACGTGAGCTTCGTCGGTTGAGGTTGATGGTCGCCCAGGATGCTCTTCGTCTTCGATACGTTCACGGCCGGCTTGGAACTCACTATACCACTTGTAAACATTTTTTTTTGACACAGCCTCATCACCAAAGGCTTTCTGCACCATCCTCAACGTATCCGCAGCAGAAAATTGATTCCGCAAATAAAATTTAATGCAATTTCTTTGCTCAACAAATTTTGACATCGCAAAAAAACGAAAAACTCACGTTTAGCAGCTCACAAAATGACACGTATCTCAAACAATAATGAATATTTTGACATGTAAATTTGACATAGATGTCACTGACAGTACTAACAACCTACTAAAAAGCATAATTCTCCAAATCATTCGACGCGCGCAGATAAAATCCAAATGTCACCTTATTTTTTGGACACAGTAGTATATCTATCTCTATTACCACCAACATAATATGACTGTACGGTACAGGTTTAATATTTAACCTAATATCGCTTTCGTCGGCTGAGCAATTAGTCAATGTGAAAATTAAGATGAACATTTCCAGACTCGATGTAAAGTTACGTTCAATAAACTTGTCTGATCTGTTCTGAACATTTTACTTTTCAAGATCTACTAACTCGTCGAATATGCAAAGATTTCGAAATAAAACTATTGACAATAGTAAATTCTATAAATAGATTTATAAATATTTTAGCAATGGAGAATGAATGAATAAATCATATAAGCAGGGAATAAAGTCGAATAACATTAATCTTTTTAAGCTTTTATGGTGGAGAAGATTACGAGGCAACAGACGTTAATCGTCAACGAGTAAGACTGGCCGAACATAAACCTTATTTTTATCGTCAGTTTTCTGGCAGACACAATTCTCTAAAAGACCCCAATACTTTCATAAAAATACCTTATTTCAATATGGGGCAACAATGTACAATAGATTCCAAACACTATCGATCCATACACGTGAAATTATATAAAACACTGCAGATGCGAGAGCGGCCCCTACCCGCGTTCCCTCTCTCAAACTAAATAACAATCCGAGCCAAGGTCTGAACCTCATAAAAGTGTCCTTGGGCTAGTTGCATAAACATGTACCGGCTGTTGAGCCAAAAATATTCACAAATGGATGAATGGAAGAAAATTATAGTACAGGAAAAGCAGTATCAAAATATACTAAGTATAGAAATGATAATAGATTAGAATATTAACAATATAAGATTATTTATGCGATAACGTTATTTTACTTTCAAAGGAAATGTTTATGCACATTCATATACGCTTGTCATTATAGATATAAGCAGAAATGTAAGGAGCGTAACAATATTTCGTCACTTTATCGATCCCATATTGCGGCCAACACATACAACATAGGGCTGCAGTTGACCCATATAATTCTGGTAGATAAATTACCCCATTCAGAAATTATGTGGACCTCAACACTACATATAATTACCATAAGGCGGACGAAATCGCATTTATACCACATCTACCTATACCTACTAGTCGCTCAATAAAAACATTAAAATATATTTATTATGATGTTTTAATTACGAGTGAGTTACGATCATAATTTTCTGTCAACAACCTTTCTTTGCCATGTCATAGCTGCCATTTTTTTAATATCATCATCCCATCTCATTTTGTTATGCCAAAGGGTAAACTGATATTGGTACCAATTTCGCAGATAAAAATAATTGTAATACCAATAATAAATTATTCTAAAATGCATGACATGAGAACTCATAATACAATTTAACAAAAAATTGTAAAACGAAGTATAATATTCAAATTGAATTGTAATGAAATGAAGATTATCAATAAAGGCTATTTGCTCAATACAAATAGTATTGAGTTACGATCATGACTACGCAGACGTATACACGCGTCATTCAACAAGACGCAGAGTACAGTACGCACGGCCCGGCCGGCAACTAAGCAGTAAGCACTGGCCACTAAGCGGGCGCGTAACATTTTTACGACTACTTAGCACGTAGGTGCGATATTACACAACCTCACCTATGTCGGTTATCGTCACTCATTTATGTTATACAAATTGTATTGTGATCTAGTTTTTATTGCGATGCCCCATTTATAAGAATTTAAAGTGAGTTTGAGGCGTGACGTTTTGACTTCCCCTATCTCAATTTGGTAATCATCTCTCAGTATCCTATGATTAAAATCTACATACCAGTGGTACTTTAAGTACTGAATGATATTAAAAACACTACCGTTAGAGTATTTTTATACTATTTGTAGTAAAACGAAAGATATCCAGATTTCCTTAGCATTATCAATGTCTTTGAGGTAAACTAACGATTTACCATGAGATGACGTCTAAGTTCGCTGGCAAAAAATCCTCAGGCGGATGAGTGACTCGCGATCCGTGCGCTTGTTGTTGCTACGTACGATTCGGCTGAGACCGCTAAATGTTCCAGTTCAAGGCCGGCCACGCCCATCTCGGACGCAGGAGACCGCCGCCCGACCCCACGATTGTGTTTAATTTTGCCTTTATTATAGGTCAACGTTATGTTTCCGATGACGTATTACGTATTTTTACTCGTTCTCGAACGGCCGTAAAACAATGAACAAAATCTTATTACGTGCCGCACGTGCTTCTAAACAAACCGCCCAATAGTACTAATTTACATGTTTCATCTAATAGATATTTTCGTAGATTCTTCCTGTTTTTCACGTGTTGATGGTTTTAGGACATTTCCATTCAATAGATTTGAAATCATGTTGCGACACTTTTACCTCACTTTTATTTCAGCCGAATGTAAACAGAGTGGCGTCAACAGTGAACACGAGTGCATACCCGAATGCGATAAGCGCATTGGATACATTATCGCGAGGTCACCGACCCCGCGATGGTTCTCGTAGGAAGACGCCGGCCGTCCGGCGCTGTGTGCACCGCATCGATTATCAAATTTGTTCGGCGACCGTCGCCAACCTATCGGCCAACGCGCGCCCACATAATAGAATCGCAAGGTTGAAATAATCGAGTCGACCGCGGCCGCCGACTAATGCCGATAGAGGCATCGCGATGTCGCTTTCGAGTTATCGGAGAAAGGATGCTGATTTGCTGAACTGATCAGTTTCAATTGGACGTCGCTGATATCATTTTACTTAGTTTTCGTAGATTACAATTCATGCAAAAAGTTACTAAACAAAGCTAAACAATCACGTAAAACACCTTTATAATCATGTTAAAATCACGTGATTGAACAAACAAATAAAAGAAAACCGACCAAACATCACGTATTAATAAATATGTCGACAGTCTATTGTATAAATCAACATAATAACGATTCTCATTAAACGGCCTGGCGGGCAGATACACATCTCGCGTGGTGTTAATAGTTATGTATTTACTAAGCCAGTGGTGCAGGTTGTAGAGGCAGCTCGGGGAAGAGCCACCGTGTGTAATGTCAATGTCGACAGCTCGGCGACCTTCCGCCTATCCGGCGGTCCGCCAGCGCGGCAGGAACCGCGGCGTGATCCACTAACCGTGTGCTCCACTGACACATATTTAATTATTACTTAGGCTATTAGGAACGCGAGCGATAAAGGATTCCTTTATTTATGTAGGTAAAGGTACATCATTTGTGTTCATTAACCAGTAGTTGATTGTGAGAAATATGTGTATTATAAGGATATGAACAATGCGAACGTAAACTGAACTATCGTTAGACGCCTAACCTGTTTTTCTTGACATAAATTGAACTTGTGGTCTTAGGGCACTATAGTCACGATTATTCTTGTCCAACTTTTTAGAAGCATTTCTAATAATAAAAAATAGTACTAAGTAGGTACTAATATTTACTGTTTATTCTTCATTACTTTTAAGTTGTAAGAATTCAGAGCTCATTTTATTATGCTAACCCAATAACATAGAACGTCATGCCGTATGTTTTTATTCAAAATCAAACAGACTATAAATAGCCCAAATATTTGCGGGAACTTGCACCGACACTCACTGTTTATTCTGAATGAATACATCTGGTTTTGACACACTTGAGAGTCGCAAACATAATCTGTTCGCCGTAACACGTGAAGCCAGCGTCTAAACCTATATCTCATTTACATTCAGCTTCAAAAGTCACATTTGCCGGACGAAAAATCGTAACACATCTGCGCGAGCGTATTCTATTACGGCACCGTCCATAATAATGTGATAAAACATTTCCTTATAGAGTTATGGCAACGCGTCGCGTGTAAATCGACCGACAAAAGGATCAAAACAATGATCACGTACAAAAATAAAGACAGTTTATGTAGATTTATGTCACGATCTATTTTAGTACACGGCCGGTGGCGCGTGAACTTGCCCGCCAGAGGGCGCGAGGCGACGCTGCGCACGCGCACACATTTCAACAAGAGGAAAACTTCGCTATTCAAGGAACCCATTGTCCACCATCGCCCATTTGTTACTTACTCATCTGCGTTAAGACTTTTTGTTCATTATTTCGTTTCGACAAGCGAATAGAGTTTATAAATATTTTCGATCAACCGCAGGCACGATATCGCTGACTCATTGAATACGGGAAAAAATGACAACCGAATGTGAACGTGCTCACTCATGTGACTTTGAAATGAATCCAAACATAGCATGTATTGAAATATAATTCTGTGTCAATTGAAGTGGAAAACAAGTAAATAATCCTGAATCAATAAAGTGGGAATAGAAAGGGAACGTCTCAATCGGTCGGTCAGGCCGGGTAGCGCGACTCGGCGCGGTGAGAGCAAAGCCCCGAAGTAAGACATTTGTAGCGCGGCTCGATCTTCAAGTTTGTGCTGAGATAGCGAATCACCTGTTGAGCAACAGATTGATCTGTGAAACGTCTGGAGTGCTCGCCGGTCGTCCTCCACATTTATTTCGTTTGGTATAGAAAACTTTCGGCTGCCGATAGAGCAGTCTTCAGCGTGAAGCTGAATCAAATGCCAAACAGTTTCTATTTGATTGTGATAAGATAAAACAATTCTTTGGAACCGTTTTGCGTAAACAGATTAATATGATATGTATGTTCTATTCTCAAGCCCTTTTTACACTGCAGTATTTACAATACACTCAAATACTAGGAATATTCGAGTGTGTGGATTCTCTGTTGTTATTATATTACTACCTCCGCTATCACAGCATAGCTACAATCTTGCTCTTATATAGACATAACTTTACATTGACCTGCATAAGAAGGATTTATTAAGCCAAAGACGATGATTTTGAGAATATGTAGCGAAAAATGCGATATTTCATTCCTCTTATGAACTGCTGACACGTTGACTGCGAACTTGACATGCCGTATAAGGCCTGTAGAAACTGATAGCCTATTAATTATCATTACTTCTCTATCTATCATAATAGCCTTATGTCACTGTGATATATTACGTTCTCACCATTTCCATGAATCACTGATAAATATATAAATTCACGGTAAATGTACGTGTATTTTCGCCGAATATTCAACCATCGGTACCTACGTGGTTTAAATTAGATGATATCAATATTATTCCGGGAATTTTCATAGTCGATCATTGTTTCGGGAATAAACCCGATCCCTTTGTCCTCTTTTCTGGCAACGAATGGCGAGTTATTGTTTTGATTTTACAATAATCAGTATAATGATGGCCTCTGTGCGTGGTTTCGACGTATTTCGGCCTTTTATTAATTAAACAAATATGCTTTAAAATGATTTTCTAAAAGCGGCTTATTTTTTAAAAGCGATAGGCTTATTTTTTAATAGCCACGCTATTGTCAGTTATGATTCAGTTGAATGGGCAGATACGTCCAGAGCTGTATCACTATCTCACAGGAGATCAACGTGAACTGACAGCCTTACCGTCGCGTTTCGTTCGGGGAGTGAGCGAAATACCCTTTTCTTTTTCCTATCGTTTTTCCTTCCGCTCCGCTGCCGATGTGATGGGCTGGCAACACATCTATAATCCAAGCATTGTGAATATTGATGAGCGGCAGTGTTCACTTTCCATCAGGTGACCTGTGCAAGTATTCCGCGTTTTTAGATCCTACAATGTTACCTTAGCAAAGCAATTAAGCGGGCCGACATACTTGAAGATGAAATTATTTATCGCCATTCAACATTATCTGGAGGTCATTGCACCTACTGTTGCATACAGTGCGGAGTTAGAATTTAAAAAAATGCGCTTCAAGTAGACGGTATGAATTCTCTCGTGTGCGAATATTCAAACGCAGCGGTGGTGTAGGCGGCTGGCGGCGCTCTAGAAAGGCCGATGACACGGCGCCCGGCTCGCGTGTTTTCGGAGGTGGCGCGCACGACTGTGGAGTCGTGGTATATGAGGTCCTTTTTAGAATCATGAAACACACTGAGAGTTTTGAAACACCTGTCATAATGAGGAGTACGAGTTGTTGGTACAAGGCGGAGATAATATTGCTGCAGCTACGTGCGGGAGCATTGAGACTGGAATTATATTTGTGACTATGTTTGATAGCGATAACCTGAGTACTATGCTTGGGAAAGCATATCAAATCTTTAAACTGGTTTTTGAAGTCATTTGGCAAAGACAAGATTCGATAAGCCTTGCGATAAAAAGCATGAAAAACTTGAAAACCCTAATATATCCATCCACATAACGATATTGAGCCACGGTGCCTGTGTAAGGTCCAAGCACCTCTTATGCGTGTACGAAAATAAGTCCTTAGCAGAATCACTATTGTATTCTGAAACTGTTTATGAGAAGTTTATGTTTGTTGAATGTTTATAAACGCACCCACGATCCCAGAGAAATTCTAACGAGGCAATGTTTAAAAGGAACAACTTCACCGCCAGTATAATTTTGTACATAATCTTAAACCATGACACTTACAACATTTACCTACTTTTTGTAGGAACGCAACATTAACCCGGTAATAGAAAGGGCGTATCTACCAGTATGGTGGCTTGTCAGATGCGTCGTTTTACTGCAGGGGTGGTGCCGGCGGTGTCGCATCGAGGGGCGGATACACATAAACGAAGATTCTCTCTCGGATTGCCGAGCGGAGTAATGAAATTTTATGATAACTTCTTTAGCAAATGGGTCGTCGAAAAGTGAGAGTTTTTATCGCGGCGAGAGTTCGAGCGCTGTTATTGTTCCGCTTCTTAATATACATTTCTTTAATAGATCTTAGCTTTTTAAGAGACGTTTTTTTCGTTCTAGTCATTGGGTTTGGGTCCGATTGTGAATGTAGGAACGATATAATGTTTGCAAATATACAAACCGAACTACCTTTTAAAGCACAAATAGTTTTGTCGTTAACATTCCATCAAAACTTTCCTGCTAGGATAGGTCAAGGGAAAGCATTGGTAACACGTTGTGCGTGCATTTGAAATATTTAAATTCACGTGTGGCAATTTAAGAGTGATGTGGATGCACAATGGTGGCGGTACAGCCGGTTGATGTGCAGCAACCACCCACGCTCGCCCGCACCGCGCCGCATCGACCCTCTGCGCCGTGCGCGGCTTCTACGAAACGGCACCGTAGTTGTTTTGTTCCACACTCGCAATCCTTATAAACGCATGTTTCAAGCGGTAACGAGCAGATTATTATTTCAATCGAATATTATAAACTTGTGTACGTATGTGGAATTTTTATAGCTGGTATAATTTGACGCATTTATCACAAGACATTGAAGTAAGTTTTTATTACAATTTTAATTTATTTGCAAACACCATTTACATAACACAAATGGTGATTTGCATGAGAACTCTCATAATTCTTAAAGATTTATAGTTATAGCGTTGAAAAGAACACTTCCACGCCGGGGCCGCCAAGTTATTTTTAATTACACTACAATAATTTTCCAACAGCCGAGAAGACACAGTGCACAAATGAAAGCCCACAAAAACTTTGTAAACAACGAGGAATAAAAACGCACAATAGACGCCCCCAAAAGTCCGCCTTAATTTCCATCCGCGCACTGCCGAGAACAATCGCTGAAAGCCGAGTGCTTGTACATTAGTGTGATTACTCCGCCTTTACAACCCCGATGGGCGCGCGTCGCAGAAGGAGCGTCGCGCCGCCCGCGCCGCCGCACATCTTAATGTTGAAGCTAATTGTTGGCGCACACCGGCGGATGTTTAACGAGTTGTTAAGCAGCGTCCATTGTGCGAACCGCCGCGCCGCCGCCGCCCGGCTCGCCACCGGACATTTTTCTCCGCGCGAGATAATCAGCGCGTTTGTGTAATATCGTGCGTGTTACGTTTTCATTCACTTATCTAAGCTTTGTTTGTTTTGATACATTTTCAGAGATTTTCGTGTATTAGATACGCATTTGATAAGGCAGCAAGTAATTAGTTTCTGATTTTGCTTAAAGACATGGCGGATAGAAAATATACGCTCACAGCCTGTTTTACTAGACAATAACTCGCTTAGGTTATTATCTTATCAGTTTGGAAAAATCGTAAGTAACTGCGGAACTAAATGTTTGTCAACAGAATCGAAGTATAATGGAAATGTACTCACGGCTGGTGATGAGTTCTGGCGCGACGAGTCCGTTGAGGTCGGGCTCCTCGCCGTACCAGAAGATCCAGAGCTCTTTAGCAGCGCGCAAGGAGAGCGGCGGCGCGGCCGGCGGCGCAGGCACAGCCATGTAGTCCATGGTGTCGGGCGGCTGCGGCGCCGGCACGCGCCGCCACACGCACAGGATGTCGCCGGCCAGGCAGCGCGCGTAGCTGCTGATCACGGGGTCGGCCAGCGGCGCGGCGCCCTCCTCGCCCTCCGCGCCGCCGCCGCCCCCGCCACTACTCTCGCCCCACACTAACTTACGCCATTTTATGCCATACAACTCCGTCTGGAACAAAAAAATTACATGGTCAACTTGAAGCTGAAGACAACCGAAACATAATATGAGCAGAGCGAGAAAAATATGAGAGAAAATGATAAACAGGCACGAAGATATATAAAAATTATGAGTTATAAATTGCGCGTTGCTGTACAGAGATTGCTATTGAATACCTTAATATAAATCAGATAAATAATGACACTGGACGCATAAGAAAAGGCTAATGTTATTCATTCCACTAAGCGAATCCTGACAACGTCATGTTATTCGTTCCCTTTAAATCTAGACGTCCCGATCACAACGTAGATGGACAATGCAACAATCAAACGCGTGAATCAGCGCCGCTTGTAATCCGACAATGATGTCACTACGGGGATCGGTGTGCGCCAGACAATTTATAGCACTCGTAAAACAGACATCACGAGCAACGTTCACAAAGCGAATCGCCCGTACAGGACCAAAACTGCACGGAGACCTCGAAATTGTTCTAAAAGTGTTGTTGGCTCGGGTCCAACGGCACAAGGTGCAAGAGCGGAATATGTCCAGCCACCCGGAAGACAAGACGCTGCGCGCTGCTTCACTCCCACACGAATGGACAACAAAACTTATTGCGTACTGAAGCAGTTCTAACCCATCTGCGATACATACAAAATGCTATAAAATATTTTAAAACACTCGCTCTTTGTAGTTCGCACTACAAAAGAGTGCCACCGAGATAATTGTCTTATTTTACGCGCGAGTAGAGATTGTAAAGTCGTCACATAAAAGTAGCGAATTGTTTGAGACATTTATGTAATTAGTACAGGATGTTTAAATATAGCCAGCAGCTTTGTTTTGCGGGTTTCAAGATTAAGGTCATTTGTTTTGAGCCTTTGAAAAATTGTTACGTCGTGTCCTTATCCTTCGTCGACATTGTAGGGTCAGCAATTACTAAACTTCGTTTGGTCTCAAATACTCATGTAATATGTTTTATTTATGATAATGTAATTTATTAAACCTTGACGTCAATACGTACAGTTTAAAATAACTTTTGTTATTTATTTTTGGCGACGAAGTAAGCCTTCAAATTATTCCCTCGTTCGAATATTAACTAAGTAATTAAATTATCTTATACAAAGCTCAATTACACAACAGTTGGTAGACGATCATCTTAAGAATTAAACCAACACTAGTACCTACAACACTATTGACTCAGCCGTTGTGTAACAATATAACACAGGAATTTGACACAGTAACGAACTCACAAAAATACCAATAAAGATTTTAATATTAATTTCGCAGAATTTTTAATGTTAGAACTCTTAAAATGACATTCAAAAGGGTTATCAGATGAAAATGCACCATCGATAATCACCCACAATAACATAGAATCATCAACCTTGAAAATAGACGATAAAATAAGGGGTATGAAACTGCTATCATTAACTTAGGCTTTATCTCGCGAAGATGAATGGTAAACCATGCTAACAAGGGATAAACAAATACACATTTATTAAAACAAACTCATCGTAACTTTTATAGAAAATAGCTATAAATAAATTCAATGTGCGTATTGTATTTCAATCACCCAAGGAAGCCTCTCAATGTTGTTATTTAGAGTAAATACCGAACTGAAGATAGTCAATGTGCTCTCTGAATACGGGTCACGAGGTCAATGCTCCGCGTACGCGAATTATAATACACGAATTAGACGGGAAGATTGTCACGTTTTTAGATAGAAACCTTAACAGGTGGTAACAATTATTGATGATGCCATCTCTCTCACTCTTTCTTCAGCCCTAGGAAGTCCACTGCTGGAATTAGGCCTCCTCCAAGGATTTCCACAGAACCTTCCAACCCCATCAGCTATCAGAACTTCGTTTTAATTTTATCGTTTAACATCTGTACAGTTGTATAGAGTAATGTACTTTATTATAATATTATCTAAGTCAGTATCTTCGACGCGGTAAGTAGAGTTACTATGACAAAAGGCAGTCTTAAGATTTTGGCAATATTTACATGTCATAATGCAATGGGGTGCACCGCTATAACTGTTATAATTTGGTGTGAATTTCTTTATAAATGTCAAATCCTACACTAACTATTCGTATGCACATTGAAATATATTCTATTTTCTTATCAATAATTTTAAACAGGAAAAATAAATTACGTTTTATCTTACACGTATCACACGACTGCTCCTCATAAAATTTACCATCAACTCAACATTTAAAATCAATTCTTTTAATTTTCATTTGGAGTCTTCAGTCGGTTAACATGCATAACGTTGCAGCCAGGCATAGTACGTAGACATAGTAGTTGTGAGATCGCCATGTGGCAGGTGGCGGTTCGACCTTGGACATGCAAATATTTTATCGGGTCAAACACCCAGCGGCCCTCGTGTGCACTCGCAATGTTATCGCCCGGGAAAACTTTGCGGTTAACCCGAAATGCGTTTATAGATTTTTTATCATTTAGTCGTGGCAATATGCCTATTTCTGACCTTTGAAAAACTAATTTACACAATCAGGTTTATTCTATGGACAAAACAGATGATAATTTAGAAGGAGGTTAAAGAGTTTTCACTTTACTTTATTCGCTTGGGGTATTTCATATTTTTACTGATTAAGTGGAATTCTGACACTAATCAAATTTTTGTAAATATTGTAGGCAATGTTTTTCAAAAAAAAAAATATGATTCACTTCGCAGTATTAACGTTCTGTTAGCTATAATTATAATTTATTCCACAGCAGAATTCATATTATTAATGAATACTGGGTAGTTTCGATGACTAACCAGTTGCATGACATATTTGATTATTTTTAACAGAATACGATGATATGACATTTCTGAAAAGAAAGCATCTATAAATCTATAGAGCTATCGAAAATCTATATTACTGTCAAGATTTATATCGAAGACAATCGATAATGCAATTTGATTGTATACAAGGCTTTTTATTCCATTGAAATGTTACATGAGCTTTGCATTTTTTAGAGGACGCAATTTTATTTTTGGGATATGTGTGGGCGGTCCATAGAAGCTTAACCTCAAGTTTGTGGGGTCGCCACCCTTGTCCCCCGGCCGCCATCTTGGAAAAAAGGGTGAAAACACTTTTTTCGCGTTATCTCGGAAACTATATAAAAATTCTTAACTAACTAACTATATAAAAAGTCTTACGAAAAATTTGTAAAAATATAATTTGTGGCTAATTGTATTGCCTACAAATATGTTTATATAACTTTTTGCCCTAAATTAAAAATTAATGAAGTTATAAGCCAAAAAATGAGTAAATATTTATAAAAAAAATATTTTTTTCTCTATAACTTTTTATGAAAAAAATCTCACTTTTTGCTATTTTTTTATAAATATTAACCTATTCTGTGCCACTGATGGGCAAAGGTCTCCCTCAACTCCTTCTACTTATCCCTATCAGTTGCTGATGCCATCCAAGTGCTGCTAAATTGGTCGATATCGTCGCGCCACCTTTTCCGAAGCCTGCCGCGTGGTCTCTCGCCATCCTTAGGCATCCATTGATTGGCAATCTTTGTCCACCTCTTTGGATGCATCCGGGTGACGTGGCCCACCCAATCCCAGTTAAGTTTATCTTATATCAGTGCAACATTCTTGACTCTGGTTATGGAGCGCAAGGTGTTAGTGGGTACTCTGTCCATGCGTGTTACGCCTAGCATCCTGTGCTCCATAGCTTTTTGACAAACCTGGACCTGGACCTCTGAAGTTCGGTCAAAGACCAGGATTGTATGTGAGAATTGGTAAGATACAAGCCGAAGAGTCTACTTTTAAGAGAAACGGGAAGATTTCTCTTAAGAAATTTCTTCTTCACTTTTTTGCTTATAACTTCTTTCATTTTTAATTTAGGGAAAAAAGTTAAATACACATATTTGTAGGCAAAATAATTTGCTACAAATTATGTCCTTGCAAATTTTTTGTAAGACGCATAGTTTCCGAATTATCGCGAAAAAAGTGTTTTCACCCCTTTTTCCAAGATGGCGGTCGGGGGACAAGGGTGGCGACCCCACAAACTTGAGGTTAAGCTTCTATTGACCCCCCAAACATGTCCCAAAAATAAAATTGCGTCCTCTAAGAAATGCAATATTCGGTACTTAAATTGTAACATTTCAATTGACTATCTATGTTCTGACTTATATCCGAAGGAAATTAATAGATGAACTCCACCACATAACTGATACTTTAACATCAAGCTTGGCACTGAGACCTTCATAGGCATAACATTCGATATTACCATAGTAAATTAAATTAATAAAATTGATATTTACTTAATAGATTATTTATTTTTCCAGTGGAATAAAACAGTTTAGTAAACATTTATGTATTTAGAGAAAGACTTACTAATAATGTAGGTATTTCTGGAATTTTCATAAAAAAAGTGATCCTAATTCAATCTATCGATATCTACGTTGCACAATATACCCAAGACACAATGGTCGATGTTAACACTAATTCAGCAAGCACCAGCGAGGCATCTGCGGTGGAAGGGCGGCTCGCACCTGGCCGCGCGTGGGGTCGCCGCGACCCCTGCCCAACCTCCAAACGAGTTCACTATTAACATCCAACGAGGGGTTATCGCTCGCTTTCGTTACGCTAAGCCGATGTTTAGACATTACACAAGGAGCCACGTTTATGGAATATTATTGTCGCTTTGTGGTTTTATTATGGCGTTTTATAGTCGGCCGGTGGTTTAGTGCGGATCGCGGCTGTCGTGTGTAATGTAGCTCTTGTCTAATAGGAACAGGCGGAGATATTGGTAATTTTATTGGCCATTCAATTGCTCGCTGGAACATTACGGGTTTCCTTTAACGATGCGCCACCGTTTGCGAGTAATTAAATGTAATTATTGTAAACATTGTAAGCAGCATTTGCAAAATGGTAATTCTGCATTTGGCTAATAAGTATTCTGCTCTGGTATTTCGACTACTGGGCTGTTTTAAATTTAAGCAAAATTTTGGATAATGGGTATGATTAAAAAAGTTTTAATAAATGATTGATACTATTACATCCGTGATTCTCAGAATAGTAAAACATTCTTTGCATTAGTGTCGAGGGGCACAGCTCAAAAAGACCTTCCAACTTCTAATACTTTGAACTATCCAACTAAACTTTTACTTTTCGTAAGATCATTGTAAAATTCAAATTATTTGAGACGAAGATCATTGAACTCCGTACGCATAAGAATACAAACATTCGTTTAGATTTCACAAACAACACGAGTTGAGATTTATCCAGCACTGGTAACGACTTCATACGGAAACCAAGTTATATAACAGACTACAAAATATATATATATTTTACATTGTAATTTCATGCAGTATAATAGGGAATATGCATAAGACTCCAAAATAAGTGAAAATATTTTTATTGTAATCTTTATCGATATAGATATATACTGTAAAAATATTTTTTTAAATTCATCAACTCTAAATTGGTAAAATAAATACTTCAAAAATGACGTTTCAAATTTGCCGCGCAATTTTATCCAAATGCTTGAAAAGGAAAGTGACGACAAAGTACACTATCTTATGAAGTTTTAGCTTGTTGGGTGTATTGTTATACGTTTGTTTATGAGTTATTTTGTCTTTTCTTTACATTATTAAAACAAATGGATTATTTTTTGAAGTAATACAGGTCTGTAGCAATTTATCAAAGAAACTTAATCCAAACACTACGTTGCTGATATCGTGTACTCTGACGTCACAGCGAGTTCGCGCCAAAATGGCGTTTAAATGCTTTAGAACTGATAGCAGATTTGATTATTTTTTTGTACTTTTTTGATTGGTGTTTTCAAAGACTTATATTTTTTTCCGGTAATGTAATAACATACAGAATCAATTAAAAAAATAAAAATATGGCATGCATATTCCCTATTGCTGACAAAATACAAAAAATGTGGTGAATATTTTAAACGTAACTCATTGTTATAAAAGGTACAAATTGAACTTCAAAGTTACTACTTAAATAATAAATCCAGTCACACACATAGTCTAGACTCTAGACTTGACATAAACGTAATTAGTTTCTAATGTCTTACTCCATCGGTGTCCGAAAATATTAGTAACTTTTCCATGCCTACACATTCAACCCCCTGAGAATTTGTATACATTCATATCAATGTTTTTATACATATTTAGGGACCTAATTATTTGTCTCTCCTTTCACAGTCCACTTCAAAACCTACCAACCCATAAATTATTATCCAGCCAGCGAAGGGGTTTTTCTTTTTAAAATTCGTCTATCGTGTCCTGGGTCAAACGAAAAGTCAAAATATCGCGACAGGCGCCAATCTCCATCCCGTGGAGTAATCGGATACACGCCTGATTCCGTAGCTACGAATCGCGTTACTGCGCCGGCCAGCCAGTAATTTGATTTCTCTACGAGGCTCGTGTTTCACACTTACGCGTCTACATTTACCATGCTTTCTAGTATGATTGTGGGCCTTAAAAACCCTTGAGTACTTTGATAGGTTTCCAAAGCCGTTTCTAATAATATAAAGTGTTAAGCCCGTCTCTAAAGTACCATTTTGTATGATTCTATTCTGTATCAGCCAATATACGTCCCACTGCAGGGCACGGGCCAACTCTACAATCGAGAGTACGATTGAGAGTGGTTAGGCCATACAGTCCACCACGCTGGCCTAGTGCGGGTTGGCGGACATACATACCATAGAAATTTTATAAATCGCTATGGTATGCAGGTTTCTTCACGATGTTTTCCTTCACCGTTTTAGTGCGTGGTGATTGACTATCAACTGACTTTTTTTTTCAAATCATTTAGAAAAACAACTTTCCTTTCTGTGCACTTGTCAAGTACGCAGGGCAGATATTAGACTGCAAACTTGTCGGAATCAGGATGGATTTTACAGCGAATTATTCAGGTTTCAACTTATTCAAATATAATTAAAGAAATTATGTGTCGTCCAACCAGCCGTCTGATCACACATGTTAAACGAGTGTCGACGGCAGCAGAGGTGTGTGGTGTGCGAACTGCTCGCCGGCCGCTTTCTAACGTCCAATGCGCCCGCGCTCCATCGCTTCACTTTCTATTGTATGACGAGCTGACGAGCCCGCTCGATGCGCGGACATCACAACAAATATGCTCTTGCACTGTTTTATAACAAATAACAACAAACTGAAACATATTCTCTACCCTACGATAGCCTGATAAAATTTCTTGATCATCAGGCATCACATACGAGTAATCTTTCGATCCTCCAACAGCCACCCAATAAATATTTATTAATCATACAAGTATTAATTAGCAGCCATTTGGACCCGCAACGAATTCTTGGTTACTGCTTCAGAGGTCGTATAGAATATCAAGTTTCAATAAAGATAATATGCAGGTGGCAGGATATGCCGATCTACCTAGATAATGACGACCGTAAATAAACGTGTCCTCACTCCATGCGTCGGTTCGATTTCCAGATCAATCAATTTAACACTGACAACAACATCGACGTTACCTCTTATGGATGTTTATGTGTGATGGTGACCAGATATCATCAGGTGTCCAGCAGATAATTTGCCTTCTATCCCATGATAAGTAAGCTCGGCGAATGTGCATGGCACAAGTGGAACTCTATCTAACCTTTTGCAGATACAAGCGTGATTTACTTACGTATGCATGTATATGTACATTCTACATGAGCCTCCCACAATATGGCGGGACCGCTTTGCTGGGCACTCCCTACATGACGTAACGGGATTTGGACCTTACACCAGTGACCCAGTTTAGGTTCATGAAGAGCTTTTTATTTATTATAGTAACCAATTTTTTATGGTTTTTGAAAATTGTGATCGTTAATGAAGGGGAATATAATAAGTGGTGAAGCCTTGCTCTAGACCGCAAAAGTTATTTTTGTCACCATGCGATATTACCTGTGGCCCAAAAGATATGGGCAGGCCATACTTACACATAGGGAGAGCGATATATCTTTCAGTAATTTAAGTTATTTACCAACATTACATTATAGCTTTTATTAACCGTATTAAAATATTCTGCCACGTCACCGGCTACTCATCAGACTGAATGAATGTTTGATGTGTAATTAAAAGCGAATCTTTATAAGTGGCTGCATAACCGAGAGTGATTTTGCCTTATAATGGCGTCGAGATTTACTTCCTTATAAAACCAAACTAGTTTACTGCGAGAGGAAACGTTATTGAACGAGACGTGATATACAAATTGACTCTATAATAAACAGATTAATATGAACCGTCGTAAAACTTTTATAATCATAATGTATAAGCCTTTATGATTTAGTGACGTGATGTATATAAATTGAGAGGTTACTCTATAATTCGAATGTTCCAACGTTGACGACCAAAATCAATACTTTTCTTTACGATACTTATCATTCACTCAGAACTTAGTCTATGTTTACGAAGTACGATAAAGCATTCGAACATATCGTGGAGTTGCTAGACAGATTAGTAGTTTTAAGTACTACGTTTTTGAACATTTGAACTTCGTTTTGGGTCATATAGTAACCCCTCTACGATATCAATACTGAGATTCGGTAATTTGAATAGTATGCTTTTCGAGTAAAAACATAAGTGAGGCACCGGATATTTTAGCATGCTTATAAATATTGTTTCGCCTCCATGTAAATAAATATTTATATTATTTTTAGCCGAGGCTGTAGATAATTGTAAGTAAGTGTAATTAATTTATGTAATGCTTCCTGTTTGTTTAGTAGTTCTGTCATAAATTGTAATTATAAAGCAGCTAAAAGATTTGGAATGGTTTAGTGACTTAGAGTTCCGATAAATATCAAAATGTTAAGCAAGTCTATGTCCATAATTTCGCAACTTGTAGAATCAATGGAATAATTTCGATTATGTGGTGTTGTGTGAACATTATATGATTAAACATAAAACCGTTTTCAAATAAGTTTATTGAATGGGCAAACATGTCATCAAAGAAGCGTGCATTCGATACGCTATTTGTCTCCGATACACCCACGCGCCGAGGTCAACGGTTCGCGATAAAAATTCAAGAGGTTGCACCTTGATGCGGCGCCGGCCCAACCACCACCGCCGACATTAATTACGCAAAAATATTCCGCCACAAAGAGCGGGTTGGTGTGAACGAGTCGCCGCGCCACTGGCGGAGCCAAATCTGCGTCTATTTGAATTTAAAATGAGAGCCCAGGCGACAGCGGCGTGTGGACGCGCCGCTACCCGCGATAACACCCGGATAATGCCTAAAGTCGAGCCTTTCCGCCCTCGGCGCGCCGCGGAAGCGCTGTTACGTCACTCCGGGCGAGCTTTCAAAAAGTTCACAAGTATGAATGTGGGGCTTCAACACCGCGCTGTGCGCCTTTGAATGTTTAATACTTCAATATACAGCGTTACTGGACCGTTAGTGTACGGTTTAAGTATCGTAGGTGAAGAATGAGCAACGTTCACAATTAGTGATGATCTGAGTGGTTTCCCGCCCGGGTCCTTTATCGCGGCCACCCACTCGGACGATCGATACGTAGCCGCAACCACACGTTGATGTCTTTTGCATCGCTATATTTAACATATGCAGGAACCGCTGACTATCATTAAACCGTTATCGGCTCGCAAGTCGCACTCGACAATACCGCACAACGGTGACATTTCAGCATTTATAGCGTATATAGAGTTTTAAAATATCCATAAATTCAAGCGTTCCAAAATTCCGCACCGTTTCGAAAAAACCTTACGCAACTTAATAATTAGCTACCCGTAAACAATGATCCCGTAAAGCGATCATAACCTAGAACGGAAAAAACTGCACGTCCAAAAAAGTCGAGCACCGCTAGGCGTGCGAGCGAGAGAGCGGCACTGCGACGCGGCGTCGGAGGGGCGCGGGCGGCGGTTGCGGCGGCGGCGGGGCGCGCGAAAGTGAGAGGAGGCGAGCGCGGAGCGGCAACGTCGCGCGCGGTTACGTTACGAGCGGGGTAAACAATCGAGGATGATGTGACGGCGGGCGGGCGGCGCGGAGTGGAGCGGTGCGCGTGCGGCGTGCGGCTCCGCGCCACCGCGGCCCTGCACTTCGCTACTGCATTTTTGACGTGTGACGTCACGTTGATACGTTTGTGATTTGCACCGCGCTCGGAGGGGGTGGCTTCGCGCTGCACTCGCGATGTATTTATACACGCCCTTCACGGCACATAAATGATGGATGAATTCGTATCAGTGTTTAGCTAAAACTTGTTTGTAAACATACACACATGCCGCACGGCACGATACAGTTTTTCGTGGAATGCGAACTTGATACATATTATACGTTTCGCTGATGATAACAATTGGCATATTTTACATTTACGGCAATAACTGAGAGTGATATGATAAAGTAGGTCAAGTTATTCGACGCACTATTATACATTAAATTCAATCATGCAAGGTTGTATCTGCTTAGCGATAAAGACACGTATTTTACGTTTTTAACACTCGTTATTTTTAATGTGTATAACTAATTACAGTGTAAATATCCATAGGTTGTATAAAAATGAATGTTCCAGTAATTTTCCGGAAAACTATACACAAATTAATTTAACAAAAACCTTGTCGATGTAACGAGTTTGTTCACACAAGTACGTTATTTACTGTTAGAACACGCATAGTAACAATTTGTTTTACTCGCGACATCGTAGCCGGTGGTGTGTGCAGTGTGCTGTGTAGAGAGGTGAGTGTTGTCCAGCAGTCCATTTCCTCCGGTCATTATTATGGATTACGTGTGCGTTATGTGACATAGCTGTTGCCATGAGCGGCGCCGGCGACGTGTGCCCGACCAACGGAATCATTATAAACTATTAAAACTTATGACACGTACCGACAAATAACCAAAAAACATCGCTTCCACACACCAGCCGTATTTGTAACAGCAATACAAAATACATAAAATAAAAATGCTTAATTGGTCTAGTTAATGTGTTTGTTACGAGCATAAGATGACATGAATTCCCTCGGAAAAAAAAATCTATGAATGAAGGAAAGACGGAGAGTAAATGGACAATCAGACTGACACTGCAATTTGTAAAGAAAATTTTATAACTACTTATTTCAGAATAAAGTCAGTTGCAACAGAAACACTATAACGGCCGATGCCAATAATCAATCGAAAAAAATTAGATTGAAGTCAATCTGTTTTGTTGTCAATTGTTTTCTACTTTTCGATTGGTCTCCTGTCATGTTGCCATAGTTTATTCACTACTGAGGTTGATTATTGGCAATATAGTATCAGAAAAACGATTGAGCTGTCAATCTAAAACGGCAAATTTTGGATTGGGTTTGTTTATTGGCAGCGGCTGTAAATAACCCTATTTGGTAGCCAAAACAACCGAAGAATCATACTTAATTAAAAACAATCTTCAGTTTTTCTTAATAAATTGCTAATGTCCAGCGACAAAAACTAGAACCATTATACTTAACCTCACATCTGTCTTTCGTATTTCCATTGAAAATGGTTAAAATAATACCCAATTACAAGTCATTGTACTCGAGAACAAAACGTCTACTTTGAAGGATACCTGCAAATAATGCATTTAATAAATCAACGGGCCGTGACCGCGAATCTTCAAGATCGTCTCATACAGTAGCTACAAGAGGACATCGTACTACAAGATCAGTCGGGTTATGGACACACAAAAATACATATTTTATTAGCCAACACGTGAATGTAACACGTGTGTGCGGTGAAACTTTTAAGAATCTATGGAGACGCAAAATAAATTTAAATTATGGAAAATGACCGTTGCAAACAGAAAATTGCCGCTTACAATAGCTACGTAATTTTTGGCTTAGATCTCTGTACTCCAGCACACTTTTCGCCACTAAGAATGAGGATGATTGATGAACGAGATAGTGCAGTGTGAGTAGGTATAGACTTTTTGCCAAAATAATAATATACTTTGGTAAGCGCCCCGAAGTGAATTAGACTACGTCCTAAAACTAACCACCATATGAAAGATATATCTATACTCCATCGGTTTAGGTACTTAACTAAATGTAAACAAACCATATAAAAGGTTATTTAACATTGTCATTTCCCATTTCTAAATTAATTGAAGACAAAAAAATGTTTGCGTAAATGTAAAACTACATTGCATGTTCAAATTTATTATAACGATTATAATAAGAATGTGTGAGCTTGGAAACAATTAAATTATGTAAGATCATAATTAAATTATCTAAATTAAATGTTCTAATTTTACTTAATGCAATGTGTCTATAAAAAAAGACCCAAACAGTCAGGCATCCAAAACATTTTCATAAAAGTTACAAGAAATATTATGCTACAAAATCTAGAAGTACGACTTTACCGTAATGCGACTATTTAAATGAAAGATAATGCGTTAGGTCGGATAACTAAGCATCATCATATATGTTATCTGTGGCAGCCAATTATTATTCATTGCGCTAATGTACTGACTGTTTTCGTGAAGTGGAGAAGTATTTGGAAGTGTTCATGGTTGTTCTTTACTCTGTTTTAGTTATTATTTGTTATAAGCTGCTGTTAATTGTTGTTAATACTTGTTACCTGGTTGACAAGAAAATATTCGTAAATTGGACATTGCAATAAAATGTTGAATAACCATGCGTCACGTGTTCTGGTTTGTTTACATTTAGTTAAGTACCTAAACCGATGGAGTATAGCAAACGAACAGAACAAGCCGAAACAGTCTCTGTAGACATAGATTTTCTAAGAAATTCAACATAACAATCAATATTACGATTCCCAAGGATTTTCACACCAATCTTGTTTCCATACAATCCCAAAAAATGGCTAGTCTTGGCAGACGACAAATTTATAATCATATGTATCGTAAGATATTAAGATCATCTTTCCATTCGTAAATGTTTAATGTTTATTGACAAACACGTGAACGTATTACAAAACAATCACGAATTTGGATATCTAATCTGTTGATAAGGCCAGGTGGCGCGTGTTGGTCTCTGCTTGTTGCACTGTAGCCTGCCACGATTCACAATCGAGCTTATCTGCGGAAACTTTTCTCGGTCGTTTGTCCTGAACTGTTGTAAATAAGAAATGCCCTGAGACATTAATCTTCGAAATTTTCATGTTCGACGTGAGCATTATTTGAATAAAACATAGCGACATAGAAATCCAAAGCTATTGCTTCTGCAGTATACAAAATACCCGTTAATAAGCATTAGTGAACATTGAACCGTTAATATTCTAGCATCAAAATATTTAGCTGTGACCAGTAGTGCAGTGATTGGTATTCTCTTCGATCAAATATACACTAGATACAACATGAGCGCTTAGAAAATGGCACCAAAGAAGAGTGCTTTAAGCACTCTTTCGCCTTCAGTCACGCACCGACCGTCGCAGAACTTTATAAAATATTATGTGAAAAGCTTTAAGCTTCAGGAATAAGGTGGAATTTGTGTTAATATATTTGGAATATGTGATCTTTTTGTTTACTTTTTTTGTTGCAATGCATCGGTGCCACTTTTTAACAGAACATTTACAGGGAACTGTGTATCTAGTGTATATTTGATCGAAGGTATTCTACCCAAAGCTCGCCTCATGTGGAAAAAGTCTCGTCAAATTGTGGGACGTATAAACGGGGGATATACAAACGCTAAGTCGTGTTACTTTGTAAGTAAAGCAAAAATGCTGACAGCATATTTCCGAGAAGCTAGAGATGCGCACATTCGGCAGTGCCACTTTCATAAGGCGCAGTTAAACAACATGAAATATCGTCGAGCGCATTACAGTTATTCGCCATAACTCTCCCATAGTACGCACACTGCGCCACATAAAACTGTACTACACACGGGCATGGTTAACTACCACGCGAGCGCTGTGTGGGCGGTGGCAAATGGCTAGGCACAATTTCATATTTCTCACTCTATCTCGTTAACGGTAAACCTGTGCGAGGGGGACGACAACAATACCGCCGTCGTAGGAGCTGAATGCTAAAATGATTACTTCTGGAATGGTGGTAATAGGATGTGGTAGATTCGCAGAAATTAGCATACGACGCGGGCCAGAGACAACTTCTTTGCGATTATGTTTCGTACGGTGACGTTACTTTTAATCTTTTCTCTTAAATGTATTCCATTTAACGTTTCATTAGTTGAAGAGTACGTCAGGTAATTTCGCATAACAAACGTATAATGCGGCTCGTACGACGCAACGTAATACTACAAATTCCTATACAATTGTTCTGTAATTGCTTACAATAATTACGTCAAGCTAGAGGCATCTAAAACACATGTAAATGTGTAGTTATAAGATGTAGACGGAAAACATGTTGATAAAGGAGATTTAAATTCTCGGCGATGCGCGGCGCACCGGCTCCGTGGAGCGATGTGTCGTCAAGGGCGAGGACGAGTGAATAATATAATGATGAACATGTCCTACGTAAATTAGCAGCGTATGACGCCAGTGGAGCCGCCGCGGTTAGTTTCTACTCTTTGTTTGCGAGCTATAAACTATTGCAGTGTTGAACAATACTACTTGTTAGTGGATCTGTACACAATTATCACTAGCGTGAACTAACATCGAGATTGTATTGTAGCAAATTACATTCAATTTAGGAATAGTGTGTGTTTTTGTCCTTATAATTTATCACCCGTAGTAGGTTATCTAAGATTTTCTTTTATCTCCTTATGTTTATTTAAATTTAGTAGCTTCAAGATTAACCACATTTGTCTGTTTTTATGTATCAACACAGATACCACTGTAGGGGTCGGGCTTTCCATACAATCGTGAGTACGATTTAGAGGGATTAGGCTCTATAGGTCACTAAATTGGCTTAGTTCGGGTTGGTGGACTTTTCATACCGTAGAAACTCTTTGCAAATCGCTATGGTATGTGGGTTTCCTCACGACGATTTCCTTCACCGTTATAGTCCATGGTGATTGACTCAATACACATGCATCGCGATTTTTATATCACAATACACAAAACAATCTCAAAACAACATTTTTATTCGTGTATGTTTTTCAAGGAGCTATGTGCCCGGCCCACTGCCACTTCAACTTGCTAATCCTATGGGCTATGTCGGTAACCTTTGTTTGAACCGAAAGGTTCTTGAGTGGAGGCCACGTACAGGCAAGCGAAATGTCGGACGCCCGCCTACAAGGTGGACGGACGATCTGGCTAAGATTGCAGGAAGTCGCTGGATGCAGGCCGCTTCCAACAGGTCATTGTGGAGATCCTTGGGGGAGGCCTATGTTCAGCAGTGGACTTCCTGTGGCTGATATGATGATGATGATGTTTTTCAAATACATTTTGATGTTACTTCAATTTACAAATTAATTTCACATATATGATATACCCATCAATGTCATAGTATAATATTATTAACTAGTCAGCCCATATGGCAGCCTTATTAGAAGCGATACAATCAAGTGTTTGATGGCGATGCGTTCCGAGTCGGCCTCAGTTCGCGAATACAATTGTTATGCGTGGAAGGTGGTTAGCAGGCACGCGCCATGGCCCGCAGGCCGCATCCAATACGCACCGATACAGTGCCATTGGCTCGATAAATATTACGTGTCTTCATACTATAGCAAAAAACTAAATACCGTTTGTGTTGCATGCCGTTATCCAAAATAGACAGCTTTCAAAATTGATGTTATATAATGGCTTCTTACACAGAGATGGGAAGACTGCTGCACATCTACTTTGTAGAGACCATAGGCTTAATAGTTTGACAAGTTTAAGAGATCAGGAAATACTAAAACATACGTTGTCTTTACCAGATAGTTTAGCGTGCATATTGAAGATTTAACATAAAAAATCGACTTCTTTTTAACCCTGTCAATATAAACATAGCCAACATGCTTATTGTCAGAATCATAATATCGCGACCGCTTCATTGCCCAATAAGTCACGTGCAAAAATCATTCGCCATTCCTTTTAAGGCATCATCGAGTTTGCATCACGAAACAGTTAAATAAGAATAAAAAAACATGCATGCATACTTTTGCAAAACATTCGCAATGCTTGGAATGTATGCTTGTTTTATGATTTTTTTATTACCAGCAACAACTTTACATTTGTACGAGACTCTTCTATATTTAATACTCCTTTGTGTTTGAAAGGAATCTGAGAACATAACAATACACAAAATCGCCTCATGGGTTCAACATTAGTACATGTAAACTATTGATTAGATGTCGAGATGGTTTGACATTTTGTTTTTAAGTTGCGATTAGTTGGTTATGCTTTTTTTTTATTTTATACAAATCTTTATGGTTTTAAACCATTCTTCAATGCTAGTTAAATTGGTGGTAAAATTATAAGGCAGAAGAAAATTGGTGACGACTATTAGCCGACGCTATCTACATGTCATTAATTGTCCACATGGTACAATAGAGTTTAACATTAAAACGACGATCTGGTAAAGGTCGCGGGACGTCGCTGGCTGCAGGCTGACTCCAATAGGTCATAGTGGAAATCATGGGGCAGGCCTATGTTCAGCAGTGGACTTCCTTTGGCCGATGGATTGATCGATGATTTAATCGTACATGATTGAATGCAACTTCTTCAATGAAAACATCGCTATCAATATGTCCAATATCGTACCCTCCTTCCAACGCCCGTTTGTCCTAAACACACATTTAATTAAACTACATAAAAATCCCATCCCGATCACGTACAAACCTGTACCGGGTTCACATTACAAGATGACATCAGTGGTAGCGTGGTAGCCGCGTAGAAATGTTTCTATCCGACCGGCTGGCATCGACTCGGCTATTGTTCGGCCCTTCTTATGGCGTCGTAACAATGACAGATTTGAGTGCACACCGCGGGACGTTGACATGTGACGTGAATACACACGTGTTTGAAAACTATTGTTGACCGTCTTTCTCGTGGTCTTTCTACCTGGCGTTATCTCGGCCGGATTTACCTTCCTATTCTCTTTACTTCGGCAGGTTAAAATGTCCTCGATTATAAGACCACTGGCTGTATGCCATTCGATGAACTAAGGTTTTTGGATGATCTTAGAAAATTAGCATCGCTAAATTGAACCCCATCGTATGTCTAACGTTCGTTAAAACAGTTCATACAATGATTAAATAACATTTATTGAATTCACAAAAGTAGGTCGTTCTACATATTAGTGGAAAGTCACCTTTCGTCCTCTCTACATACCCTCTGAGGGCAAGGCGTTATGATAACCGAGCGAGATAAGCACGAGGTCGCCCGCACCAACAGCGAACGATTGAGCAACCTCCGGAAGGTCGCGCCAGAAACAGGTACAACACCACATTATAGCACAAAAGTTTGGTAGTCTTAAAAATCGACCGGCCAATTAATACGAGGGCGTTATGATATTTTCAACTGGTTTCGAAAGTAGTTTTTATACCAGAAATACACTACACGGATTCAGATCAAATTATATGCGACCGAAAAATGTAAAAAATACCCACACGTGTAGTATTTTACGGTTTGTACAGACAAAATCTCATTGAAATTAGACTATTTAGATCGTATTCTTATATTTATATTCACAATTCATTAAAGGGGATTTTATTCCTCTTTAAATTCATAAAACAAAGTTAATTAATTTCTCAAAATAATCAGATCAATTAAGGTGGTGAGTTTAATTGGCAGAAGCATCGCCGGCGAGGGTAAAGGGTAGTGGTGCAGGTAGGCGGCGCGGCGGTACAGCACGCAGCTAACGGTACAGGCGCGCGCCGGCAGCGGTCAACGAACTCCGCGACCTTACGTCTAGCCTAGAAATTTGAGGGTCTGGCCTAGTTTTTTTTAAAACAAACAAATTGTGTAATAGACAACAGTGTTCCAACGATTACGCGCAGTACTTTAAAATTTGAAATATATCTTAGGCAAATCTTTAGCAGTAAACTTAGTAACAGTACATTGATTTATGTCAGAATGACGATAAACAATTCAATCTGGAGATTAGGAGCGTCGGCTACGCGGCCGCGGCGAGCTGTCAGAATGCAGATTCCGGCTCACGGCTGCAAAGCTTTTATGCATACAAAGGACGTTGGAACACAGCGCCGAGTGCGACTCGAGCTCTTCAACTTGCAGCTACCTAGCCGCGTACCAGGAAACCGATGACACCGCCAGTGAATTCGGTGAATTCAAATATAACTATTATTGGCACCAATCGTAGGAAAATTTGTGTGAATATCGATCATAGCACTTTCCGGTTCGTTTCAATCATGTTTTGCCGAGATGAAAAGTGATGTGCGTATTTCAATTTCAATCTCGGTGGATCGAAGGCGTCGGTTTGTTTGCGCGGTGGAATGGCGAGCATCGCTTCTCACGCGCTTCTCGAGGCGGCGCGCGACCGCAGCCTCAGCCGCCAGCGGCGACACGTAACCACCGCCCCGCCACCACTCCGCCGCACACCGCTCTACCGCTCCGTGCACCATTTACTAAGTGGAACGCCACTACAACTGGTGCGACAACAGACCACCAATCCACTACGGACCCTCAACGTACCGATCCACTCCACTAATTAGGCACATCTGACTAGCATTAAGCATCAATGAGCAGTTTCAACACGTACCATCAAAATACTGCAAGACATACGATAGTTATTCTTGGCCAAAATCTGTCCTTCACAGCGTGCGTCACACTGCTTAATATTCCATCGAAGGTCTCGCCGGTTGCGACATGGACTATGTATCAAATTAATAATCGACCGGAGATTTGCTCCGAGACACAATAAAGCCAAATCCGTAGAGCGTTCGGCGAGTGTCAGCATGAACGAGTTCGCACCTCAGCGGCTGTACAGTGGGGGGAGGCGCTCTGGGAGGGACGGAGGGGGGATTACATTGAGTGAAAGCGTTTTAAATTTAATAGTACGCCCTCAGAGACTGCATTCGGCCGAGTTTCCGCCGCGGCCGAGAGGCCCTTGTTTACCGAACGTCTAATGCACAACATTGCGAAACCCAACTTCTTCACTTGGACTACTAATTGAGTGATTCGAGCAGAACAGACACTTTCATGAGTTGGAAGAGAGTTGATCGTTGCTGTGCCTAACTTTTAACATTCCATATGGTAGTAGCACATGAAATGGGGTCAAGCATGTCAGCCGATACATCACTACGTAAATGCCATTATGTAATATATTAATTGGCCGAATTTCACAATTGATACATACGTATAGGCTACTTTTGCTGGTGTCAATGGTTCGTGGCTTATCTATCATACTATGATATTGATATTCTATGACTATCTCTATCAAAAAGCAAATCAACGTAATTACATTTTAATAAGTAGCCGGAATAATTATTGCTACGTATTAGATACAAATATTACATCAGCTTATATGCATAAATTAAAATCGCGACAAATAATATATGTTATTCGAATTCAATACTGATTGAATATAGTTTATTAAAACCTGATAAAACTAGTAATATCTAGGCGAAGATAATTTGCATATTCGGTGAAAGCAAACAATGTGTATAAAATAAAAAGACAGTAAGCAAGTTGGAATTAAATAATTGTGACCCACATAATGTCCACAACAAAGTGTCGAGTTGACGCGGTGCTCGGCGACTAGTCGGTCGGCTGTACGTACGCGGCGCGACGCACCGCCACCAGTGAAACTCGTTTGAGCAAAGGGTCGGATGAGGTTCTCCGATATAATTTAAATGTTCAATATTTACTGTTGTGCTCGCTTTTTATTCATGCGAGAATACGCTTGTTTCGGGTTAAGATAGCGTAGACAATTTTATTTTAAATTTGTAATGAGATTGAAAAAATCTATTTGTAGTTTCCAAGTATGCCTATTTGCGAACACATTTTATGTATCTTTTTGTAATTTGATAACTTTTCAACCCACAAGTTGGGTTTTACACAAGTTGGATGTCATACAATAGTCGACCGATTACACTCAATTCAAATGCTAGTTTTGTTTAGTTTTTAGAACTAAAGTACATTAAATATTACCATAAACCTCAAAACAAATCCGAAACGCGCCCGCGCCAGACAGACAACAGAGCCGCGTAAACACGATCATGTTTACACAACAAAATATAATCTTATTACACGGGCACTTGTGAGTTTTCGCGCAGTTAGGCTCCTAACGGGGATCCCTCAAACAATGTAAGAACAGTCGACAAAAGCGAAAAAACAGTACAAGGCTGGCAACACTCGCACGGATCGATATGGCACAAGCCTAAATGAGGAACATTTTTAATCATACTAATGAACATGTTACTTCTGAAATTGATTGTGGCACGGGACTATTTTAGCTGCGAAGGTCTGTATGTCAGGGTTTGTAATTGGTGGATAGCATATTGCGTCAGTAAGGGTCACGGATATAACTGATTAGGTACAAATGAAATTAACAACCGTTAAAGTCCAGTAAAGATTTATGATGTCGCGTTACATTGGACCCAGGAATACGTTTCACAAGCCATTCGCTAGCTAGTTGCGCTATCTATGAAGTACTCATTCTAGATCCGTAGTGTTCAGTCATAAATAGACTCATTTGATGTTTATCATCTAATCTTGAAATGGTATTGTTTATTTTTCGGTAGTTTGAATTGGCTTAGAGCTTTTAGTCTGGTAGTTTGCTACTATTTAATTGTAATAACAGGAAAAGTCAACCAAATATTATTAGTTTTAAAACATTAATTAATTAAGTTAGTTTATTTTAATATGTATAGGTAAAGTGTTTTCTTAGATTAACACGAATGTTACACGTTTAAATAAATAAAAAATACGGATTTTATCGCGGATTTGGCTTAATTTTAAATATTTTACGTATAGGTAATTAGAAATATTTTCCAATGTAATATTGAGAAAGCAGATTAAAATATCATGACGCATGTGTCGTTGTGTGGTGGGCAGCGGGCGTCACATCGCGTCGCGGCATCGAATGTGGGCCGGGCAACGAGCACCGAGCACTCTTCTGTTATCTTGACCCACATATCGTGACCGCGCTGGCGGCCGGACCGCACTGTCGCTCTTGTAGCGGAAGATAATTGCTCACCGATGGAATACGCTCGCCGCGCCACGCTCAACACTATCCCACTGCCAGATAAATATTCATACAATCCTACACTAGTCGAAGTTGTAATTAGGGAAAATTTGACATCGAACCTATCGTACAAAGCGACTGACATTCAATTATTTTAAAAATAAATACAGGAAAATGGTATGTAGCTGAAACCTTGTAACTTGTAGCTGAGAGCTTGATCATGCGCTAAATGAGAAACAAAAAAGGAGGTTACTAGATTATCACAGCGGTAATCATATCCTTTTGGTAACCTCGCTTAATATAACAGGTTATGTCATATCTTTCGGAAAAAAGACGACTAGCGACTTACAAGAGAAAGCGTTGAGTGTTTTCCTCGAGACGTGCTCATCAAAACAGAACCTTGACCCGGTATGTGTGGCTCGTAATAAAACAAGGAAAGGACGAGACGCGCTCGCCGATCGACGCGCCGCTGTGTCACGCTCTCGCATCAATTATATCATACATCGGGATAACATCTCCGCTTATGAGCATTAACACTTCCTCAAAGCTCACAGCTAAGTTTTTATAACATTCTAAAAGACTATACGTATCAATGCATCGAAATATCCAGATCCACACCTGATAGGATAAAAACTACTATAACATCCTAACAGGACATCTGACATAACTTATTGTTTCAAATAAACCTGTTATGAAATGTAAATCATGTCTTTTTCCTTAGTCCAGCGACAATATTTTTCAATTCATTAATAACAAATAAATCAGTCAGGTTTATAATCATTTATCCTTACACAAACTGGCAAAAAGCAGTACATTAAGTATATTTAAGTGGGTTAAACGAAAGCACTTGTCGAAGGACGATCTGGGCGAAGGACACGATTGAGAGGTTGCAGCAACTTTCAAGGACCTCACGACCTCGATACTTGTTTCTGTTCGAGTACTTCGCATCACGTCGCAGATATTGTTGTATTGGCTTTGTTGGCTTATCACAATGCACAGCGAAATTCAGCGATGGCTTTGATTTTATAATACGTCTTTACCTTGCTGCATGTCTTTGAATCAATATCCAGATATCCAGGCAAATCTAATTTAGCGGCCCTATTATTCGTGTTTTAACTTAACCTTAACTTACATATTTGTATTGAACATTCAAAGGAATTTTCCTTAACCGTCGTAATCCAATTCATTTTTCGACCAATCTATCGCAGCAGCATCTGCGCCGTGAAGAATTTAAAGCGTGTAAATCTGGAGTTCAGAACGTCAAGGACAACAACTGACTACAGGCTGATTTTAATACCAGTTTCTTATCTCCAGTGAATCAAGTGAAACAAACAATCTAAGCAGATGTTCATGCATGAGATTCCTTCAGTTCAGTTGTTCATTTCCGTATATCTTCTTTTGGAAAATAACCTTCAATGTGCCCTTATATTTCTATTTAAACCCAGGCTGTTTATAGACGTAATCATACAATTCAAGTGTGTCATAAAAGGACACACGTCATACAAGTTCCCCAGGAAAATACTTGTTTTCCTTGTGGCCATCGATTTTACGAAAAACAAGCGTACGAACATTACGTTTAGAGTATCTACATGTATATTATTTCGATGCATTTATTATTCGCGGAACTAATGCCGATAGTTTTTTTTTTTTTATGAAACAGTGGGAAAACGTGTATACGGTTCACCTGTTGGTAACTGATCACCGCCGCTCCATGAACATCTTAACACCATAGGGTATAGAGATGCTTTCCCGGCCTTTAAGGTGGGAAGAATACGCTCTTTTGAAGGACGGCACGTTGTATTTATCTGGATATTATGTTGTTAGCAATTGGTTCAAGAGTTTTTTAGTACGTGGAAAAAAATGCCGGGTGAAACGTACTGTGGTATATTCCGACCTCTGATTTCATGTGGATAGTATTTGGAGGTTGGGTTAAAAGAAAATATTTTTCGTAGTGCTCAACTAATATAACATAAGAGGGAAACCCAAAACACCTAACTGCCTCTTAGAAAATATAGAAGCGTGATAATGTAAACGTGTGTCGTAAGTTTTTAATAAAAGTGTGGAAGAATGTGTTATGTGGTATACCGTATACGTGTTAATGGAATGTATGTTTTATCTTTATTTAACTGCAACCATTTGCACAAATTAACAGTTTAAAACAGTATCTGTAACAATATCGACATCATGAGTTAAATATTTTTCATAAATAAAATTAATCGGTATATCGGTTAATGAAACGCCAAATTGTTTTCAGTATTTTGAAACACATCTATATGTGGACACGTAACGGAATAATCGAAACCACATACAGAGTACCACGTCAGCTGTTTCTACATCAAATATACTACTACATATATTACGGAATACACAATAGTATTAACATAATAGAATATTATAAGATATATTATTTACTCAATTCGTTTGTTTTAACGTATCTAATTTTTATTTAATTTGACTCTATTGTAGTGTATTTGTACGTCGCTGTCTCCACATTTCTGCATAATTGTCTTTTCCTTATATTCAACGTCACTGTGGCATATTTTTGAAATGTGTAACTATTTAACAAAATAAGACATAGATTGCAGAATATAACATCACAAATTACAATAGAAATATAACATGTCACAACATAATTACTAAATGTTTGTTTAATATGTGAACGCGTTTTTTACCAATAGATTTTATCATAATTTTGCAAATAAGGACGGCTGTACATTTAAAATTAAATAATTATGTGGAACGTGTTATATAAACGATGGTTTAATTGCCGAGACAGAGGATGCAGATATACTTTTAACGTTCTAAGTTAATTATTTCTCGCTACATTAGTGAGGGAAAACACTGCGAGGAAAACTGGATAATCAAGAATTCTACATGTTATAAGGATGTAAATTCCATCAACCCGCATTTGACAGCCTCCGTGGCGCAGTTGGTTAGACACTGCCTGTGAAACGAGAGGCCGCGGGTTCGATCCCCGCACCGAGAGAAATGTTTGTGCGGCCCACAAATATTTCTTCCGGGTCTGGGTGTTTGTGAGACCGAAAAGTCTCTCGTAGTTCCTGATACCTATCAGGTCAGGACTATGTATGTGACTGTTGGGTGTTATTTATTTATTATTATTTATTTATTTATTAGCCCATCGCGATGAACGAAAACTTAACCATTATCTTGTACAGGTCAGTCGTATTAAATAATGAAACAGTATGAATACTATATTGATATTATTATTATATATTTTTGAAGAAGCGCACCTAGATAAAGACGTTACAAACGTGCGGCTTATCTGTTGCTGATATGGCTCTACGTCACCGACCACTAATCAATATAATGCTGTCAACAACATCGTCTCTATATTGTTTTACATTTGCGCGCCAAAATATTAACTTTTAACGAATAAGTTTATGGCATCTTTTTATGAAGAAACCGCTAAAGCTCGTATATTAAACCCACAGAGGCTTGGTATGGCTGGTACAAACCCAATTTTTTAACTTACCGTACGATATAAAGTTTGATCAGACAACAATCAAACCCCATTTATATTTAAATACGTATTTATTATTATCAAAACAGATGCACCATTTCGATACAGCTTCATTCTCATACATCAAGTTGCTTTAAATATTTTATTGTTTATTATTAGATGCCCGATAACGGATTGATGAACCAGATAGTGTAATGTACGGTAAACATTTCAAAGCTGTAGTTTTTATTATTATTCTATCAATATTATCACATGCATTATCTTTCTATGCACATACTGATAGTTTATGAATGTGGTGGTGAAATAATTGTTGCGAAATTAATCATGTATTTAGCAACTGGGTACAAGTTTTGTGATCCGCATTTGTTTTTTGTAGCATAAAGATTTCTTATGATTTGACAACCAGAATGCAAGGATAAGGACATTGTATGTTTAAGTTCACGCCGTTAAGAAATGATCACAGGACGACATGAATCAAGTGTAACGCATCCAGAGTGAGTTGCATCGCATCAAGACATTCCTGGAACGTTCACCGTCACTGTACGTGATGCAAGTCACGTGTCGGTGGCAGGCTGGCAGCACGCATACGTGGTTTATCTCTGACGTTACACAATTTGCGTTTCTGTCACTGCCTTGCGTGTCTTCTGATGACTGAATCTTAATGTCGTCAAGGTACATTTGTACACCTCTACTTCCTGAACCAAAATAAATACAGACCTCAGTGCGAACGAAAGCGCACTTCAAATATAATACGGAAACAAGCGCTTGATAGAATCTTGAGAAGTTGAAAACTTTAACTTCCGTTTGTGTTGGAGTAAAAAACGCAAACGGAGGGGAAATGTTAAGGCGAAATGTCGCGGCGGACCGGAAGCCTTCCCTCAGACTACTCGCCGGCGACGTCTGCGAATTTTCATTAAGATTAAATCAATTGAGCGCCGCAGCATTTTGCTTATCATGTTTAAAGTAATATATTCTGGGATTCCATGCTTACATATTTTTAGTACAGCTCAATTTGTTGCAACTTATCTCTCTCTTACAATAACCGATAAGCAACTTTAACCTAAGCTAATTATAATAAACCTAACAATAAGTAATAAATTAAGCACCGAAATTATTTTTAGTCTAGTTTTTATTTATACCTGGGCTATAAATATTCTGGTACTATTCTAGTGCGACGATGTCGATAAACGATAGCCCAGCGCTGTAGTTCAAACCTTGATATAGTGTCACAAGCTGATAACTTATCAGCTGATGGATAAGAACTCTCGCGACACAACAAACGTGCACTGCCAATGTTTCAAAAGCATTTTACTGTAAACTTTAACTCATATACTTCGATAAATTAATTCACGTTAACATTAGTTTGATAACTTCAGCTGTGTAGTAGTTATGTGCGGAGATAAAAAAAATAAAGCAACATTAATGATGTGTTACGTCATGCGAAAAATTATTGTCACGGAACTTTTTTGGGTACTTATTTTTAAAAAGAAAATTTGTAAAGAGTTAATAATAAAGTTTTCCGCGTTGTGCATTCTATTTTTCCAGTTCAACACTCTATTGTGTGTACAAATAAATAGAAATGCGCGGATTAAAAAGTTTATAATATTTAAGAGATATGTAATTCCGGCCGACTATCAGTATGCAGTGCAGCGAAATTAAGCTTAACTATGTACTGAAATTGTAACATTTAAGTTTGTTATATAAAATCTATACAATTTAATTCTGATGACCAAGTTCGAAGTATTTGAGTGTTAAATATTATTTTGTAGACTCAATGTGGTAATTTGTTATGTCCATGTAGATTTTGTGTGGCATCAAATTGTATCGCACATTCGACAAGTGACCTGTACCGACGCAGATCAACCGTTTAACTGCCGAGAGGTCATTACAGCGACCTCACTTATCGTATCCAGAAGGGATCATGGCAAGTGCGACCTAAATACGTTGATATAGTGGTCAAAATGTTTTGTACAAAACTGCACGACTAAGGCAATGATTTCGTAAAGCCAGGTAGAAGTTTTTTAACGACCTTGAAACGAGCGACGAAAGCAAGTTTCCCGTGTTCTTGGCCATAATTGTTTATTTATTAACAAGACGAGACTTCTGTATTAAACCATAACCACTTAATTTATCGTTTGCGATACGACATTCGTGTTTAGCACATATGTATCGGTGATACGCTGCCAGAGTACAATAATCAAATTTTGTACATTCTACAAACATTTGTAAATATTTTCTTTGAAAGTTGTTCGGATTCCGATGGAAGCGAAAAACAGCAAATTGTTTGAAATGTTAAAATTAAAACGAGCAGTTTATCAGTATTAGCCATTCGACGACTCGGCAATTAATCGGCAAACTCTACTTCCATGTTTAGACAGAAAAGTTCATAAAGTAGAGGCGCCGCGGCGCATACACGTCCCGCCCGTTACCCGCAACACCAAGGATTCATAACACAGGGGAAATGAACACATTCAGGGCAAAATTGAAGTCGTGCTCTGTATGCATAGAGGGCGATAAGGGGGTTGGAGGCCGGGCTAGGTCGCGCGGGCCGTGCCCTGCGCCACGGATGCCATGAATAACTTAGCGACGAATTTCGACACTCAATGGACATCTAGCCGTCCATCTGCATCCCAGGAGCCTTGGTCAGCTTGCTGACCAATGAAAAAAGGTATTTCAACGATTTTCGGTGGCTTATTTACCGCATTATAGACAGTGTAATAATAATAATAAATTAAACAGTATATAAAATGACACTAACAAGTTATAGCAGCATTTAGAGTAGGCTACAAAATACTAATCGAATGTAACACAAAGGCCAAATCAAAACTAAGCTTACGACTAGTTTCTATAGAATACATGAGATGCTCAAAGACGGACCGTACCAGGTAAAAAAGAACAAAGGCAAATGTAAGGAGGCAATCTGTGCACGCAAGTGATGGCAGGGCGGAGGCGGCGGAGGCCCGCTTATGGGAATGTTACAATCATTACAACCATTCATAAACGGTTGAATGAGCGCAAGAAGGCGTGCGGCCGGCGGCAGCGCCACGGTGCGCGCGCGCACCGACCCCGCGACATCTGTTCTGTCGCCGCGAAAATGCCGCGCGCTTACTATACTCCAAACATGACAAAATATACCGGAGTAAACAGTCAGGATATGAAGCCACATGTCGACGAAAAGCAAAAATAAATTCTGGTGTCTAATGTTCCACCGTAGTGTTGTGAACTGATGACAACGACGGTGTAATGAACCCGTTGACTAGTAGCCTCCGATGCGTCACCATGGCCCGAGCGACTTGAACCAGTAACATTCCACGCGACAAAGCCGCGGTGTCCGCAAACGACGCATAAATAATTAGACAATAAGCAGGCAGGGCAAGAAATCGGTAATTTGTATCGCGTCGAGATAGGCGGAGCGCAGAGGGAGACGGGTGCAGGCAGGCGCGCGCCGCCGCGGCGCGGAGATATGGCAACGCGTCAGGTGGAAGTGGCGCCCGTTCTGTTCTCGCTTCTCGCCGAGGACGAGCGACCGCCCCCGGCGCGCCGCACACCACCCCGCACGCCCGCTAATCCTCACCCGAACACAATCTGATAAAATTCGCGCCAGCTATGAACATTACGCAAAGCCACTCGACACTACAACACGCCGATAATGAATGACCCCGACGATTTCTTTGACACGATCGTACATAAACACCGCGGTTCCGTGTCGGCGTCGTGTCGCATTATCGAACCGATCGGCACGTTCAAAAAATGTAATAAGAAAGTTATTTCCTCGACCTGGCGAAACTAGTCTTGCGAACGCATTACTGTCCGCGCTTCGACCAGATGAATTCAAAATGACCTCTATGGGCCGATGGCTTCTTGCGGCCTCGCAGCCCGAATGCGTTGACATTTTGTGGGTTAGCAACTCGACATGAATGTATATCGAGGCGAGAATGATGCCAGGATGACTAACGAGCGAGCATCTTCGCTTGAATCAGCGTAAATTGTCTTGTACAAAAACTTTAACGCAATAGATCGATTTGGCAGCCGAATTGCAATAAGGTGAATTTTGTATATCAGCGTCCGATGACGATAATCAGATCATCCACTTAGACGTCGTAGTCTCATTATTTACGAATTCCTAAATGAACTAGCAATCACCTCTAAACAACAGCGCGTGGCGTAGGTATCACGGAAAACGTAATGATTTCGAAAGAAAAGTACATACGAGTTCTTTCATCAATGTAAAAGTGACTTACCAAGGCGAAGAAGTTTGTATGACAATCCTCGAGACTTGCACCGTTTGTTTGGTGATTTTGATGCGTCATGGTAGTCCCGGGCACTTCATTTTCATTTCACAACACTAAAAACAGGTATAATCTTAAAGAAACCACTCAAAATCTTAAAATCATCACCGACATTTAGTGTAGTTTTCACCTTTCAATGGCGACTGGAAAATGGCGGATAGGAAACAACAACCCAAGCCGACAGTGCTGCACTCAGCGGCAATAGCGCAAAACTAGTTTCGTCCAGAAATTTTAGAACGTTCCATATTACGCGAGTTTCTTTTGAAGTTACGTAATATTAGATATTGAAACTAAAACATAGATACAAATTAAAATTACATTGTGTAAATCTGTAATACCATAAGGTAAAAATACTAAGATAATTTAATGAATAAATTGTGGTTTAAATTTATTGACTTAATAAATTTTTCGGTTTTACTATAAGTATTTTCTGCGTGGAATGGACAATGATCCTAATGGCTGTCAAATAAAGTAAATGAAAGGGAAATATTTATCAAAACAATTATAATTCTTATTTTTAAAATATTCCTTTATAACATTATACAATCACTTAAGAAGCCATATAAACAATATGTTTAAAAACTTATTGTTACCTTTGCAGCGCACAAGTTTACAGGTTATGTTTGGTTATGTTATTTTAATTTCTTAAGGTGTACATATTAATAATATTATGTAATTATTTTATTTCTATTATTACAGGTGGTATCTATAAGAAATGCCCAGAAGAAATATCCCAAAGTAGATAAAAAGTTTCAAGCGGCTGCAGAGTCCTTGGCAGCAAGGGGGTAATATTTCATACCTCTACATTGCCTACAGTTCATCAGTGTTTAAATTAAAAGTTGTCTCTATTGGTATTAGAAAAAACGTAGCAAATGTGATATTATTGGGTTGCTTTGATTAATTTATTTCTTGTCTTATGGGTCACCAATCCATAAAATTAAGAGAGTTTAGAATTATGCATTTCAGATTCCGTATTTAACCAATTGTGATATGTGACTTAGTTTTTGTTCAGTATAATCATATTTTTTAAATTGGAAAATTATTTGTCTGTTGTGCTTAACAAGAAACCATAATATTTTATTTAATCTTTATTTTATTCTAAACTCACAGCTTCCTAAGGCCAAACAAGCCATGGGATCCACCAGCTGACATTGAAGAAACAATTCTCAAAATCTGTACTGCAAATGGCCTAACACCTGATTCACAGTTTGAAGCTCTTGATTTAAAGTTCAATGTATTGAAAGCATGTTATGAAGAAACAGGTTATAGTGTCCCAAATTCATTGCTGTATACCATTGAATCAGTAGGTAAGCTGTTATTACAGTTCAACTGTTTTTATTTTTAATCTAATCTACAATTAAATTAATAAATCCTTATTGTCACAGAAAAATAATTATTACAGACGGTTTACAGCGGTTACTTCACACACACCAGGCCTGTATTGCAGTAGACCAAATAAGCTTTAACAAAATATATTTCCATTAGGCAAATATCTCCTTATTTATATTACATAGTTGTTTGAGAAATTAATATCATATAATTATAGTTTATGTAACTATAACTTTTTATATTTAAATTTTATTAATATTTTCATGCATACATAATATTATTTACTTATAAAAAGCCTTGTTTGTCATACAGAAAAATAGAGAATGTTAACTTCAGTTTGTCCTATTTTAAAGTTATTAGTATAATTGTTATGGCATTACACAAACTAGCTTGCACCTCTGTTTTATAAGGGTAGGCAAATATTTTAAACTGACAACAATTTTAGATTATTTTTGTGATTTCCACCATAAATAGATTGCCTTATGTTGCCAATGAGACAAAGTTTTATTCTAAAATATTTTATGTTTTCAGATGACCTGAGAGATTTCTATTCAAAACCTGTTGATACAACAACACCATATGATGCTCTACAAAAGATGGATTTGCCCAAGAACCTCCATGTGCAACAAAATTATGTTAGATTTCATCCAGGTAGATTTCATAATTAATATTTTTTATAAATAGCTATATTTTATTACTTTTTCGTTACATGAGTTTTTGGCTACACACATACATAACTTTGGAAGTAACTAAATTTAAAGAAATTGGTCCAACCTAAAAATTAACACTCAAATGCATATCTAACAATACTTGAAAACTCATAAGGTTTACTAACAAGTTATTTTGAAACATGTCTTATATTCTATCAATATCTGTTCAAAGCAAACACCATTCTAATTCCGGTGTTATGTGTTAAAAATATTGTCTATGTACAGTTTTTATTTTTATTTGATACTGTACTTTACCTCTCAGACTAAATATTATAAATAATTATAATTATAATTATAATAATAAATAATAATTATAAATAGTCCAATTAACATCAATAAACTAATGTCATTGTGTTATAATATCATTAATAGACTAATCAATTTTCTATTTCAGATACAGATACACTGTTCAATGGTAAATCTGCATTCCCCAAAAGTTCTACAATTGTGACAGGTTTGAAGGCGCGCAAGAAGTACGAAGGATATAATGCTAAGAGAACATGGCCTTAAAGTTTTATTTAGTCCTAAAATGTGTTTACGTAGTCTTTAATAAATAATTTAAAGAAAATATTTTTTATTATTCAATAATCTTTCTTTCTTGAAATATCATGTTTGAGAGCAAAAGATTTATGGATTATGGTAAAAAATCCTTTAGGAAACTTTACGCTCATTTATGATTTGGTATTCTGATTCATTTCGAAAGTTATTTATATTCCATAACTGAAGTGGGCTTATTAATTAATGGAAGAAACCAACATGACTCAGTAGATATAATGGCAAAATGTATATTACGTCATATGTATGAGTGTTTGTTATAAAATACCAAAATAAGCAGAAATAGATGCAGTGTTAACGAAAGTGACTCAAGAATATTGGCAGAATTACCGTTTCCGTACATTGTATATACCATCTATACCTACATATTATATACTACGATTTCCGTTAAATAAATATACCATCATTATAAATAATTTATGATGTCCTAGGTTTATTATGTCCTCAAATTCAAGTTAATACAAAAAGATGTAGAGTCAGTAGTCTTAATTTACTCTTAAATATGATAATTTCCGTATTAGTGGTTTGGATAACCTTGACAGTGCATGGAGTTGCAATTTCTGAACGATTTCAATTGACGCTTGACAGTTTATTGCTCATTGCAGTTTTGTAGGTTAAGTCGCTAGATACACCCAACAATGAAACATATTTACGAAATTTATTAGCGAAATAGCGATCGATATTATATGGGAGTACGAAAATGAACGTGTTCTTGATACTATGTTTCATTTTTATAATCATATACTCATGTGTATCTTGGTAAGAGCCGTGTATTAGATGACATCGCTAATTTCTATTATTGTTTTTGTTTTGTTTACCGTTTATTTCTGTCGTATTTATTTATAGGCTGCTGCCGACACTGTTGGCATGGTTGTTCAAGAGAAAGTACCATATAAAGTTAAAAATAGGGAGGATTGCTGTGCCGAAATTGATTTTGAGGGATGTTAGCTTGTCCAAAGACAGATACTCAGTTGTAAGTATCACAGCCGAAATCGATATATTTGCTACACACAAGCACGTTAAAAATGATCTAGCCACAGATTACATGATAATCATTGTCTAAAGTAGACACTTTGGAGGATATTTATGTTCTAATGACTTATGAAAATATATTGATTAGCTATGTTCTTTGACAATAAACATAGTTTGAAATCATTTGTAACTACAAATGATGAAAAATTAATAACTATTAATATTCATAGAGAAACAAGGCAATTAAGGCTGAATGTCATTAATACTATGAATGGAATAATAAAGAATGTTAAGAATTGAAACATTTATGTCTAAAATATAAAGAAAATCAATTAATTATAGAACTATTTAGATTCCACATGGAAAAACAACAACCAATGTATAAAGTTAATTTAAAATAACAATGTTATAACTAATTTTGAAGGTTTCTTGAATTGAATTTTGAATCTACTACTTAAAATGATCCACTACAAATCCTTATAATCTGAAAAGCTTTTGATTGGCAAATAAACTGCTGATACTGATATTGCCACTGGCTTATGTTGTATATGTTATTACAATAATAGTAGTAAATACTAATTCATATAGTAAACAATTCATTCTTTTTGTTCTGGTTGAATTAGTGAATACATCATATATTTGATGCTGTTCTCAAAATTGCGAATTGTCAAGGTTCAGAAACACATATTTAGGCTGAGCGCTAAGTGCTGAACAGCATTTTTGTGTTTTATTTACTTTGGAAATACAAGACAAATGAGCTATCTGACGCTAAGTAGTTTCTGTGCATGGCATTAACCATGAAAATATAATATAATATTGTCAATGCATTGCTGATGTTCAAGAAAGATGTATATTCTTCTGAACGACTTGATTTAACATTCTCATACGATAAAGTGTTTTTGTGGTATATTTTCAGCACATAGATGAAATATCGTTCCAAAGCAGTTTTTTCAACTCTGAAATCAACAAACTTGTTTCGGTTGTGATAAGAGGTGTAGAAATTACTAATAATGTGGAAGAGAAACGCAGTGTTGTTGTGGAGACAATACTCAAGCCCTTGCTGTCAAAGCAGAACTCTTTGCAGGGAATTGAGGAAGAGTTTGCCTCCAGGATGATAGACAGAGATGTTAATGACTTAGTGCAAAAGAAGCTGTTGGATTTTCGAGATAAAAAGCTACCTCCGAGTCTGATCATGTTTGCTCAGGTATGGATTTTTATTTTTATTTTATTAAAGCTCTGCGCTGTGACTAAAGATATGTGTAATGATTGAAAATTGATGGTCATACATAAAGTCACAACTTTTCTCGGAAAGGGTAGGCAGATGTGATATCTAGTCCATATTTCGCCCTGTGCGGCCAAGTCTCACGATATGTTAGATCTTAGGGGGCGACATATCAGGCACAAATTCTTGGTTCAGGCATTATAATGACTAAAACAAAACCAATATCACTTTCCGGGATTTGAACCCGAGATTAATGTTTCCAATCATATGGTAGCACAACTACACCATCAATGCAGTTAGTCTTTAACACAAGTTGTGCATTAATATTTACTAATGTTTTTCTTATTGAAATCATCCCAAGTTCACAATAATTGAAATAGTTGTGTGTAATAGGAAGATTACTATACTAACATTTACATCAGATTCTTATCACAACAGGAATGAAATGTTGACATTATGCTCTGACGAAACCAGCTTCATTTCTAATTGTTGATTTGATTGCTCACAATGTTATAATGTATGTCAAACATATCAGAAATTCATATTTAAATATGAGAGTGTGTGGTGGTCTGCAGCTGCCAAAAATTTCACGGTATTCGCGAGTTTGCATCCCAGGGCACGCCTCTGACTTTTCGCAGTCATTGTGTATAGATAGTCAATCGCCACGCCCGTAAACGGTGAAGGAAAATATCGAGAGGAAACCTGCATACCATAGCGATTTATAAGAATTTCTATGGTATGTTAAGTCCGCCAACCTGCGTTAGGCTAGCTTTATGGCCTAATCACTCTCTAGCGTACTCTTGACTGAATCGTAATATGTACGTATGTACATATACTACAACTCAGTTGTACAAGGTCAATGTTATGTGTTTAATTGATAACAATTTAATAAAGAGTTGAGTCGCAGTAACGCGCGGTGTTTCCACGAATAATGGATTTGAATTTTTAATAGATCAATAAAAAATGAGTTAGTAATTTTTGCTTGGTACTTGGTATTCAACAATTAATTGTGCAAGCAATAAAATAGACTTATAAAACATACAACACCATGGACTTCTCACTATACAACGGGACAACAAATGAAATAATTCCGCAAGGAATTACGCGCCGGCTGTAAAACGAGACGGCGCGGGTTCAATTCCCGAACCTAGACAAATGTTTGTATGATCTACCAGTATTGTGTGATCGGAATATCTTTCATAGTTCCTAATACCCAATCACAATTTTTTGTATCTTTGTTTGGGTTTAAGTAGTAGCGGATGTAAGACTAATGACACTGTTGGGTGTATTTATTTTAGTTCATGGGCGTGCACGTATTCAACGCCTCCGTGATCATATACAATGCGGACACGGAGAACCCGTTCTCGATCCACGGCAGAGCGTCGGAGATGCACGCTGACGGCGCCGCGGGCGGGCCGGCTCGTGCCCTCGTGTTCAGCACTAAGCTGGTGGAGGCTAGTGCCAGGGTCATGAGGAATGCAGACTGCCTGGGAGAGGCTTCTTGTAGTCTCCTCATTGAAGGCACTGTTAAAGCTGATGGACCTTTGAATGTTGAGGTAATATAATATAAAAATAATTTATTTAAGAAAAAAATGGGACATGTAAGTACAAGCTTTGATTAATGTGACAATATAACAAAAACACAAAATTAGATTATTTGTCGGTGATCCACACTAGGATCGGGACCTGTTTTGTGAAGATCTAGTTCCAGTATGATTGTGATTTTTTATTGATGTGATTTAAAGTGAAAAGTATTATTTAGTTGAATAATTCAAATCAGAATAATTAATTATTATCATTACTATAATCATACATATTATATTACAATTTGCAGAAAATCCACGCAACAATCAGCAATACAGTAATAGTATTCCAAGACGAGTTGTACCAGTTTATGCAGCAGCGTGGCGGACGCAGGAGTGTTCCCGTCCACGCGAAACCGCCAGAGGACCACATATCCACTATCATACCGAGACTGTCGCCTGTGATACCAAAGGTATGAATATAACATTTTTTTTATTAACCTATAATGTCCCACTACCGGGCAAAGGTCTCACTCAACTCCTTCCATCTGTCTCTATTTTCTGCCGATCTCTGTCATATCTCTATCGTCCATATGCTACTGAAATGGTCAAGGTTACCTAATAATCTGTATAATTTCAGCCAATATAACAAAGTCTTTAACGATATTTTATTGTTTTTTAGATCTTTAGTTTAAGGATAGACACAACAAAAATAGGCTGTTGCGACAAAACTACACGCACAAACTTCGAAATGTCGCTGCAGAGTTTACAAGTAAGTATTGCGTTTATCATTATTATTATTAGGAATATAATTTTGCACCTTATTTAAACTCTGAGAAAAACGAATATAATTTAATAACTTTTTTAACTCAGTCAAAAATAGTTTAGATTATGATTATTACTAGCTATTTATGTATTATTACATCTCGAACAAAAATATCAAAATACGGATATCTACTCTTTACCGATGTGCAGTTTGTATAACAGTTGTTGTTTAAGAAATTAAAATTATGTGGACTCCACAGCATTTCCATTGCGAGACTGAACACTGTAAATTTATATGCTGTATTATATAATCCACCACATCTGTAATTAGCAGGCTTACAGTAGCATATTCCGCACCACATCTCTATCAGTAATAATACTATGTTCGGCAGGTGAACTCTCGGTTCAGCGCGGCGTCGGTGCAGGTGGAGGCGGGCGCGGGCCACGTGAGCAGCGTGCCGCAGGTGTACGTCGCCTTCCAGCTCGACCACTACCAGCTGCTCACTGACGACGAGACGCTGCTATTCTTGAACAAGCTGAAGCTTGACGCTAAGGTAATCTATATAAATAGATCACCCCACATACATACACACATCAGGAATTCATAATTATTTTTTAGATTTATTTAAATATTAGAGTGTGTGATGGTTGGTGAACAGACCAGACGTGGCTCCGTTGTTCGCGGTGGTCGCGAGTTCGAATCCCAGGGCACACCTCTGACTTTTGGGAACCATCTGTGTATTGATATTCTATCACCACACACTAAAACGGTGAAAGAAAACATCGTGAGGAAACCTGCATACCATAGCGATTTATAAGAATTTCTATGGTTTGTAAGTGAGTCAACCCACATTAGGCCAGCGTGGTTGACTATATGGAGTAATCACTTTCAATCGTATTTTCGTTTGTAAAGGAGACCTGTGCCTTACAGTGGGATGTATATGGGCTGATATGGATACTATTCAGTTGGTACTATTATGCCAGCCTGATACAAGCCGGGTATGGACAAAGACTGGATCTGAAACAAGAATATTGGTTTTGTTTCATAAGGGATTTCTAGCCGTATGAGCAACATCTCTAAGATCAATTGTAAGAGATGAAAAGCATTTGCATTAGAACTTTATAATACAGGTGGTAATTGCCTCCCAGTAGCTTAAAATGCACTTTTTATTATTTTCAGCTGGAGAAGGCTGTACTGAACTTGTACTTGATAATTAGTACATTGAATATCACGTACAACCACGACAACGTGTTCAAATGGTACACGTCCGTTAGAAACAAAATGTTGAAGAGCAGGCCGATGCTGATCAAAGAAACGCCTTCACGTATGTTGTCAACATTCACCTTTTATTTATGAATTTTAACATAACGGGTTTCATTTTTCAATGTTTAACTCGGTATCCTTTTTAAAAGTATTTACGTAGTACCAGCGAAATATGGTTTCTTAATATTAACGTCATGGTTATATTTAAATTTTAACAATATATATATTTAAGTGTGATTGGTTTATATCACGTATTAGTTTGTGTAGTTAACCGGCTTTGTCGAAGAAAATGTAACAAACTTGAGTTAAGTTTACGCGAATAATTTAAACAATATTTATTTATAAAAATGCAATGTTATTTTAATAAGAGTTATTATAAGACTGATCCATTTACAATAAAAATAATAAATTAATAGTTATGGAATTGATGCATCGGCAATAGACTGATGACTCGATGAATGGAAGTGGGCTGCAATGTCTGCATCTATGTATATGGTTTGCTATGCCTTTTTATCGCTGAGTCCATTAAAATAACTATCTTTTCATCTATTCTCTATATATCTCTATATCTATCCATTTATTTTACTAATCAAAAACGCGTTGACAATTTTTCTTGTAAATAATCAGTCAGTGCATCTAATGCTGTGGCATGGGGTTTGTACTAAAAATAAATAAAATTGTGATGCCGCTACACCTTGCTAACTCTTGCCGTACGTCAGCTAACGAACCAACAACGCACCCGTGCGTTCCGTGTACGTGCTAAAGTGCGTGTGTGTGTGTACACAGCTGGTGGTGGTGGTGCGGGTCGCTGGTTGTCGCGCGTGGTGTCGTCGTGCGTGGTGCAGGGCTGCGCGGAGCTGCGCGGCGTGACGCTGCACGCGCGCCTGCCGCGCCACCACGCGCTCGCCGCCGGCTGCGCAGGGGTCAAGGTCAAGCTCGACCAGCTGCTAGATACCAGGGGTCAGTATAGGATACATGCTCATACATGATACACACATGTTTTTTGGCGTCTTTATGGTAATGTGTGTGTTATCGATAAAATCTGTTGAAATTTGGAACTAAATATAATAAGTACTGTCGAATTTATTTCCAACGTATTAAATTTGACTAGTTTTTTGGCCTAATCTCCAACTACATTTTTGATAAATAATTAAGTTCTTCACGTAAATAAGACAACATAAGAGTCGATTTTTAAAGTCGGTTAATCCCGATGTCTATGCACGCCTTATATCAATACCTTAGAGTTCATACATCATATAATATATTTAAGCCTTTCTAAAATTCAATAATATCAAGTTGCATGCGATAATATCTAAGAACTAAAAGACACAGACTCCGGTTAACACAGCATATGATTGTAACGTGTGTCGCAGAGGAAGCGTACCGTTCAGCGATGGCTCGGCTGGTGGTGGGGTCGCGGCACTGGAGCGCGGAGCTGCTGGTGGACGGCGGCTGGGCGGCGGCGGGCGCGGCGGGGCTGCGCCTGCGGGACGCGCCGCCGCGCCGCCACCACGCCTGGGGCGCCGCGCTGCTCGCCGTCGCGCTCGTCAAGTGGGGCAGCCACGGACCACGAGACTCCAAGGTACTATAATCTACATGTTCTTCGGCTTCGGTCTGTACCCCACCTCTAAAGTACTCGGCCGTGTAGTTCATGTTGCATAATTTCATTTCCAAAGTGGAGACTGTGCTACCTGCCTGTGTGAGGATTAACAGTAATACGCAATGTAACGATGAGCATTGTAGCTCGACGAGTCTCCGGGAATGTGTAACTTATCTTTAACCCGCAATGAAATTAATGAAAAAGTTTAATTACTAGAAGGAGTCGGAAATAAATTATTGTCCACTTCCCTCAGTGAAAAGCGGATGACAAAACATTTAACTAAAGAAGTAAATAATCTCGCAAAAAAACTTTTAAAGCCGGAGAAGCCAGCTGTAAAGCCCCACGGGTATTGCATAGTTGTTAGTAAACACATTTTGATCGCAATTTAAAGATCTATCCCGAAAGTAAAATAACCGATCATGTCATAGATATACCATTGGTCGGAACAAGAATCTTGTCAAGACTCGATTATTTAGAGATTTACCTATCGCAAAAGAAATTTTGTAACAAAATCAATATACTTCAAAGTTCTTTTTAACTTTATCAAAGCTCTAATATTCAGCAGTGTTACGGTTCTAGATTTAAAAAGTTTAAGTTCTTGATTAAACATTTGTATTCACAGGTTGAAGCAATGATGGACTGCCTCCGTCTAGAATGGAGCACGACAATCGCAGAAACAATAATATGCCTGGCCGAATGTATAGACCTATACAAAACAAAGTCTCCTCCGAAACCTGAGGTCCCGGCCGATCCTATAGACTCCCCTATAAATATAGCGGTTAATGTAGCACTCTCCCATATCAATCTATTCCTGATTGTGAATGAGAATATGTGCCTGATGACCAGGATAGACGCTATTACATTGGAGAAGACTGTAAATAAATCCGGGGCGGTTGTCTCGGGGCTAAAGGTGGTCGATATGGTGCCTTATAAAGGTAAGTTTGTTTAATCATATTTTTATCTACTCTTCGGGTACTTTTTTATGTAGAATTACTTAGATTTGCTCCATATAGTCACATGCCACTTGAACTACTTTCATGCGATGAATCATGTTAATCTGTTACTTGTGAAAAAAATTATGTCGATATATACAAAGAGAAAACAAACAAAAAAAAAATTAACGTCGGTAGTTTCGAATACAAAATCTATATTATAATATTTAAGTTATCGATATTGTGTATGTGAGCACTATTTTTATTTATACATTTTTCTTCAGGTAACATGCAGTGCCAAAGGTCAGACGAGATACCGACAACGTTCTTCCACGTAAAACTCGCGAGAATAGAACACGTACCCTCAAAAGAAAGACATTCAGCACTCCTAGACTTCCAGTTCATAGAAAATGTAGACTTCGAGTGGAGTGCGAACTTGCACCTCAAGATACTGACTTTTGTGAGGGCAATCAGAGGTTTTAGCGATAGACTGAGAATGATGAGAACCGACGGTGATATTGAAAAGCCTCCGAGTGTGAGAAAGAGAGCGTTAGATTGGAGAGTTTCTTTTAAAGGCGAAACTAATTTAGGTTTGATTTTATCGGAACAGAATAATATGTTGTTTGGGACTGGTGAGTATCAACTGAAAGTAACGCACTTTTTTTATTTTAATATTTTTGAGCTATTGTAGTAGTCGATAATGTCTTGATCAATTTGATAACCTAAACTGAGCTATCAGTTTCATAAGTATTTTTTGTTTTTGTACAAACGATTGTTGAAGTGATAGATTAAGGGACAGATTATTTGAAATTATACGAGAAGTATTTATGCTACGAAGACTGCTTATTTATTGATTTTTATTGAACAGATGACATGACGATATCATACGACCACGAAGCCGGATTATCGATAGTATGGAGTAAACTTCACATGGTACTAAATGGAGATGAGCTCATTTCTGTTGATGGGTACTCTATGGAGAGGGCGACGGACGATCATGAGGTGCGCGTCGAGAGGAAGGCCAATGAACACTTTGTCCTGACGTGGAATAAAGTTTGGTAAGTTGGTGAAATTTAAGTAGATAATTCTTGTGTCATTCACACGTGGATATTTTGGTAATATGTCTCTGACGTTTTTCAAATATTACCTATCCAACAATGATTAAGATACACATTAGACTGGATATGAGTGCATTAGTCCCTATCTTGATATCGAGTACCTATTCAAGCAATGATAATAGAATATCTTTTTACAAGACCAAAGTAAAATTAAATCAGTTTTCAAAAATCAGTTAAAATTTCCTTACACATAAAAAGAAATACCATTATTTTTTCCAGGGCGGTAAATATCGACTCAATTCGAGTGATATTCCCGTACAAACATAGATTTGCGGAGGCGGTACAAGGAGATTTCGTGTCGCTTTTCAAGTGGGTCAAAATGGTGCACGGCATCAAAAAGAAACCCTTCACTGCAGACAGTCCCTTGCCGAGTGACTTGCATATAAAGGTAGGAATAAGTCAGCAGAATATCGATTTTATTTTCGTAGTGTTTGTTTACATACTTCTTTATAATGACAATAATTATTCCGTGAAATGTTGCCTAAGTTAATCATTTTTTACCGTATTTTGTTCAAATAAAAAAAAAAATGTATTTTTAGATCGAAGAGCTGTTGATTGAAATGAGCGACGATCCGTTTGAAGTGAAACTGCGTGACAATTATGAATTGTTAGAAGATGAGTATAAAGAGAGTCAGAAACGGCGGACCATGTTGGATGCTAAGGTAAACTCGTTGAATCGAGTAATTAGTATTATGTTAATGAGACACAATGATTACGAAAATAAAGTGCTGTTTTTTATTTTCTAATAATTTTTTACAGCATGTTTTTTAGTTTAATTCATTGCATACTTTAGGTTACCTGTTTAGTTTAGTTTTAAATATCGATACTAGACAATATCTATGCTACAGCATTGTAGTGTTGTCTAAGTATAGTTATCGATAATATATAATCTAGATAGTAATCGATAGTGATATCGATATTGCATGTTTGTGATTGGTCAGGTGGCGGAGCTGTGCGCGCCGCAGCTGTTCCTGCCGGCCGGCAAGGTGGAGGAGCTGTACTCTGCGCTGCGGCACAAGGACGCGCAGATCTACGTGCAGCGCAGCCGCGCCGCGCCGCCGCCGCGCACGCGCCTCGTGGCGTGCACGCTGGCGCGCCTGCGCCTGCTCGCGCTCGCAGACCCCGCGCTGCACGGCGCCGAGCGCGCCAAGCGCAGGCTCAGGGACATCGACTTCGACAGGTCGGGGAATATAATGCATATTACTCGACATATTCGGGCTAAAGAGGGCTAGAGGAGAAAAGTAAAAACAACGACTAAAACCGAACGTAGTTACCAACAATAGTGTGTCAAGTTTCGATAACATTTCATGCACGTTTACATTTGCCTAAACTGACATTATAATATTGATAGAATATGTTGACATTTATCAAGATCACCATTTTGAGGCTTCCTATGAAATTTTATGCTGGACACGTGTTGTTAAATACAACATAATTATTCTACAATTTCGTATGAATTAAATTAAAATCGATATCGATTTTTTTGCATTTGAAGTTTATTGAACTTAAAGTCGCCAAATAATAAGATTGTTTTGGCTACCTCATTACTTAATCAAATGAAATAATATTATTCCAGTCCATGGCCAGAAGACGGCGTGGAGTTCTCTACGCTGTGGTGCCGCAGCATCAACCTGACGTGCTCGCAGTGGCAGCTGCTGCTGCGGGACTTCCCCCAGCCACTGCTCAACATGAGCGACCTGCGCATGTGGGGCACGCTCATGGGCGCTGAGGAACAACCGCCGCCGAGGGGTATGTAACATAACGAATTCAAGATAATCTCCCAGACAAGCGACGTACAAGTTTAGCCTATCTTTTGTTTAAAGAAAATGCAGGAAGACAAAAAGTATCGATAATTGAGTTTCTGTATTCTCTTCCTGTACATTTATTATTTATGTGTTACGGGTGGTGCTTATGTTAACTTGCTTACAAACCATCTGGTCATCAAGTTATCTCAATAATGATTTAAAAAAATTACGTAGTAGTTTGCGTTATTTTCCACAATTTCTATGGCTACTAAATATGCAATTAAAGTTTTCTTCATCTAGCCTAATATTTACAACATACGTCTACCATAATAATAATACCAATGATGTTTTTAAAGTGACAAACATTTATCGACTTCTTTCGACCTTTATTAGGTCATTCACTACCTTGTAGATGATCGTCCAACACTTCTCATACTCCTACATGTCCTAAACCACTTTTAATCTCATCTCCAGCGGTGCGAACTGTAGTAATCAACCAGGGTGAGCCTTGGGGCGAGGTGGAATTGGAGCGCAGCATGATGCCACTCAAGTGGTACTATGATCTGTGCTGCGAGATGGCTGAGTATAGCTACGCGTTTGGACCCTGTTGGGAGCCGGTTATCGCACATTGTAATCTTTGTAAGTAACTACAAATTATTCTTGAATGGAGAATTTTATTGTGTTATTTTGCTATCGATAATTATCAAACAAGGTATTAGTAAGGAAGTTAACTACATAAAATGTGATTGTAATTTGTAGCCAATGTGTCTTGGAGGCTTTGTAATCTAATTTTAAGGGAATAAAAAATATATCCAGGCAAGTATGCTTATGCTCGTACTTTAAGGTTGTAGAATATGTAAGTGGTTTTAAATATCGATATTATTCACGACATTAAAAACATTTACATTCTGTCTTTATTGTTATTGTATTAGTCAACATTTATCCTCCGGTGTAAAAAAAAATTAAAATTAAACTGCGTTATAATTTCCAGCATTCGACCAAGTATCCCGCCCATCGCTAGACCCGTCAGCTCCACTAGCGTGGTGGGATAAAGTCCGCCTGCTCATGCACGGGCGGTTGACCGTGAACTGCGCCAAGTTCACGTGTCTGCTGCACGTGTCCCTTGACCCTTACAACACTACGGAGGAGATGGAGGTCACCTGGACTGACCTCGTGCTTGACTGGACTAATGGTGAGGTGATAGTGTGATTGTTTACTGAGATATGTGTTGTTAATATTAATATTTGTACGGGGAATCTAATATTGAACAAGATGATGAAGAGATTCAAGATGTTAAAGTAAAGAGTTCTATAACTTGCACTAGGAGAATAATTAAGTAGTTGTTAATAAATTACCTGTGGTGCATAGTTGTTTTGATTCCTTAACTGATTGATGTACAGTTTTTAAAGTTGTACAATATCGACGACGGAAAATTGCGTGTTAATTTTGGGTGTATTTATTCCTAAGTTTCGTTCGTTTATGTATTTTATTCTTTTTGAATAACTTGGTGTACTAGTAGCGATTGGAAAAGTAGCTTGACTTCCATTTGGTTGCAATGGAGACCTTTGAACGAGTCCTATGTTCAGCAGTGAATAGTACCTAACGAGGATGTTGATGATTCTCGCGTGGAGGGTTAACAAGTAGTTTGTTGCCAGGCAAGCTGGGTTTCCTGGGCTCGCTGGAGGTGCTGGTGCGCACGGCCAGCAAGTACGACGACTGCCGCGTGGTGGTGGTGCCGGCGCTGCGGCTGGGCGTGAAGCTGGGCTGGCTGGCCGTGGCCGACGCGCGCGACCACCTCGCCGTCGCGCCCTGCGCGCCCACCAGGCTGCCCGAGTACTCCAGCAACCAGGTACACTGACAACATCACGACATACCTACCTGTAACAAAGTTCAGAAATAAGGCACTTTTATGTTGTACTACTTTTACTTTGAAATCTCAACACAGAAAAAAGAAACAAAAAGTCAACAAACTCTATAAAAATTATAAAAGACAAGAAGGCCTACCTACTATATAATACTCATACCCCAACGATGTGTTGACAATATTCCAGGTGTTGCCAATATCGATAAATATCGGTCATCACTTTTTAAAAGGTGTGTCGTTTGACCCATATTATTTTTTCTGTTAAACAATACCATGTGTTATTAAAAAAACTAATATTGAAACTCATAACAACAAGGTATTCAACAAATATGTATTTAATATCTATTTTATTTGGTTGTAATTTACAGGAGCACGATTCATACAGAGCATTTCGTTCTCAAGGACTCGATCTGCATTTAAGTATAGAAACGAAACCTAGCGATAAAGACCAACACGGGCCGGTGGTTTTACTATACGGAAGTACGCTCAGGTAAGCTTCATGTGATAATAATCGATTTAAAGAGTTTTACTAATTCTCAAAAAAATATTTTAATAAATAAATAAATCGCCTATAAAATTGTTTGAATAACTGCAGATGGTTCGAGAGCCTCAAGTTGATTCTATCTGGCATCACGCGTCCGACTCGTCGTGGTCGGCTCTTCAGTAACGTGAAGCCGCGCAAGCCGCAACTGTCGCGACACTACCGTAGTGTCAGTGTTTCTGTCACGCTTCATAATTTGCAGGTATTCATTATATTTTTGACCTCGATATTATTCGGTTTCTTTTTTTAGAATATTATGTCATTTATCGATATTATTATCCCAGTTTTTGAGCTTTCATTTTAGATAACAAACACGAAATTCTCATAAATTGTGTCGCCTCAGGTGTGCTACTGGTCATCATCATCACTCCAGCGCGGCATTGAAGTGCTAGGAGCGCGCGTGAACTGTGGGTCCAAGCACCGCCTGACTCTAGTCCCCACTACAGACGGGCTGGTGCGGAGACCTCGCGCCAACTGGACCACTGTGTACATGAACTGTGATATTAACGATGCTGAGATATGGCTGAAGACTCTTACCTCAGCTAACGAAGATAAAGAAGGTGATGAGGTAATTCTCTGGTTTATTGTTTTTTGTCCAAATTGGAAAGAGATTATCGATAAAATTAATGTATAATTCAGGCGCAGGAAGTTAATCGTATTCGTAATAAGATATTCTTTGTAACAGTCTTGACACTCTAATTGCATTCAAATAAGTGTCAGTTTTTAATTAGAGTGTCATTTAAAATTGTAAAACTTTTTCTTTACATTTATAATAATCCTTTATATGGTCACTAGTATATTTCAATAATTTAAAATCTAAATCTGATGTTCAAATTCATTAATCATACAGTATTCATCGAGTCACAGGTCGATTGTTCTATTAGAACCTTAACCTCCTTATCTAAATAATATTAGAGTTGTCTCAATGTAAATATTTTTAAATATTCTCAGCTATCAACCCTAATCCCCGCGACGATGGAGAAGTGCTACTGCCTGTCTGTGCGTCGCGTGTCGTACGGTCGCGAGGCTGGCGGCGGCGGCGCGCCCGCGCCTGCGCACCGCCTCGCCGTGCACGACCTGCGCGGCGCGTGGACCAAGCTCAACCGAGACCTGGCATTTGCGCTTATCGACACTTATATTAAGAATCAGGTGGGGTGTTTATGTGTAAAGGGAGTGGTATTTATATGGTAATACAGTTGTGATATGAGGTGTTGTTTGATGTGTGAAAAATATGTTATAAGTAGATATTTACAAAAAATATCGATAATCCATTAAGTACTGAAATGTTGTTAAATTAAATCAATTGTGTACTAAATTTGTTGATTGTACAATAATTAGAAAATGCATATGGTATGATTTAAAGAAACAGGATTGATTATAATGTGTTTAATTGTGCAGCAATTAAAGAAAAACTTGTCGACAAAAGCACTGAAAGAAGAAGAACAGCCTGCGACGTCACCTAAGCATCAACGTGAAGCTGATGTGATATCTCCACCGCCCTCGTCATCATCACAGGTTCTTGTTCATATATGTGAAATTGTAAAAATAGTTTTTATCGAAATAAACTTTTTTTAAACCCATAAGATACCAAGAGTTGGTGTTACTTACAGCCGCTGCCAATAAACAAACCCAATCCAAAATTTGCCGTTTTAGATTGATAGCTCAATCGTTTTTCTGATACTATATTGCCAATAATCAATCTCAGTAGTGAATAAACTATGGCAACATGACAGGAGACCAATCGAAAAGTAGAAAACAATTGACAACAAAACAGATTGACTTCAATCTAATTTTTTCGATTGATTATTGGCATCGGCCGTTAATTAGACAATAGGTAATAAAATGATAATAAACATCTGAATGGCAATGGGTTACAAAATATTATCACTGTCTGAACCCCGCTTATCATCATGTGCAGACTGCATTGTCGTGACTGTTTTCTGAGGCAGTAATTGTTTTTCTCCTGTTTTCTATCTTGTTGGGGTGTGTTTAGTTTGCAGCTGAGAGCTGAGCGCTATTTGATACTAGTCAGTAAATACGTTGTGTGCAGATGAGTGGCGGGCCGGTGGGGTGCGGTGGCGGCATGCTGGCGGCGCTGGTGGCGGAGGCGGGCGGCGAGGCGCCCGTGGTGTTCAGCGACGAGCTCAGCGGGGCCGACGCGCCGCCGCACGCCGCGCCGCTGCACAACAGGCATCTGCTCGACGACGACAACTCGCACACCGCGTGCCTCAGTGTGTATCCTGCACGGTTTATAGCTATAGGAGATTATATAGATTTACGTTCAGTTGACTGCTCGAAAATAATTATTGTAATGGTTCATGATGATGACCTAAGTTTCATTGCATTGAGAGCGCATAAACAATTAGATAAATCCATATTATTTTAATTGACAATCTCTTATTGATGGATTGTTTAAATACAGTTTTATTTAATAATTCAGCATATAAGCTAACGCTTTTCTTAATGGAAGTAATTAGTGCTGCCCATAAAACTTAGCACCTGATTTGTTGAAATTGCCGGCTTTTGAAATTGTGAGGGAAATATAACAAAAAGAATAGAAGTAAGGACCAGGTATTGAGCTATTATTCACTTTTAAGGTAAAGGCTTTGAGACACTATGACTGATGATTTACTATTATTAGTCATAATGAAATGACTTTGCTTTACTAGCATTAAAAATAAATTGCGAAGTATTGAAGTCGTTCAGTATTAAACAAGATATATGCGTGTGCGCAAAAAAATGTATATTATATTTTCAAAGTACTGATTTGTCAAGTATTGAATAAGATATGTGTGGTTGCAGTCGAGCTGGTGAACTCGCAAGTGGCGCTGCGCGGCAGTGAGAGCGGCGGCTACGTGGTGGTGTGCGCGGCGCGCGCGGAGGTGCGGCAGCGCGTGCGCCGCGCGCCGCCCGCCAGCGCGTGGTCGGGCGCGCTCACCGCCATGCAGTACTACGCTACTGTGAACGCGCTCGCGGCCGATGCGCGGCGGCTGCACGGTAACGCGAGGGATATTTATCGATATATTAAATCAAATGTCGATACTAAGATCCACTGTATTTAAATACATGTCTGTATCGTCCGGTTTTATAAGATAACCGTAAAATATAAATTATAATTATAAATAAATAAATAACACCCAACAGTCACATACATAGTCCTGACCCCACACTAAGATCGAGTCTTGTGTCGTTGGTATCTAGAACTACAAGAGACTTTTCGGTCTCACAAACACCCAGACCAAGAAGAAATATTTGTGGGCCGCACAAACATTTCTCTGGGTGCGGGGATCGAACCCGCAGCCTCTCGTTTCACAGGCGGCTTCTAACCACCTGCGCCACAGAGGCTGTCAAAATTACGTTTTAATAATGCAGATTTCTTTAAGAACACTCTTCCTGCCTTTGTTCTATGTTTGTCGTCATCTCTAAATTGCACGGAATATATGCGAGAATAATTTTACGGTAAACACGTCTCTTCGCTGCAATTCTTCTGAACAAATTTGATCCACGATTCTTTGTTTTCATGACACGGCCCAGGACAATACACTTGCATGCTTACTATTGATCTTTTAAGTTAAAGTGTAAAGAAATGAAAAAAACACATCGATGTCCACGAAATAAAAATAACTTCGTATCTGTTAAATTTATGTTTAAAACATTGAAATTCGACTTACAATTAATAATGTATATTTTATCGATAGAGAACATCCAGTGGGTGTCGGTGGAGGAAATAGAAGAGCGGTGGCAGGGTACAGAGATTAGCACGTTACCTGACGTACCGCGACTAGTAGGCAGCGGCCATTCAGCTGGTGGTGTTATTGGAAGGACAGTAGGGCCCAGTGCAGACACTGGGCTTGCACAGGTAACGCCACCAGAATGTATTTAATAAGCAATAAATATTTCGCGACTTTATATCCGATACAAATAGTATCCGGATTTCCATAAAATAAAAATATACATAAAATATTTGTATAAGTAATTAAATTATGTTTCGATAAAAGTTAACCAGAATTTCTTATGTACATTAATGTTTATAAAACCTTTTTCATAACACCTGTTAAAAGTAACCACAGGTGTATTGCACCTGTATTTTTTCCTCTACCACCCATTTCAATCTTTCCATTAATAATTATAGAATTATCAAATACAAATATCCAAATATCGATATTTCTTGTATACAGTTGCAACGCATCGTGTCTCGCTGCGCGTGCGAGTTCCACTACGTGTCGCACGAGGAGGCGGAGCCGGTGGGCGGCGCGGGCGCGGGCTGGCCGCACGCGCACCCGCCGTACGACTCCTTCACGCTCATGCACCACGACCTAGACGTCTGCACCAACTCGCTGCAGGTACATACTTTACTGTTATTTGAACATTTTTATAATAAATGGTGTAAGTGAGAAGGTATTTCTATTTAAATGTGATATGTTTGTTTCGAATTCCAAGTTCCATTCTTTAGATATGTTTGAGAAATGAAAAGAGTATATGTATGAATCTGATTTGATACACCATATTTACTTGTGGTAGGTTTCTCATATGTAAGAGGCCACCTGGATGAGTACCACTACAATGTCTGTTTTCCCCGACAAACGGAAGTGTAAATGAACTGTTGTGTTCCGGTTTGAAAGACATTGTAGCCACGGAAACTACTGAACATATTGAGACTTAACATCTTATGTCTCAGGATGGCGAGTGCAGTGGAGTGCCAAGCATTGCTTTGTGATTCGAGGTGTTGTTTGATTTGCTATTGTCCATGAGTTGTCATATCGCTTATCATCAGGCGTGCTCGTCTTGCAATTCATTGCAAAACAAAACTTATACTCCAAGGTTCCAAGTAGTTGATCTATTAGCTATACTGTTAGTCGACAATATCGATAATATTTACATACAGTACGCGATGCTGCTGGACGTGGTGAACAACGTGGTGCTGCACGTGGAGCCGGAGCGGCGCCGCACGCTGGAGCGGCGCGCGCGCATGCGCTTCCAGCTGCAGCTGCACCAGGACCAAGACCCGCGACAACTCATACACAAGCTGCAGACGCAGGTACATGGTCGATATATCGATAAAATATATCGATATAGAGGATGCTGGATGAGAGTCGTGTCACTGGTGCACCAGATAAATTTATATCGATGTGATAGTCGATGCTGGTTGGGCTGCATTTACCAATGATCTACCAGACGCTAGATGAATCACCTAGATAAGTATTAATTATGAAGTAGTTCATAATGATCTAGTAATTCTGGGTTTAGGTGTAAATATCGATAAAACATATTAATGCTGAGTGATTTATATGAGTATATGTATTGTTCTTTTTTGGGTACCAGTGAATTTAATAAATCCTGTTGTCATTACTAGGTTCGAGAATCTCTAGCAAGGTTACGGCGTCTAGAGAAGGAGTACTACTTAAAGAACAGGTCGATTACTGGCAACGATCCCGTTGCTATAGCGGAGTTGAAGAGCTTAGATGATCAGGTATTTATTTTATTAGCTTATTATCGACAATTTTATATCAAGGCCAATATATTGATGCGGACTACATATTTTCATCGAAGTTTCGGAACTGATATTCGATGTTCTATATTCGATTATCGATCATTTCTTGTTAGTATTTGGCTTTGTATAGAATCTTTGAAGTTTCTAAAATTAATTTAATTGGCTAGTTTAAGTTAAAATGTATTATGTAAGCAGTGTAGTTTGCCGATCAAAGTGTAACTCTTATACATAATCGATAAAACCACGTGTGTGTGTGTGCAGGTGAACGAGTGCAAGGAGTGCGTGTGGTCGCTGGGCGAGGAGCTGGACGCCATGGTGCGCGCGTGGCGCGAGGCGGGGCGCGGCGGGCGCGGCGGCCGCGACGGACCCGCGCCGCGCACGTCGCGCCACGCGCCGCACAGATACAACGAGATCTGCTTCAAGTCCGCGCGCTGGAGGCTCACCGACGCCGACGGACAGCTCGGCATCGCTGACCTGCTGCTCACTAACTTCCTGTCAGTATGCCAAACACTACAGTCATGGGATCATGAGATCCTTGGAGGGGATACGTTCAGCAGTAGACTTCCTGTGGCTGCGATGACTACATTCATCATCGTCATCATAATATCAGTCAACATTAATCAACTGCTGGACATAGGCCTCTTCTCTATTACACTACTTCTCCCGATCATGTGCTTGTCTCATTCACCGTTTCCCTTGAAATACTACATTAAATTTCGAAAATGATTATTCTTTCGAATAGTCTCTCGTAGTGCCTGATACCCACGGCACAAGACAATCTTAGTGTGAGGTCAGGACTATGTTAAATGAATGTTGGGTATATTTATTTCACTCTAGATATCTAAATTGTATCCCATAGGGGTAGATAGAGACTATAAATCGCCACTTTGGTCGATCCTGACATTATTTTCGCTTCATCCACTTTCATCAACCTCTTCATGCATTATTGTTGATTCAGGGTACGTTTGATCTGACCCTTGTAGACGGTATCACCGATTTGGTACTTTCTCTTCACCATTTTGTTTTACTGTACTATTCCATATTTATCGTTATACTTTAAATCTATATTCGATGTATTGTAATTATCGACCGAATCGAATTAAAAAAACATAATTATCAACATCGCAAACTAAATCCCACATAACACGGTAGCGATCTTAAAAATATTCATCGAAATTAGTATGAAGAAGATTACGTGATTTAAAGTATAGAAATTTCACTTATAATTTCTATGATTGTAGTACTTTACGTACTTATATTGTACCTCATATAACAAATGATTTTGTATGCAGGTACACAAAAACATCGAGATCAGATGACTCCGTGGAACATCAGTTGGAGGTAGGGTACGTGAGCGTCAAAAACCTACTGCCCAACGAACCCTTCCCGGAGGTATGTACGAAGCAATTATGTTTGTAATAACAATGACAGTGATCTTTTAATGGTGCTTGTAATATCTGTACTAATGTATAAAGGTGAAGAGTTTATTTGTTTATGCCCTCTAAGCTAAGCAACTATTGGTTATAATTGATAAATAATATTTAAAATGTTTTTTCAAGTCTAATATGTTACTTTTGTGCTGGTTACAATGAAATGCTCGCTTTACAATATATTGGAATTTAACGTGCCTTTTATTTGTTGGACTTATGGATGTTATTACTAAAATATATATATGTATGTATGTATGTATGATGTATGTTCTATTTTTTTTTATTGCAGTGAATGGCGAGACGAGCTTGCCGTTCGCCTGATGGTAAGCGTTACGACCGCTCATGAACAGAAGCAAAACAAAACAACACCTTGATTTACAAAGCAATGCATGGCATTCCACTGCGCTCGCCATCCTGAGACATAAGATGTTAAGTCTCAATATGTCCAGTAGTTACTCTGGCTACAATGTCCTTCAATCCGAAACACAACAGTGCATTTAAACTGCTGTTTGACGGGAGAAATAGACATTGCGGTGGTACCCACCCAGGCAGCCTCTCACATATGAGAGACCTACCACCAGTATTTAATATTATTAGCCTCACTGATCTTTTTCTTATTTATTAACATTTATGCAGCCTGTTCAGAAAAATTAAATTTGTTCTAAATATTTAGAGGGTCATCTATTACGAATCAATACAAGTCGCAAATTGTTAATGATATTCAGTTTTTATTAGACTGAATCAGTGATCAATTTAAGACTTGTTTTTGATATTTTATGAAATATTGTGTATTGTAGATTTGTGGACTATAAATATTGAATATTTTTTTTAATTAGTTAAATAACACTTTTGAACAAAATATAAAGCTGTACATTCCTGGACTCATCATAGGATTTTCTTTATCTGGGCAAGCCGTAAATACCTATTTATGTATGTGTGTCGCTTTTAATATTTTTCATGCAGATATATATTTTGGATGCAGAGTGGGTTTGATTTTGGTTTGGTTACTAACAAAGTTACCCGAGTGAGTTGACTGGCCTTCATCACGCCCTGGTAGTGCCGGGTAGTGGAACATATATTAGCTGACTTTACCTAACACTATCAGCTGTTGTACGTTCCGTTGCTGGGCGCGGGGATGTCACATCACAGGAGAATCGGTGTGTGCCATATCACGTTGGTAGTGGGGTGGTGGATGATATTAATAAACTAATATATTGTGTGTAAGCATGTCAAGCACCCTGTATGTTGAGATTTTAAATAATAAAATGTATTTTCTGGATGTGTGAAGGAGAAGAAAAAGTTAGAATATATTGAAGACATTAAGTCCAGGAGTTGGTTTTTAAGAGCTGTAACTGTCATTATGAAAAGACATTTATAATTGCCAATCACCTAAAAAAATTGTAGGCGGTGACTTGACTCTTCTAGTAGGCCGTTGGATCAATAAATAGTTATTTTTTTCAGTTCAGTTTTATTTTATATTAATTGTCTATCATCTTGTTGAAGTGAAAGTATGGTTGTGATATCGGTTAACGTTTATCTCAGCAGTCCACTGGATCAATAGTCCATGCAGGCAATAAAACAAATGTCTTGATGTTTTGATATGTACAGTGTATGATATCGTTGGAGTACTAGTACAGTGACGTGGTGTGTGCAGGTGCTGGTCCCGCAGGAGCCGTCGGGTCGTGCCCCGCTGGCACGTCGCGCGGCGCTGCGCGTGTTCTGCCGCGACCGCCCGCCCGTGGGAGGCATCGCCGTCAAGGAACACTTCGAGGTCAACATCGTGCCCATACGGATCGGTCAGTTGATAATGGAATTATATCACCACGTATATTGCACCTTTAGAATTGGAGTGACATAATGCAAAAAAGTAGATTTTGGGACACGTTCATTAAAGATTTGTAACATAAGAAATTGTGTACTTATGGATTACATCGAAAAGACCGAAGTATACAACTTTCTGCCTTTCACGTTTCAATAGGTCCTTCTTTAATAACTGGTCCAAATTAGGTAACTTTAATTTTAAAGGTGCGATATGTATGTTACTCGTCTCCACAAGATAAATAATTATTTTATGGGTCAAAGTATACACTTCTATAACAAGCTTCCCAACAGCTTAAGAGAACTTCCAATTAATAAGTTTAAAAAAGTGATAAAAGTTAAGCTGTGTAAGGCATATTATAGAATCACAGATTATGTGGAAGATAAAACTGCTTGGGAATAAATTTATCATGTTTTGCATCAAATTGACATAATTGTAACTTGTGACATGAACCATTGTTATTGTAATTGGCGATATAAAAAAAAAACAAAAGAAAAAGAAAGAATAAAGAAGACAGTTCGTGTTGCTTCTGCTAGAAACTACAATTGAGAGGCGGTAGGCCATATAGTCCACACGCTAATCTAGGGCGGTTGAGTTGACTTTGAATTAGTCTTGTAGTAATTCCTTGTTAAGAAAAATATTCATAAATGTATAATAGTGAACTATGAAAAAGTCACCGAGCATCAAAGTTTAGTTGTAGTTTCTTCTAAAACCACTGTACATAGAAGGGCTGAAGGTCTCCTTCTATATGACACCTGAGATAGCTACGCGATTTCAAAACAGAAGACAGTCCTTTATTTACTGTCAGTTTGAAGACAATATCATGTACTTTACGCGATTCTAAATAAATTAGCATAGAATTAGCATATTAAGGAAGAGAATATTAATTCTCTTATCTTTGACACAGGTTTGACAAAGAAATTCTTCAACACGATGCTAAAGTTCTGTTTCCCCGAGCGCGACCCCGACGCGATAGACGACGCGGAGGACGAAGCTGAGGGCACCCTCCGACCCGCGTCCTCCGCCAGCCTGGTCTCCACCGGCTCCAAGAAGGTGAAGAAGAAGAGCAAGGACTCCAACTCTAACTTCTACGTCAAGAGGGATAAGCGGGACAAGGACGATGTTGAGAAAATGAAGGTATGCAGTTGAATTTGGTAGATTTTACGAGGCAGAGAAGTTTCTTGTGTAATTAATAATTATCTTACACGGTTTTTGATTATTTTAGTAAATATTTTGCATTTAATATAATGCGAAACACATACAAATGCACTACCTTATTATCTTCTGAAACACAACTCGTAGGAGTGCTTTCACTGTTTTAAAATTGTTTATGGACAGGTTTGAGAAGGGAAACAGTAACTTAACTACGTGGTACATAAAGAACATCGGTCACGTCCATACATTTTGTGACCTGACAAAGAAATATATTGTACACAGCTGGGATATAGTTTATTGTGTTGTATAGTGCATGAGGAGTGATGTCCAGTTACAAAAAGATTTCTGCAAAGCCGGAGATTTTAGAGTATTTCATATATTTGTAACTCTTTAGGTTACGATTATACTAATAAAAAATAGCACATTATAATGTCATTGTCATTGTCAAATATACCTAATGTAGGGTGGTCTTATGGTTATGAGGTACCTAGGAAGAAAAGTGTACTAAATCATAATGATGGCTTATTAATTACTATGCTCTATAATTTCCCTTGTCATAAAACTAATTAGCTGTTGAATATGGTGTACACCATACCTGTGTTACCTTAATGTAATGAGAGAAAGTGTAGTATTTTGCTGTCATTATTTCGGCAGAATTTTATCAGAATTTATTAGAGACTGTTTTGAGTATTTTTCGCTATTCTTCATAGTTTCGTATTTGTCCATCCACACACACCTATATGTTAATATAGGAATATAATAAGCAGTGGTCACAAAAATAAAACACAAAATAAAACGAAACACAAAAACATTTTTTAAATGTATTATTTCTCATCTTCTCTTATTACAATAGAACCTAAGAATTCTGCAGGGGCAGCAACATCAAAGTCATGACGTGGGCACAGCAACATTACTGTGCGACGTTCTACTACACAATTACAACGATACTTAATTATTCCGTCTCTGCTTGATTTGGAAGTTTTGATCATTGTTTTTCATCAAAACACACACACTTCCTGTGGGAACTCCAGGATACTAAACCATATTGACTAAATGGTAAATAGGATGCCTTGTAGATTAATGGCTAAATAAAAACTTCGATTATCGAATCGAATCGAAATGAGTATAATAAGACGAGTATTGCATTGAACACAATGCAAAAATTGTTGGATGTTGGAAATATGGTAATACTTCTTCACACTTTAAACCAAATCACAAAGCGTTATCGTTATACAATGGTTAATCTTACAAAGTGGTCAGAAATACAAGGGTATATCAGAGGCCGTGATTAAAGTCACAAATATAAACAGAGAATTAACAGTAGTCGTAAATCGGAAATCACAAGAAACCAAAATGACAGCGCAAAGAAAAGTCATGTGTAATAGAAAATGCCTACACTTTATTTTTAATTTAGTACTACCTTCAACGTTGTAGTTAAAACCTTATTATAAAAGAAAGTATGACTGATGGAACGCACTCGTATGCGTTCAATATTATTAAGAACACTTTTAGTTTTTCTTTTTTATCCGGGTTTTTAAAAATAAATTGAAATATGCATTTTGACTCTGATAAATTATAAAAATTTTTGATGTACCATTCTTAACTGGTCCCGTTCATGGTCCATTTTCGCCGATGTTCTTTAGTGTCTGTAAATGATTGTTTCGTATTTTGGCTAGTTGTAAAATGGAAGTCTTGTGTACTTATGGATTTTCTCGACTGAATACACATATCTCAAGGCCGAACTTGGTTGAAGTGTTTCACCGTGTGAAAATTAATGATTTTAACATTTTATTATACACCAGATAGGGTAGTAGTAGACAGTGTAAAGATAAAAGGAAGAGATAAAAGTAAATTGGATCTTAGCGCCACCATTAAAAACAGACTCTTTTTGCCAAGCTATATGAATATACTTATACATTTATTTACTATTTAATATATTTAATCCAACAGGAGCGAGCAGAGAAGAACAAGCTGTTCATATACATAAAGATCCCGGAGGTGCCGGTGCGCGTGTCGTACAAGGGCAGCAAGGAGAAGAACCTGGAGGACGTGCGCGACCTGCCGCTAGTACTCCCGACCCTCGAGTACCACAACGTCACCTGGACCTGGCTCGATCTGCTGCTCGCCACCAAGAACGATACCAGGCGGTAAGTGCTGCCCACCCTCCAGTACCACAACGTCACCTGGACCTGGCTCGATCTGCTGCTCGCCACCAAGAACGATACCAGGCGGTAAGTGCTGCCCACCCTCCAGTACCACAACGTCACCTGGACCTGGCTCGATCTGCTGCTCGCCACCAAGAACGATACCAGGCGGTAAGTGCTGCCCACCCTCCAGTACCACAACGTCACCTGGACCTGGCTCGATCTGCTGCTCGCCACCAAGAACGATACCAGGCGGTAAGTGCTGCCCACCCTCCAGTACCACAACGTCACCTTGACCTGGCTCGATCTGCTGCTCGCCACCAAGAACGATACCAGGCGGTAAGTGCTGCCCACCCTCCAGTACCACAACGTCACCTGGACCTGGCTCGATCTGCTGCTCGCCACCAAGAACGATACCAGGCGGTAAGTGCTGCCCACCCTCCAGTACCACAACGTCACCTGGACCTGGCTCGATCTGCTGCTCGCCACCAAGAACGATACCAGGCGGTAAGTGCTGCCCACCCTCCAGTACCACAACGTCACCTGGACCTGGCTCGATCTGCTGCTCGCCACCAAGAACGATACCAGGCGGTAAGTGCTGCCCACCCTCCAGTACCACAACGTCACCTTGACCTGGCTCGATCTGCTGCTCGCCACCAAGAACGATACCAGGCGGTAAGTGCTGCCCACCCTCCAGTACCACAACGTCACCTGGACCTGGCTCGATCTGCTGCTCGCCACCAAGAACGATACCAGGCGGTAACGACCATAAGTTTGATGTTTTATTAGCCACATGAACGTTCACCTGTCAACGGGCCAAAAGTCATTTTTTTTAATATACCCTATTTCTATTATATTAACGCCCGAATACTAGAACGCCTTTTATTACCCACTACTATCCGAATACAGGAGTTACCATAATTAAATAATAAATAGTAGTGGGTTTAAGATATTAAATCATTAATTCGAATTTATATTGAGTTGGTTTGAAAATTTTACTCGTTCATCGCTACGCACACGCACGTTGTGTGCACGTTTGCACACATCAGCGGCGCAGTCAATATTAAACTTCTATTTATTTATTTTACACTTCGTACAATTTAAAATAGAACAGGCAGACTTAATGCTTACTGGCATTTTTATTTTTTATTTATTAAGCTTCATATACAAATGTATACAAGGCGGACTGCAGAAAGACGGAGGCAGGTGTATAATAATTAAGTCTAAAGACGAAGAAAATAAGCAATAAAAAAAAAGATAATAAACCGTACAAATGATAGCGTAGATTAAGATTTACTAAATTAATGTTATAGTTTAAATAAATACTTAAAATATGTACATAAATAATTAAAAATTATTATCCTTGAATAAAACGTCAGCTGTCTCCTTTTTCAGTATAACAATTTGTATATACTCAATTTATTTTATAGAGTGATCCTGTCGCAAGCTATTCGACAGAAGCTACAATTACACAGACGGGCCGCCGCCGCGCCCGAGCCGCATGAAGAAGATAAAGCAAGACTACTGCTGGGCGAAAGAACTGTAAGTCATTTCGTGTTTATTACTACGTACCGACCAAATATTTGCGTCGGGTCTGGGTGTTTGTGAGACCGCAAAGTCTCTCGTAGTTTCTGATAACCACGACACAAGACTCGATCTTAGTGTGGGGTCAGAACTATGGTTGTGACTGTTGGATGTATTTATGTATCTCGTTTATACCCTACGCGAGGCAGTAGGTTGAAAGGTCGGTTACGAAAGAAAGGCTGCGGTTTCGATAGTTTCTCTTGTAGTTTCTTTTACCCACGCAACAATTTATGCCTTCTTATGCGGTCGGTGCTATATGTGTAACTTTTGAGTTTATTTATCCCATTGATGTATTTATTACTCTATTATACAGTATTATTAAAATATAATATCCTTATAATACGAATACAAATAAGGAAAACATACTGACTGCAGTTGAACCTAAAACCATAGTTTCCTAAAATTAAAGGTATAGGATTATTTTTATTGCAATGAATGGCAATACGAGCAATCCGCTCGCCTCATAAACAGTAGCAAAACCAAACAACACCTTGAATTACAAAGGAATACTTGGCATGTTACAGCGCTCGCCATCCTGAGACATAAGATGTTAGTTGTTAAGTTTCAATATGCCCAGTAGATACCCACAATGTCCTTCAGCCCGAAACACAAAAGTGCATTTACACTGTTGTTTGCCTAGAGAAATAGACATTGCGGAGGTAAATACCCATGCGGCCTTTCACATTTAAGAGATCCACTAGTTATTTTGAAATGATTCGTCGCTACTAAAGTGTATGGTTTTATTATTAAAAATAAATTGTTACAAAATTCCTACCTTCTTGTAATTCTAATCAACAAAATATAATCTGAGGAATTCATTAAATTGTTGTTTACTGTAAAAACATTGATTTTCCCATACCAATTTAAGTCAAAACTTAATTTTCCCTGTAATTCTTAATACGGTCATGGCAACTACTACCGGTAATGGCGCTGACATGACGCACATCTGCCATTTAGTCAATGAAAAATCATTGAACAGGTCACGTATTTGTACGCGTCATTGTGATTCCTTCTAGGAATATGAGTTGCATTCGTCCTTTGATTTACTTGTAATTGTTTACTAATATAGAATTAAGATGTTTGGCTCGTCTGCTTGTTAGGGAAAATGTAATGTTTTGCATTTTGTGTATTCTATTTATTCCATGGTAATAGGTATAATTAGATTAAATAGGACTATATGGCCTAACCACTCTCAATCGTACTCTCGATTGTAGAGGAGGCCCGTGCCCTGCAGTGGGACGTATATGGGCTGATACATACAGTACGATACAATAGGTATAATTGATTAATGTAGAAGTAAACAAAAAAATAATTTGAGAACTAATTTTATTTTATTTTATTAATTACTGAAAACTTATAGCTAAATTACATAATAACAAGGACACTTGTAAGATCGCATACTGCAATATGCGTATTTTTTTACATTTTCATAAATATTTTTCTCACTTCTTATTTCATATGCATGTTCAAAATCAGAATGACGAACTTTTTTGTGATTAAATCAGCAATATACATATTTGTTGATGCAAACTAATCCGCTAGATGTCGTTTTGAGTTTTTTTTCTTTTGTTGTTTTATGGTAAGATTGAAAAATACTAATAAGTTAACTTGAGTTATAGCAACGATTTTTTTTTTATTATAATGGCCTGGCATAGTGGCGGCATTGCACCTGATGGAAAGTGCCAATGCCGCCCAGTCAGAGTATCCATTGGCATCGGACGGCAGTCCGTTCATTTGAAGAGGCAACGAGGATCTTAGGTTCGGGCACTAAGAAGGCCGAATGGGCACCGGCACGAAAGGGTCGGCAGGAAGTGAATTGATCCGCCGGACAGAAGGGCCCCCGTACCCTCCCGGGATGGGCCGCCGGGACTCCACTTCCGGTCACCAACCGGCACGACGAACCCACCCAAGATTATGCGCGGCATGGTGAGGCAGCCTCTCGAGGTGGTTAGCCCCGATTGGGCCCCTGTACTATACCGCGGGCGGCCAGCGGACAACCGTTTCTACGGGTCTCCCTGGCCGGCGGATCAACTCTCCTCCCTTCGACAGAGGACCGAAAATACCCACACGGTACAACCTCATGCCCGGACTTAAGATCCTCGAAGAAACCGGAATGATTTTCAGTATAACCGTTTTATGTCCGTTGCCTATTTACATTGGCGTTTAAACAAATTTCTCATTGTTAACAGGTCGCAGAGAGCAAACCTCAAAAGAAGAGCACGCCGAGCGTCTTCAAGTTCTCGAAATCATAGCAATCACTCATTAAGAAGAAAAAATAATCAGCGGACAGCCAATACCATCACTTTGCCATCTATAAAAATATGAATTAGTTCACTCCGTGTTCATATTTTATTGAGGCATATTTACATGCACAATATATAAAAAATAGCCTTCTGTAGATAAGTTAAAGAATGGACGACGGAAATTGGAGCTGGAACTTTAAAAGAAAGATCGCAGGTGTAAGACGATTTATAAATTTCCAATTTTACGTGTGTTCAAAGATATAACAAAGGTATTTAATTATTTATTTTATTTATATTAAACTTTATTGCACACAAACAATGAAATAAATACAATTAAAAAAAAAACATTGGCGGTCTTATCGCTCAAAGGCAATGTCTTATACACAATCATGGGATCGATATAAGAAAAGGATAAACAGAAGGTAGTGTAAAGTGTAAAGAATATCACGACATACCTAAAGTCTAAACTGTGTTTAAATGCAAAACAACTAATATTTGTTACGTGTGGTAGAATAAAGCCTGAAACCTCTCACTTGATGAGATTTGTACTCTGAAGTGTGAAAGGTAAATGTATAAAAATCCTGTTAATTTTTAAATGCATTGTTGTCACCAATATTCTCATTGGTAAAGTTATTGTCAAGACCATGATGGAATATAAAGAGTAAAAGAACTAATTTAATATTTTTTCTAACAAAATTATCCAATTTTTTTTGGCTCCCAGCTATCAGTAGCAAACAAGCATATATATTACAAATTGTATACAAAAAATACCCAATTGCAAGCTACCGCAGATGATATAATATAAAATATAATATTAATAGTATTATAATTATATTGATGAGATAACATGTAAAGACATGGTTTGACAAGAAGATTGTTTCAAACTTAATCCATAAATTAATATCTTTATGATAAAGTAATGTAGTGAAGATCTTGTATTTTTTGATAGTATAGCATCAACGTGAAGTGTCGGACGTCCGCTTTCAAGTTGGACGGTCGACCTGATTAAGGTTGCAGGAAGTCGCTGGATGCAGTCTGCTTGCAACAGGTCGATGTGGAGATCTTTGGGGGAGGCCTATGTTCAGCAGTGGACTTCCTGAGGCTGAAATAATGATGGTGATGAATGCATTAATGATGTGGTTGCGAAATACCAAGTGAAACATTTTTGTGTGTTAAAAAATATTTAAAAGCGTTCCATTAAGCCAATAGTGGTGACAATAGAATTTTTTGTTTGAAACATTTTGGAGGATTATTATAGATCACTATTCGCTAGGAGTTTAAATAATAACTGTTAAATGTGTCTTTATACTTAACGTTTTGTATTAATAAAACGCTAAGACACGTTCTTGGGGGTATTTAGATAAAAAGAAGTACAGAGGCTATAGAGGAGAATCATCTAGAAACTTTTTATTAAGTTTTATGAACAAAATAATAACATATTTCTATAATTATTTTGTTTTTTCCAATCGTCTATTATAATTTCGTGTGTAGTAGAAATTATGAGTTTGTGTGGCGTTTTCGATGAAAATGAAATCTTTTAAATACATTAAATTGAAAAGGCGATGAAGTAATATCGATATCATTGATAAAATGTGAAGTAATATTCGAAATTCTTAAATTTTAAGTATACGGAAATCATGTTTGTTCAATAAGATTAGAAATAAATGGACAAATTGTCGCAATGTCACCATATGGGTTCCATTTTGCTCTTTTATAATGGAACCAAATGAGAGAGATAGCATATCATTGGTGTAATTTGATAAAGGTATTCGGTAATTTTGAGCGGGAAAAAGACTTAATTATGCGTATTAAAGACATTACATTAAATATTGGGATATAGAAGTTAATTAACTTGTAACAAACTTGTTTAGTTAAATCATTTTATAAATGAAATATGTTACAAAAATGTAGTGAAAAATACGCTTACCATTATTAACAAAATATTCACATCATTATGTAATATTGTATCATGCATCTCAGTAATATCATATTAGGAGTACTGTCATTCACAGGAATAACTGTCACTGGTAATGACTAGCAACATTACACAGAAATTAATAGGTTTAAATATTCTAAAAATAATTCTTATTTCAAAAATACCAAAAATAATAGGCTTAAAGTTTTTAAAGAAACTTTGCCGACTCCGAAAAGTTAGTAAATTGTAAAAAAAAAAAACAGAAAATGGTATATATTGCTTTTTATACTACACATTTGATAATTTTGTAATTAATAAACCAGCAATGTAAACTTACAATACATTATGTTCAAGCATATTGTTAGAAAGCGTCAATTGTTAGTAGCGTTAGAAAGAAAGAAAGAAAGAAAGAAAAATAGATTTATTTGCCACGAGCATTAAAACGACGTACAAAAACAGATATACAGAGGTTTATATATAAAAAAAAATAAAACAATAAGAAATAAAGAAGAAGTTCGCACGTCGTGGCTGTGACAAGTAGGTGATCACTCAGCAATTATGTTGCGCTGCGGTGCAGGCCGTAGCACAACGCTGATTTTACATTACCTTACTTGAAAAAATTGACATAAATGCTGAATTTGACAAATAATCTTTTTTTATCCATTGAATCATGCTGGAATTTTTTTAAATTTCCAATTTTGTGGCCAAATGTGGCCCTGTCTGTATATTCTTAGCTCATCATTTTCGTGAGCGGTTTTTCACTGTATGTACAATAGCTTGAGCAAAACTGTTGTTTTATATATTCCATGTTAAAATAATTCATAACTATCATACATAGGTTATAAATAAACTTATTTTAATGGTGCTCGTTAATATCTTAATGTACTTGTAATGGCTGGTGGTGAAGTTGTAAGGTATATTATGCAAAGTAGTCTCTTTAAAGAATTCTGTCTATTACAACGTATCATATGTGTCTAGTTTTTAATTAAAATTATCAAAAATTCTAACGTTAAAATTTTACGTATAAGTAAAAATATTATTGGTGTAAATTACAATGATACATTCACCATATAAAATTGTCGGTGCCAGGTACCAATTCTCCTTCATTTCGCCCGATCTTCGGCAAACTAAGGCCATTGACCCTCATATCTTCCTTGACGACATCTAGAGTGCTTTTTTGGTCTACCTTTCGATCGAGTTCCGGAAATATTGGGGTCATACACACATTGCCGACGTTCTGCTGTGATTTTCTTAGGACCTGACCACACTACCACAAGCCAATTACTATATATCGATCGGCATGCTTCGATTCTCACCTCGTCATCATTCATCTCGCACAACAAAATAAGGAATTTATTTTTTAGATACTATGTTATATTGACCGACACACGGTAAATTGTAATGGACAGGCGTGTGTAGATTTTGGAAATTTTGTAATGTACAGATTTTTGTATCTTAGCTTTTCTCTGATTTAGCTTACGCTCTTAATTTTTTTTTCTTGTTTAATTTTATTAGTTGCCTGATTCCTTTCTTCAATTATCAATATATTATTTAAATATTTAATAGTTATTTCTAACTTCGCATTTATACAATAATGGTTCTAATCGTTCTTCATCTCTATCATATATTTTTGTGATTAAAAACTGCTTACATTGTATTCCTAAATTTGTTCATAGATCTATATACAGTACTGATTATTTCTCCTTTACAACAATACTCTGTTTACTTTACACAAATATTTTGCTGTACAGAACAATATATCTTCCATAAGTTGTGAAAATATAAGCGCACTACACTCCAAAGTGTCGGAGACACGCTAAGTGATGTCGACGACTTTTTTTAGTTAACGATCCTGAGTGTCGCCGGGAAACTGAGCTAAAGCATATTACACACCGAAGCCGCAACCCGGCGACTTATAAAAATATAATCATGTCGGCGACAAGCACCTGCACGTGTTGCCCGCCAACTTGTTGGGAGCATGTTCTCAGCTCAGTTGCCGGGCAATACTCTACAACGTCATAAAAATGTTCATATCACATCAAGTCGCCGACATGCTAGCAACAAAGTTTTTCGACTTCCAATGAGTGAAACCTCCGACTAGCCCTCCAACAAAATTTTGTTGACTGCTTTGGTGTGTAGTGCGGCTAAATACGAGATACAAATAAATCCAGGCCGGTTGTGGCAATATGTGTAAATGTTTGGGTACCAAAAAAATAATAGTCACATTTCGCATGTCCGTTGATTTATTTTTAAAGCTATACATCAATATTTGATTCAAAGTGCGCTTCTTTCACGATCAAAAAGAGTGTTTAATTTTATAAATAGCTGAATAAAGGCTTCGTTTGTTTTTAAGTTTAATAATTTAAAAAGACTATTTAAAAAAGAGATTTAATTTATAAGCATAAAGTATTTTTATTTAATGCAATAAAAGATATTAATAAATGAACGCCGTAGTATGATTTGCATTCAGTATTCTAGTGGTAGAGTAGCCTGGCCTGTTTTATAAAATTTTGATTTATTATAGATTTTGTATGAACTTTGAGGTAATTAAGTAGTATTATTTACGTAATTGAAACACTTAAAGAGAACTAAATTTTAGAAAGAAACAAATTTTATGATTTTTTATATGTTTATAAATAAAGATATATAATGTGGTTACACAGTAATACCATAATTGGAATTTTAAAAATGTTTTGTATGTTGTGGGTCATGATGCCTTGCGCGCATAAATTGATTCGTCAAGTGATGAACATTTTATTTTTAGCAATTTGTCAATTGTTATTTCGGGTCAGGCTGAATAGTAATGGCGACTTACGGTAAGCGAAATTTTATACCGATTCCTGCTATTTTTATAAGCTTGTATGTACACTAGTGTATCGGAATTCTTAATCGAATGTGTTTAATGTTTATTAAATGTTATCATATTTTATGTGGAATTTTATTTCATGTTATTCTTTATTATCACTCGTCAGCAGAGCAGCGTTCATCCGTGGTAAATTCCCAATGATTTAACAACAAGAAAGTAGGTATTTTTAATAAAATGATTATGAATTACTGGAATGAATGTTCTAGAAAAGGGGAATGAAATAAGGGCGTGAAGCTTTGCTTGTATTCTAGTTTTTGAAGTAAAATTTCGCGCGCTTGACTTGGGGAGTAAGCTGATGAATGCGTGACGAAAAGACATGTGATCGGGCGAGGCGAACGAAGCGCATTTATAGATTTGGTTAATTGTCGGTATGTATTCTTATTTATTCATAAATGTACATATGTGAATGGGATTGAAAATAATACATGGCGAAGAATAGGTCATTGTAAAAAAATATATGATAAAAGACGTATAACTTATTACATGTGTACATAAGTACGTACTCACACGTATTGTTTTGACTAATTGGACTGTAGATTAAAAACATAATATCTTTGTACATTTCCTAAGCGAAAACAAGTAAAGAGTTAATTCCTGTATAATCTGATAGAGGGCAGTACGATTGTTGTATGACTTCGATCGAAACTCAAATGTATGCAGATTGCAGATATTATAATTATTTTTACCTAATGTAGGGTACTTTTGTATAAAACAAGTAAAATTTTTAATTCACACAAAACCATAAAAAAATATCTTCTTTATATGTCCATCGTTGTTTTTAAACAGAAGCTCTTTAAAGTTCATTTTCCTCATGATTGTCTTTTGGACGTATTTAAATTGTACCTATTGTATATGTTTAGCCGACCTCGGTGGGGCATTTGTACTACGGTATGATTGCAACGCTGAGGTCTCGGGTTCCAATCCCAGGTCGGGCAAACTGGTATTGGTTTTTTCTATTCATTATATATATAAGAGCGGAGTCAGGAATTTGTGTCCGAATTGGCGATAGGTTGGCCCCATATCACATCGTGGGAAATACAAAGCGAAATAAATGTGGGTAGTAGTAGTAGTGACTGTCTCGGTGGCGTAGTTGTACTACGGTACGTTTACAAAGCTGAGGTCTCGGGTTCAAATCCCGGGTTGGGCAAAGTGATATTGGATTTTTCTATTCATTATCAGCCCAGAGTCAGGAATTTGTGCCCGATATGGCGATAGTCTCGCCACCTATCACATTGTGGGACGGAACATACAAGGCGAAATGTGGGTGCCCTGGCACCTCTGCCTACCCCTTCTGGGAAAAAGGCGTGAGTTTATGTATGTATGTAGTAGTAGTACCTCTACCTACCCTTTCCCTTACCCCATATTTTCGGAAAATGCATAAGACAACATATTAATGTATGTATCATTTACCGCGTATCAATGTAGATCCTAGCTGATAGGAAAGGCACTAGTGGAGGTGTGGGTGGACAACTTTCAAGCCTGAAATGTGTAATGTCTTAAAAGTCGGTTGTAAAATGTTCATCCGCGATTTTGATGGTTAATTATTTTTTTCGGGTGTGCACCCAAAATGTTGGATGTTTTGAAACTGGAATATCCCCAGTAGTCACTGATAAACATGACACAAGACATGTAATTTGTGGCTGATTGGATTGGAAAACTTATTGGCAAAAGGTATTTAAATATGGTAATAAAACTTTCGCAAAATAATTATTGAGCTATAGGCCAGTTGGAAGTGACGGAAACGAGAAACGGTCCGCCGGGCTAGGTGAGTAGCGACATAGGTTCAATCCCGGTTTATGAAATACACTCAGTAAAATATTGCTTTGGTAACCTGTAGTTTTCATGAAGATAGACCTTCATTCATCACATTAAAATACCGTGTAAGGCAATTTTAGTTTTTTTTTTACAATACACAACCATTTTTCTATAGCTACCAAGTTATAACACGGCTCCAGGTATGTTAAATGTTTAGTTGTTTAAATAAATAAATACATACTCGTAGTCCTGACCCCACACTAAGACATAGGTTTAAAAACTAAGGGCCTATCTGTAAGGCATTTGAAGTTTAAAACGATGACCCAGAAGATCATGCTAAAATAAATATTAAATTAACTTAATTTAATAAATTTCGTCTAAACAGTGATAAAAATATTATCTTCATCTTTATTAAACTTTCTATCATAATTGCTTGTAGCAAGCATTTTCAAAATCGCTGAGAGCGATAACTTATTTCAGTAACGCTCCACTAGAGATTTACTGGAGCGCGCGCACCATTTACGTTGGAACACAACGCTCTTTCCGCCTTATCCATATATTTATGCTATTGCACTAAGATGATGTCTTGTGACGTGGGTACCAGAAACTACGAGGGTTTTTTGGGTCTCTCAAACACCAAGACCCGATACAAATGCGTACCAGTGGATTGCACAATCATATTTTTCGGTGCGGGGATCCAACCCGCGGCCTCAACTGCACCACAGAGGCTCTCTCGGAATTCCTACGCAAAATTCTATGACAACAATAGGAATCTAATTGTTATTGCTAAAATATAGTCCCGTCTTACACTTACTCGACCAAAACGGTAATGACTAAGTAATATGTATTATGTGCCATTAATAGTGTAAGTTAGAGCTTAGGTACTTAACTGTATGCAAATGTGCAAGCCCAGAACATTTGTTTTCCATAAAGTAAACAGATGTGCAAGTTTTAACAATAGATAAAGACGCCATACCGATTCTTTTCATCATTTTAGTACGATTTACTAAAGAATCAATTCGTTCGGCGTATTGTTTTACCAAGATCATGCATGTATTGTACGGTGATTACAGTTAATTAACAAATTATGGGAATCTAACGATATTGTGTGATGAAATTGTCTATGTGACATATAAACTTGTAAGGTGTACATACATATTGATCTATATTAAGATTTTTTATTATTATTCATATTGTAGTTATATGCGAGTTCGGGTTTTTCATATTATTGATATGAACTTTCTCATTTTAATTCCCGTATCGGAAAACCCTTTATGTGATTAAAATTAATTCACAGAACAAAATTAATGTCGAAAATAGTCGCACTTTAGAGTTGATAAAAAAAAAATTATGCGGGTAGGGAGAAATTACTACAACTTTGACTGACAGGCATTTTAGTGGTGGATAAGGCACTGGGATAGTCTCTCTATTCAGTCAATTATTTTCGGTTTTAATAATAATACAGGAACGAGATTTACCAACAAAAAGCCGTGTCTCAAATCGTAGGGGACTACAAAATATTTTCCTTTATTGCTTAGGTCAGGTAAACGAGCAAACAAGTCACCTGATGGTAAGTGATCACTGCCGCCCATGAACAGTCAAATCGGGATCGGAAAGGAAAAACGATGGTAAAGCGAAGCCGTCGCTTCACGTCGATTTCCTCTGAGACAGTTGTAGCTTGTACCGCCTTGGACGAGCCCGACCATACTGAGTAATAACTGGCAACAGCGTGGCTCTACCACTTTATTAATAAAATCATTAAATGTAAAAATCGAATAACAAAAAAAAAAAAAATTATAAACGAGGATCTCTGCTACTCCTCAACCGCCGCTTAAACAGGTTTCATTCATCCCGTCACTGACTATTTTAGCATACTAACACAAATATATACAGCTCACACTATTACCACGAAAATACGCGCGAAAACATCATCCACACACGCGGACCATTTTCTTATTTCCACGGCATTACCTCACCGCGGCCTTGTGCGCCGAGGAACATAGGAACAAGAGCTCAGTTTAGCGCCGACCGCCGTACGAGGAGGGCGTTGCGTCGGTCGTCATAATTTACGACTACGAACTCGTAAAGTTTTCGAACGAATCATGAGGACGAATTATATAATAAAAAATAGTGTATGATAATTATTTTCTGTTTGTGTTGTGAAGATTAATTGACAATGGCGTTGTCTTTGTGTGTATTTTTGTGCGTGTGCGCCTATGTCGCCGGGTTCAATGTGGACATCCCATCGAGGGTGGTTTACAAGGGAAATGAGAATTCTATGTTTGGATTCACCGTTCAGGCGCATGTGGACGGTGATCAGAAAATGTAAGTTTTTCTTTTTATATAAATGTGTTATAAAGGACACAAGTTGTACTGCCTACATGTAACATGACGTGATTTATCGTAATCGTGATCTAGCTTGAGTTATTTTTCCGCAGTAACGCTAGCATTAGGTATTGTTAGAGGTTTATACACGTAGCATAATTTTGTTACCAATTCTTTCGGCGCCTGTGATTTTAATGTGTCTGCAAATATAACGAGGTATAAGCAGTCTAATATTTAATTAAATTCATAGCAGTAATGACCTTTTAAAAGTCATTAACAGCTTGTTCCACTACGTATTTAACGTTAGAATATTAATTATAGAATTACGCATAAATATTACCAATATCGATTATGTGTAATTAAATGATTAATACGGATTCGTCACAACCGCGAGTTTGTGTTGACTTCTTCTTAAGAAAAGGTGTCTGAGTCACTAGAGTTGATTCACAACACACACACAACACTTATTTCTGTCCGGCATTGAAACGGTTTTGGTGCGGACGTTATAATTTCACAATTTTTGAAAAAGGAGCCTCTAAGAAATTACGTTATATTTTCGATATAGAGGCTCTGGTATATTCAGTAAATTTTGTTTTCAAACTACTCACTACTTCCTAACATAAACGTATATTTCACAATTTCAATTGAAGTAATTTCCATTGATTATATGAATGAAATCATCACATTTGACTCGACAAGATGTAGCATATTGATTATTGCGAGTGACCACCTTGACATTACTTCTGAGGTATTAAGACTAAGAGACCGGCTCACATACAATATGCTCATTTCAACCTTTTAAGTCATTGATGATCGACAGGGCCATCACTATCAAGATGTTTTTAAAACCGCAAGGTAATTTGTCAAATTTCCTTAACATAAACGTCTCTACATTAACATAAGTAAAGACTACTCGTATAGACGTTGCGGATCCGAGTTTAATAAATAGCCAAAAGAGGTAATATAATGTCTATATCCATCTCTATAAAGCATACAGGTTAAAATCATGTACATACCTATTTCCAACTACAAAACATTTTTCTGATCAAATTATTTCAATAGTTAAAATCAACAGTTCTCTTATTTCCCTCAAGAATCAACTGTTTAAACTTATACCAACTGTTAAAAAACTGTCTTATAGGTCTTCAATTTGTATGAATTGCACATTTATTGAGTCCAATCTGCAAAGGCATCTTAACCGGCCACGTAGTGTAAATATAATGTATACACAAGACAAGGTTAGCGTCGAGATCTGGCCGCACTGTTATATCTATGACATCATCGTTCGACTAAGCGCGATTTTTAGCGTTCGCGCCAATGCCCAAGTTTTAACTCAGTGTTGTGAGCCTTGGGTATGGAGGCTTGTTGGAATGCCGAAATTATTGTTTATGCAAAATATACTGTTGGTTTGTTGAGTATATGGTAAAGTTTGTTTTGTTTGTGATGAAATAGATACGTAAAGTGTCTCCGTGATTCCTGCCTTTTTCCTTTAGAGCGGTTTAGTCCTTTCAAGTATTTTCATGGTTAAAAGTACTGCTTATTTGGACTTTCTGTAAATTACATAAAATAATATATTTTACTGTTACTCAGATTTACAACTATAACTGGTTTAGCTACAATAGGTTCATGGTAAACTTGAAATCGTCAGAAACACTGTACTGTATCAGCCCATATACGCTGCCCGCTGCAGGGCGCGGGCCTCATCAACATTCGAGAGTGCGATTGAGAGTGGTTAGGCCATTGAGTCCACCTTGCTGGCCTATAGCGGGTTCGCGGATTTCGTTCACGGTTAAAGCGCGTAAGAAACACAGCAGCAATGTAAATTTGACTAAAACTTTCACCACCCACAATATCAGAACTTAAATATGTATATTTTTTTGACACTTGACTAAAAGATTATTTGTGTTAGTTTAAACATCGGCTACTTGAGTTTCCAACATCTGTTTCTGCACACAATAGAATAAAATAAACAAAAGCCTCCTAAATTTGCCGTCCGTAAGCTGATGCCGCGCTACTGGCAAACTGCTGTCTAGTTAAACGACCTTTTGTCAAGTTATTAGCTATACTGGCAATAAAAAAAAATATTTTATTTTATTTATTTAAAGGACATCGATGGTAATTACATTGCTTTTTATACCTAATACACTTTCAATTTGGAAATATTCATTATCAGCAGATCACGACATGCATTAAATAACAAATAACTGATAAGTAATATTAGAATCAAATTAAAAATATAAGGAATCTACAATCATAAAATTAAACAAATTAAAATATTAACAAAACTAGAAGTTAAAAGAAACAACAAAACGAATTTGAAAAAAACAACAATAGCAAATACTATGTAAATAATTAATATGTCTGCAATTTCTTCTTGCTTATAAGTTTTATCACTACAGTACTAAAAGTACCCATTGAGTCATTAAACACATAAACGCTTTGACTGAGATGTGTTGTGTGTTATGCAGCATTTCTAAAAAGAAATATTCAAAATATCTTTATGCACTCATCGTGCTTAAATCAAATGGTAGAGCTGTTTACAAATAACCACATAACAAATTAGGTATAATAGGAAAGTATCTTATATGTTACATATGTACATGTACATGTAGCGTAGTTGGACTAAGGAAGGATTACAACACCTAGGTCTCGGAGTAGAATCCCGAGTCGGATGAAAGTGATATTGTATTTTTCTATTTATCTGCCCGGAGTCAAGAACTCGTGCCCGATATGGCGTTTGGCTCGCGTCCTATCACATCGAAGAACTTTACACATAATGCGTAAAATGGGCATTCTAGGAGCACCTCTGCCTACCCCTTCTGGGAATAAGATATGAGTTTATTTTTTTACATACAAACATAAACTCATATCTTCGTATTATATTAGTAAATACATTTCTTTATTGACCTTTTAGTGACATGAGTCAGTCACATTGATTGCTTATGTTATTACAAACTATTAATATACCTAGTACTTTGTTTTATAAATTATCTGTTTTTCTTACTCATAAAATAAATTATTAATGACATTTTCGTGAAATGACTAGTTTTTAGCTCACGTCTTTGGCTCTACATATACATCAATATAAAGTTTTTCTATCTGGATCTTAGAGGACCTAAGACCTAGGAGTAACTAGTCACTCTTCAGCTCTCAAACTATTTAAATAGTCTCTAAATCAATTCAATTCTATTATCTCAAGCAGAGCAAACCAACAATTAAACTTTCGAATACTGCATTTCAAATAGTTTTATCAAGATATGTTCTTTGTTTGATGGACTCTACTTTATGTCTTTATTTGCTTTAATTTGTATTCTTTCTTGAGATTACTTATCGAGGCGCACTATGTTCGTCACTGCGTACAATCGACGTCACATTTAATTATGCACGTAGATAAATATTTCTCAATAAGAATGAGTCGGCCAGCTTCCGGTGTTTCAAAATATGTCAACGCAGCTATTTCATAATGGATAAACATTAACCAATATGTACATTGCTATCTCTTCAGCTCTCGTTTATTATCTTTGGCACCCCATAGACAATGGCAAATTTCGATTTGACTTACCGGAAATGCATGCCGGGCGCGTCACGTGCGCAACACATGCGCCCGCGCAGTCCCGCTGCCTTTTTAACGTTTTTTAATGCGATTTAGGGTTCACAAAGATACGCACAACTAAAGTGAAATATAGAAATAATTACTTTAATCAAAAATAAATTATAAATCTTGGTCATTTTTTTTAATGAAATAATTGATGATTAAATAAATGAGGATGAAATTGCCAAGCGGCAAGCACGTTATGAGATTGTGATTAACGAACTAATAGTTTTCATCTATTAGGTTAACGAATATTGTAGAGCTTAAGGTTAATTGAAGAGCTCTGAGTTACATCTGAAAAAAAACAGCCTAAAGGGACATCCGCCAGCGTTAAGAACCGATGATAGCACATTGTGGTAAGTGCATATTGCACAAACCACTGACTGGCCATATGATTTCACAATTGAATTAGTCACTCAATACTGTCAGTATTTGTTCACGCAAATGTAGAATATTAAAAAGACCTTATTCATCAGGATTCAGGACTATATTCAGAAATAGTTACGTATATTCCCAAAACAGGTATATTTGATACATTATTATAATTAATTCTAACTAAAAATTACCTCAACATGACTATCATTAAACGAAAATAAGTAGAATTGAAATTGGCTAATTCTACGCAACATTATTTCAAGGATTTGAATAATATGTTTTACTGATTCTTGTTTTTTACATCCATACGCTCAGTTCTGACGTCAACCATCATCATCACAACAATAAAAATATGGAAAATAATACCTACAAGTAATAAAGAAGTTGAAGTAAACAAAACTAGCAATCTTGATTTCTCATATGGATTTAAAAACAAAAGTTCAATGAAATAAAAGGAGGAAAATTTATTTCTCATATGAATAAAAAAAATTATAGTTTATTTAATAAACATGCAGAACCCTGTAGCATGCAGCCATGTCCAATGGTTCAATTGAGTCACGCCGGCTATTTTAGTAAGCGAGGGTGCAAACGCTTTCCGTTGATTTATAACAGGGCTCGTTTACATAGGAACTTCTTTATTCCGATGTCATTAGCTGTCCGTCCACAAATACGCCTTTATACAGCTAATGGCGGCAGATAAGTGCGTCGCATGTGCACTTGACTTTATTGATTTGATCCGTTCAAATGTCTTCGTGGAATGTGGAATTAATATGAGTCAGTCTGTAAATTAATTATTTTTAAAGAATTTTGAATGTTAAAGGTGATGAAGAAAAGCGTGTTTTGTGTTCGCGATAAAAGAATACCGGCTCGGATGCTAGTGTTTAAACGCAGCTAATTTGAATTTTTTGTCGCAGTCCATTAAATATGAGAGTTTAGTGGTGTAGTCGTAGCAAAGGCAGATTGAATCTTTGGATATTTGTAGACATAATTTGGGTTACCAAATGGAATAAGTTTATCACTACAGAAATCTAAGTAAGAAAAGGGATGTAAGTTCAAGTTAGCTGTAAAATTCAGTCAATATTGTTGCACGTTTAAAATACGAAAAAGCAAAATGTTACTAACCCAACAAATTTATAATGTCAAAGAAATACGAATTTAATGTAAATATCAATTACTGTTATAACAAATAAAATAAATAAATACATTTACTATCCCACGACAGTGCATCAAAGCATTATCATGTAAAGAGCAATTTTACGAGGTCTAAAAATACGTGTAGTGAGAATTGTCTCGGCGCTGGGAGGAAGACGCCGGGGTCGCGGGTTATCTGTCGCGCCTCTCACGATTCACTCCCGATGCTCAGCACTCAGCACTCACGCTGATAACCAGGAATTCATGACGAGAATGCTAGTTGGGACAATTGAAGATAGGGAATTGGAGCGAAGGAATCCAGGTTATACGCAAAAATATATGATCTATATTTTGATTTGATATGATTTTTTTTTAATTTGGTGTTGCGGTTTATATATCTTAGGAAATGCCTAAATGCATTTGGAGCTTTAGTTACTATGGGCAGTTAGCACTATAACATTTGCTGGCTGTATAAATGAATTGGGTATAAATATAAACCTTTTTTAATGCGTAAAACTTTGTGATCACCATGCCATGCAAAGTATGAAATCATTTTCCAAATAAAGTGTTTTCAAGTTTTTTGAGCAGCTGAAAGTTCGTTTTTTTTTTTATTGCAGTGAATGGCGAGACGAGCATGCCGTTCGCCTGATGGTAAGCGTTGCGACCGCTCATGAACAGAAGCAAAACCAAACAACACCTTGATTTACAAAGCAATGCTTGGCATTCCACTGCGCTCGCCATCCTGAGACATAAGATGTTAAGTCTCAATATGTCCAGTAGTTACTCTGGCTACAATGTCCTTCAATCCGAAACACAACAGTGCATTTAAACTACTGTTTGACGGGAGAAATAGACATTGCGGTGGTACCCACCCAGGCAGCCTCTCACATATGAGAGACCTACCACCAGTCAGTTAGAATACCTGAACCTAAATATTATTTGTCCTTTGTCTCTACATGCAGTTCCTTCACCAAACTTTCACCTAAGTTCAATAAATGCATAATACAAAGCAATAATATTGTGTGTGGCATACGTACAGTATGTTTGTGTCGGGAGTCGGGACGTACGGCCGGCGCCGGCGCCTCGTACCCGTGACCCCGATCGCCCATCCCACTTTAAATGCTGTATATTTAGATACGATTTTTGCAAGATGTATTATGTAACACACTCCTTGGCAACCAAACTTCGGTACACGCGAACTGAGAAGAACTCTTGTATGAATAAGTAGAGATTGTTTAAGAGATAACAGCGCTGTTATTGGCCTTAAGGTATTATGATGGTTCCCTGTTCCTGGGCTGTTCCTTAACTAAAATTTATCATTGATAGATTACATAATTCTTGGTATTCACAAAGTTTTTATACTGTTGAAGTTTAAAAATGGTATGAAGTCACTTCGAAATATGTCAGCTACTAGATTATAATGCTTATTTAAATTAAATCAACAACGAGACTATATGAGCTTACCACGATGTTTATTCTTTATGTTTTTTGCCTAACTGTTCATTCGTAAATGTTATATCGCATCAATCCATTTGAATACAAATAAATAATCAAATATTTCACATATTGCGTGCGTCGATTGCGTAGTGATGTGACGTATACTGAGTACCTACGGCATACGCAGTGGATCCATTAAATAAATTATTTTTTTTCGGTACACAATTCGTTTTTTTTGTAAATCCCTTGAATGCAATATTGGTAAATTAAAAAGTGATCCTGAGTCCGCGTGGGTAGCTCAGTTCGCCTTGACATGGATTTATGATTCCCCACACAATTTCGGCTCATCAATCTTTCACGCGCGAAGGGGTTCTATCTTCGCTGCTTCGATATTCATTTATCACTATCTATCGCAAAAAGTAACCTCGGTTGACATTTAACCTTTGGTGCAGGAGCACTTAAGATACAAAACGCATGTTCTCAGTATTTCAACACATTTTTTTTTGTTATAAGCGGTCGCTCAATTCAAATGGCAGGGTTATTTGATATTTCTCTCGAATGCATCAAGCCCACTAGGTTAAATGCCTTGTAGACTGGGTTCTAGCAAATAGTGGTAGGTATAGTAGGAAAAAATGGAAATTAGGGTTAGTTATTTTGAATTTAATTTGATTATTTCGTTTAGATTTCAACAAATGGAGTCAATTTAAGACAATATAGATACTAGTATAATTTCACTAATCCAATGATTTCATTTAACCTCAAAAAGACTAATATCCACTTAGTGTAAACGACAGTACGCCAACAATTTTCCTTAATCTAACAGAGTTATCATTACCCGGTACAGTACTACTTAAAGTGGAGTAGTTTAAGTCATTACGGTGACATTCACCTCTCGCAGGAATTGTTTACTCACGCATATTTGTTAGATAGACGTTGATAAGCGGTGGCTATTGCCAAATAGGAAAACATATTTCTTCTACTATACTTATGGGTGACATCAAAATTCCTATTAGGATTGATTAGTTAGAATTTAGCTTATTTATTCGCACTGTGACCGTCTATAACTGTCTTATCTCATATAGGATCAGATATCCTGGTATCCAGATATGTTTTACCAGACCAACTTTGCTGTTTAGTTATTAATGACATCATCTGAATTAGTTTATACGAGCCCGAAATACGTGTCGACATAGTATATTTGTTCGGGATTCACAAAATATATCATTCCTTAAGGTAGTTTACTCTTAAGCATATAATATTAGACATACATAACCGCGAGTACAGGCTCATATTATTATTATTAGAAGAACGTGTTCTATCACCACAAAATATTTTCCAATTTCCATAGACAAAAATATCGAAGTTACGGTAATAGTATGCAAAATGAATACGGTGAGTATAGGCGTCCGCGTCGGTTTAAATTGATCGTTCAATGTTAATTGTACGTGTTTTGCACAATTAATGCAGTTAATTGTGATATGAGTATATGCCTGAACTTGTGAGCGTTGACCTTGCTGCCGAATTGTTCGTTTAAACCACATTTAACAAGCCATTACAATTTACATATGTATTGTTTTGGGTGCACTGTCTGTATCTGCTCATATACGTCCCACTGCAGGGCACGGGTCTCCTCCACAATCGAGAGTACGATTGAGAGTGGGTTTAGGTGCATGCACGATTAATGTTTCTGCATAGGTATGTTTTTTTATTAAATCGTAATTATTAGCAACTAGTTTGAAATAATTTATATTGATATACTTAAATAAGTTAATAATTTTAGGTCCAGTCACATTTTATTTTTATAGGGTTTAAATATGTCAACAATGTGGTTATCTTGTAGGTATAGGTTACCTACATAACCTTTTCATCAAAGGAAACCCTCTTTTTTGGTTTTCCTCGGTTTTGTTGGTATTTAGATATGCAGTGGTTTCGTACCACAGGAAAAAAAAATGGAGACCTTATTTGCTCAGTAGGAAAGTACATACATACATACATAAACTGACGCCTATATAAGAGGTAAGCAGAGGTGCTATGACACCCACATTTCGCCTTGTATGTTCCGTCCCACAATGTAATAACCACAAACACATATTGTTTTAAAAAGCAAGGTACGGTTAATATTCCATTACTCTTTATGTCGAACAAATTCACATTTACCTTGGCGAACATGTGAATAATCAGACCTTATTCTGTAAACATGACGCAATTGTTTGCATCTTGTCGCCGCAATATTCTTGTGAATGTTATATTCGTTGAATTTTTATAAATCGGGTCAATGCTGTCAGCAGTTTTCCTTTGACACGAATATTGTGGCTTCATGTATTCTTGACCTAACTCTTGGTTTATAAACCCAGATATTGAAGGTACCGGGCAAATCCACTTTTTAGGATTTTATAGGTGATGTTAGCCTCTGTGTTCTATAAACCTAGATGTCTAGGGTATCTAGTAAATCCACTCTTTAGGTACCCCAAATAAAAGCTGACATTTGATTTTGCGGAGTGATAAGGACATTAACGTTGATGAGATGGTCAATGCCCAATGGTCATATCTAGAATTTTAAGCCCAATTCTACAATAACATACTTCATGACATTAATAAGAAATAAGAACATGTCTAACTTGTGCTAAGTAATCAAAATATGACAGTACAGCTGGTAGATTAAATCGATTTTTTGTATGGTAGTCATATTGCAAAGTACATAGCTAGAGCCTACTCATTAAGGTCTAGCTTTAAACACGTTTTACCTCGTATATCTGTCCCATGATGAAATAGGGAGCGACCCTATCGCTATATTGAACACAAATTTCTGACTCTGAATGGAAAAATCAACTATCACTTTACTCCACCCGGGTTTCGAATCCGTGAACTTAGCTTTGGAATCATACCGTAGTAAAACCGCGCCAACAAGGCAGTCGGTGAAAATATATTTCAATTTAAAATATTCACATTAAGGGTCAGTAAGGGCAGGTGACCTGATATGTTATCGGATTAAATTAACTTGAAACAGCAACCGAATAACAAAGTTAAGTATGTTTGCACTCATCTTCTGACCTGTAGATAAGACAAAATACAGACAACATACTTACAGTATTTATATTCAGAATTTGTATGATATGTGTCAGAAAAATAAATAAATGAATGCGATAATTCCATCTTCTTCACGGTCACAAAATAAAAGGGTAGTTTCATCTCTCAAACTTTAACTTTTTATTCTGAGAGTGAAGTCCAAATTTTGAAGTCTTTCCTTTCAAAGTAGCGTTATTATTGAAGAGGTATTGATTAAAACATAAACAAATATTTGCAGAGTCATACGAACCTATTCTTCCCCTAACGAAATCACTATCCTCTGCCATAAGAAGTCCATTGATGAAAAAGTATTTGGAGACCTGTTATAAGTGCTTGTAGTTCAGGTTATTAAAACTTGTTACTAATAAACATGTCAATAAATCGACGTAATTTCCAAGTATCCACACGTATAACGACTTTTGGCAGCTCATTAATGAATATGAATGGTTCCGGTGCTGCCAATTAATAGAATGCTACATTTTGGTAAATGTCAGTCGATACACCACCTCTCTCCCGTACGTAATCGATAAACGGTTATCAGTTCAAATTGAGTTTCACAATGCCGCCCTGATTTATATTCACTTTCACTTGTTACCAATTTTAATGTGAGGCAATATCCTGTGAACAATCGTGCATGATGTCAGATGCAAATATGACTGTTTACGAATAGAATTGAAGTGATTGACGCACCTGCTAGACTGTTGTTTGCCGAGCGAAGTGTGCACGACTATTTTGAACATAAATACGTATAAATGTGACATTTCCAGATACATTCTAGACGTGGCAATGGTTTCAATAACAATAGCATTAATATCCAGAGACAATCAGATAGTAAACTTTAATCTTTATACCATCAGAGGTTTGTTCAAGGAAATACAAGTACGTAAGCTTCTCGCACAATATTTTAACCTCATCTAATATGTCATAAATATAAACGTTAGCGTTGCTCATTCATAGCATCATTTTATAAAGATTAGCAACCCGACCCACACGAGGAAGCATTATGTCATGTGGAGGTTGTCGAATGACACAAGTACGTGAGTCAAGGTGACAACCAGGCAAGGTGGACGCGCAGGTGCCACATGTTTTTATAAACTTAAACTATATCTACGTAACTAGAAAAATTAAAATGAGTCATACATAACTGCAGCATATTTTTCTACCAGTTGTTATGCACTTGGAGCCGGCGCAATTTATTTATTCGCGCTGTGGAATGATTTGGCTTGCTATTTTTTGGCCGTGACATCAATTCTTAGGAAATTATTCCGTAAAGAGAAAAACATGTTTTTCGAATCAAAAATACGAATTTAATACTTGTGTTCGTAATCTGGAATCGTAAGTCGAAACTAGAATAAAACGGAGACTGTTAAAAATATTTAAAACGTGAATGAAACACGAACATTTTTAGATGTTCAGCGAATTCCAACCGTCGAAATGCTATAACCTGTTTAGGATTTATTGGATTGGATTGGATACAATTGGCGTTTAGTATTATGTCATTGGAATGATCGCTGCCAATGTCATTCGGTTGAGTGGCATTCGTTTTTGTTTCTGTATAAAAATTGTTTCTTATCTCAGTTGTTTTGATTATATTACCACCAAGTATAATAATAGCTAAAGATTTCTGTCTTAGAAAAGAAGTCTTGAAGTTTTTACTTTTGCTGCGAGGAACATCAGAAAACGTTTGTGAATAGAATTAAGATAGTTCCATGACATTTATGACGCGGATATCCAATGTTCATATCTGTTACAGTACCGAAGCGAGTAGAATTGCAAAAGCTAATCTTATAAGAACAGTAAGATGTGATTCTTATGCAAGTTTCTACACGGGTTCTCATGTTTTATCGCTTGCGATATCTTGAGTCATTCTGTCTCTCTGTCTCCGAAGTCTTGACTCATTACTTCAAATTACACCACCTATAATATGCCAAAAATAATCTACCTGATTACCAAGCTGCCCCATATTCCAACTTGACGTCACCCAACTGACCTGTCTTCACACAAAGACTCGGCCGGAAGCCAGGTGCTGGCGCCATGCACCCAGGAGTTAGCATGCAGGGCACGGCAGCTCAACGGACGGCGGTCGGACGGCCGGAAACCGCATAGTATTATACATTAATTGATATTTAAATGGAGCCACGTATCCGTGCGCTTCGTTTGCGTAAACGGGTTAATTTGAAAATAATTGTCTCTAACGGTGCTCCGTCGGATGTGCTAATTAGGTGAAGTTCTTTTACGTGATGCTTTTCTTTCCTATTGGGTTTTTAGGTCGTAGGAAATAGGTCGATCTTATTAGAAGTTTAATGTGTATTTGCCCAAGTCGCTGATATGATCTGATTGCATAGTTAATTTTTATATTAGGAGTGATGAATCGTAAGGCCTAACGTGAAATATGATGTTTGGAAAATCTACTATGTTTAATTATTTCGTTTCAAATAATTTATTTACAGAATCTAATTCGATCCGAAAAAAAAACCTAAAGTTACTATATCCAAGTGGCCCTACCTCGACTATAAATAGGTTATACAAAATTTATTTCTTTATTACCATGTGACGTGGAGTCTATATTAAACTATGACGTAATCCCATATTACAAACTTTGTTTTAAGAAGTTAATAAGCTACGCATAATCATGTACAGCGCCGCGTGCAAGGTGACCTCAGCTCAGGAATATGTCGGGCATGCACTAACCTGTCTGTTAGCGCAGGTACTTTGACTAATATTTCATACTAGTAAAACCCTGCGGCTATTCCCCTTATTCATAAGTACTTAACGCAGTTTTCAATTGCCGGTAATATGAGCTGGCTGAAAACGGTATTCATAGACGTAGAAGATCACTAATCAGCTATTTAACAGCTAATAATCATTAACTTTATAAATGGCCGAGACCCTTGTCTAAGCAAATTCTAAGTAGAAAAATGGGGGATGTCTGTCAGCTGGAAGCACAAGACGTTCGATATTACTATCATGAGAATGAAATAACATTTTTTCTGTGAAGTGGCAATATTAGTTAAAATATGTAGAAAATATCATTATAATTCCTAAAACTTAATGAACGTTTTATCTCCTCTTAACATGATTTCACTAGTTTTTATGGTTAATTAGCGTTTCATATGAATAAGGAAGTTTGTATGTAGCACTAAAAAAATCGCACAATTCGCTATTGTCATCATACTTAGCCAATGTGCTATAGCGGTAAGTGCAATCTTAATCTTCAACGATAATTATTAATTACCACAATTAATGGCTGCTAATTGTCTAATCTTTTTTCCAATGTATGTATTAGGAACTTATTAGATAAGTAGTCAAATTATTCTTAAAAATATAACGTTAATATTCGCATATTTAAATTAGTTCTTATCTTTTTAATTACATGTCATTTAAATATATGTAATACGTTAATCATTTCTGAACTTTTTTTTACGTCCATATATCGAATATATAATCCACAAGTTTTTGAGAGCCTTCGTTAAGTATGAAATGGCTATCGCGTTATCTATTTTCCACCTAATTTTGCTTTGCGTACAGTATTAATCATTGGAAACTAAAGATTTTCCTTAATATGCTTCCTATCGCGTGTGTTACCAACCAAATCATCCTTCTATATGGCATCACCGTGTCATTTGACTGCAATTCCATTAGATATAATATTGATACTCGTCCAAACGCTAATAGATTAGTGGCAGGCGACTGGCAGCCGACAAGCGACCCCGTTTCAATTAAAAGTTCAATGTTTGCACGATAACCTTATCTAGCTTAATAATTGTTTTCTTGTCCCATTTAATACTGATTTAGAATGTTACGTCAACTTTATTTGCATACAATAATATATAAGGTAGATTATTTATTATCTATGCAAGACTTGATCAGAAATTATTTACCTGCTTAGTCCATTGATTTGTCACCCGCTTTGCTACGGAGGGAAGTGGAGAAAAATATTTCCAACTCCTTCTATTGTTTAATATCTTGATTAATTAACGAATGGCATCCTGGTCTCGTCATTCATAGTAATAGAAAAAAGTATAGATTAGTATAAAAAATATAGGTTGTTAATCTTTGAGGTCTAACGTAGAGCACCTTTAAGTTGGTAGAGCAACGAATTGCGCAGAGATATTGTCGAGAGCAGAGTTGTAATTATAAGTTGAATGTTGGAAGCTAATGACATAACGAATTGACATTGTTATGAGTAAGCTAAATAGATAAAATTATATTCTGATATGTCTTAAATCCATAAAAATAGTTAGTGTTAAAATAATAAATGAATGAAAGTGGAAAATTGATCTACAATTATTTGGGTGATAAAGCTATTATTTGTAATTATTGATATTAAGCATGGAGCCGGGTTTGTTAGTTGTTTTAGGTTCAATTATCGATCTAATTTATGGTCGTTTTTTATAACATAACATGTTCTGACTATTGTTGAAAGAGAATTTCAAAACGCAGATACTGTATTACGGAATACGCCCTTATTCACACGCTTAAAACCTACGGTAGTAATCGAATGTGTTTCCTTACAAAATACTTTTAACTTCAGTTTAAGCGAAGAAGAAAAAATATTCGATAGCTAAAATAAGTTTAAAACTGTCTTTAAATGAGCCTATAAGAAACATGTAAGTTGGTAACAGCTGCATTAAATCTCTATACTTTTTCCTTTATTTTCTTTCCTGTCAATGTACTTTATACACTTTACCATCTATAATATTACCGTCAAACAGTCACATAGTGTAACAACGTCGGGTCACGCGACCCCGGGGGTTTTTCTATGACGAATCAATCCGATCAATGAAGGCAGTCGCGTTTTACTCATTATTTACGTGTTCACTCCTTTGTTACATGGAAATTTCAAAGTGATCAATGAATTCGTCATTGTTTACGTTATGTTTGTGGGTATAGTATTAAAATAGTATTTGCGAACGGTCAAGTGGTTTTACTGGTAATTACCGTCTACTATGAACTTACACACCAACTTTCCTCCTTCTAACCCTACAATGTCTAAGGAATTTCAGTTGCTTTATTTTTAAAGGGTAAGACAATATAGGAAGATAAAAGAAGGATTGAGACTGTCAACCATAATGTGCACAATGCAATAGTTATGCTTATACGTATTGTAAGCTCAATGTATACTGGCATTAGAAGTACAGTTAATTCTGACATAAGACTGGCCACCAGTCTCACAAAATCAATAAGTTTATCAATTCTCAAATCAATTGACAGCTTTCGTGCCGGATTTATTTAGACGCCGCGCCGGCTGTGAAATGAGAGGCCGCGGGTTCAATCCCCCCAGCGAAACAAACACTTGTGTGAACCACAGGTATTTCTTTCGAGTCTGGGTGTTTGTGAGACTGAAAAGTCTCTCGTAGTTCCTGATACCCACGTCACAAGACTCGATCTTAGTGTGGGGTCAGCACTATGTATGTGACTGTTGGATATGTTTATTAATTTGAGCTGTGGTGGTGCCTACACAGCTGCGGTCTCAATGCGCATGTGTCATAATTATAGTTTATATATGCTTTAGGGTGCATAGTAAATTTCGACTGGTGGTAAGGTCTCTCATATGTGAGGGGCCACCTGGGTGGGTACCACCGGAATGTCTATTTCTCCCGCCAAACAGCAGTCTGGAGGCACTGTTGTCTTTCGGTTAGAAGGATATTGTTGCCAGAGTAACTACTGGACATATTGAAACTTAACATCTTACGTCTCAGAATGGCGAACGCAGTGAAATTCCAAGCATTGCTTTGTCATTCAAGGTATTGTTTGGTGCTGCTACTGTTCATGAGCTGCCGTATCACTTGCCTTCAGGTGAACTGCACGCTAGTTTTACTATTCAGAGCAATTAAAAAAAGTGACTAGCCACTAGTTTAACAAAATCAATTTGAGTATTCGGTCTATCAATCTAAATTGAGCTACTGTGGTAAACTGGCACACAGCTGGGATTTGACTGTGCCACGGAGGCTGTCCGTGATTGACCATGAATGAAATGATTCATTGACTGTTTAGGTATTGTTTACGATTCCTAGTAATAGTTTGGTGACACAAGTTAGGTCATTTTATGAGCGATCAGTTTCTTCAGCTTTGTCTGACGTTAGGCCTTTTATACTTGGAAATAATATTGAGTTATTCATGTTGTTGTAACTTGTATTGATAGTGTTCTGAGTGATGCTTTGTTGATATAGGGAACTGTGAGGTTCTAGGGTCACTTCTCGGTAAAACAACTTGTCTCTTTATTGAAATTAAAAATATGGATTCGAATTTTCCGGGAAAATAATTTACACCACTACTATCGACATGATTTTATTTCTGTAACTTTATCATGTAAATAATTATCTTTACTTGATTAATGATTCACCTGTCCTACATACAGCGGATATTAGTGACGTTTTCCTGTTTATAAGGCAATTATAGTGATTTATTTGATTCACAAGAACAATTATATTTATTTGTTTAAACACGTGTTTTTCCTTATAAGAATAATCTGCTCTTTCTATAATATTATAGTAAAATAATGAAGTATTGATATAGAAAATTTGGTAATTGTTTGTTACCCACTAAAATAGTTGATAGATGGATGAAAATCGTATCCGTATATGGAAGGTACATGAAGAAGCTTAAGATAATAATAATATTCAAAGGAGTAACACCTCATCCATCCCGTGATTACATAATAAAGTCTTCAGAACACAGGAAGTGAAAAGTAAACCAAAACCGCGATAAAATTATTTTACTTTCAAAGTGTTAACATAAACTATTACAAAAGTATGTAGTATGGACGGTACTGTATGTAACACTAAAAATACCGTCTCACCGAAAGGCACGGGCTTTATACTCTTTGATACATCAATTGAGAATGGTTAGGCCATATAGTCCAACACGCTAAGTGCGGGACGAGTTTACATGCCATAGAAATTCGTACAAATCTCGATATTTTCCTTCCTCTTTAAACTGTTGATTGGACTATCAACACACATATTAGTAAGATTACAAAAATTCAAATGCGCTCTGGGATTCAAACCCGGAATCACTGTGAACATGTTGGGAGCCCCATCTGGTCATCAATACCACGCATTGCATATAATGCAAATCAATACATAGTATAAAACAAAGTCGCTTTCTCTGTCCCTATGTCCCTTTGTATGCTTAAATATTTAAAACTACGCAACGGATTTTAATGCCGTTTTCTTTATTAGATAGAGTGATTAAAGAGGAAGGTTTATGTGTATAATACTTGCATATTATTGTAGAGAAATCTATATGCACCCGGGCGAAGCTGGGCCGGGCCGCTAGTAAATAATATATGAAACGCTAATGTATACCGAATTTCCGCAAAAATAAGGTATAAAATCACTTTACTATATTTACAACTCCATCGTAACGAAATTATTCAATGTTTACTAGCTAGGTTAAACTAGCACAGTTTGGGTGTTACCTCCTCGCATGTTGCAAGTCGCAGGCGATGATAACTGACTGCCATAAGGTTGCTCTGCTTGATTTCTTCATAACAATTTACATAATGTAGCTACATTATTATAGTACTTACAATAGATAATCATGATACTCTATAAAAATGGTAGGGCGTCTTAAACAGGCATCACTCTTAGTAAGAACTAAAATCCTAAATAACATATTAGTTTTTCTGGCGTTAATTAATTTTGGATTTTTTTATCTATGAAGAATAACCAATACCTTCCTGAATAATTGAAAATGTACCGTTCCCGAATGGTACGTTTCCAGCGTTCTTTCCTACCACGTACGTGTAAGCTCTGGAATGAACTCCCTGCATCGGTGTTTTCTGAGCGCTATGACCTGTCTTTCTTCAAACGAGACTTAAGGAGAGTTTTCTCCTTAAGGTAGGCAGAGATTTTGTTTACTGATTCCCTGGCACTGCAAAGGTCCATGAGTAGCGGTAGCCGCTTTCCATCAGGCGGGCCGCTAGCTCGTCTGCCTACATGGCAATAAAAAAAAACCTATTATAGTTTTAAACATATGTATCCTTTGTTGAAGATGGTAAATAATAAAATCTATTGTCTATATTAACATGACAACCACAACAAATAAATTAATTACAGCGTAATACAAAACCACAATTCATAAATTATTATTTACATTAATATTTATATATTATTTATATATATAGATACAAATAGTAGTGGTATAGGCGACCATATGGCGTTACGAACTTACGCGCCTACTGGCGTGACGTCACCCATTCACACCCAACTAGGGCCTGCCTCCATAGTCACTGCCAAGTGACACGTGCCTTGAATGTGGAGGCAATCGGCTTGACTGTGTGCCCTTCTGTAGGGCGGGTGACTGTCCTTAGATATAGATAGCCTCCGTGGCGCAGTTGGTTAAACGTCGGCTGTGAAACGTGAGGCCGCGGGTTCGATCCCGGCACCGAGATAAATATTTGTGTGATCCACAGGTATTTATTTCGGGTCTGGGTGTTTGTGAGACCGAAAAGTCTCTCGTAGTTCCTGATACCCACGACACAAGACTCGGTCTTATTGGATCTTTTCCGATCAATTTGCGTAATAAAATTCAAAGATGAACAGGTTTCATCACGTTTCTTTGAATTATCTGACGACAATAGAGGTGACAAAACTACTTGGTCATTAATGGTGCTTTTTGAAGAATTTTTGTGTCGCTGACGACTGAGAAACATTAGTAATATTATTAATAAATAATGAATATTTGTAATGTGTAAACGTGACCGACGCAGCCCTGTTCGTCATCTTGTGGTGCAGAGATGTATTTAAGTGACAGCTATCGAGAGACATAACCCATGGAAATTGTTGTTGATGTTTTTAAAGTTGTTCCACTTTATTATAAAGTATGTTTGAGGTAGCCTTCCCATTAAAAACCTTTTATGAAAGGTTTATTCACAAAAAATCTTCAGCACACTAATATTTTTCTTGTCTTATAGTATTTGACGTCGAATTATCATTAAAAAATTGTAATTATATTCTTCAATATGTACAAATAATAGTCCTGCTTAGTTCAGTCACAAAAGTCTACTCCTGAAAATAGCGCATGTCACCAATTCTCCTTAACCGTGAATTGTATTTGTGCCCCCATTCCCTTCAGTCCGCGCGGTGCCAAGGTGTTCCAAGAAGTGTATCGCTGAGTTGTCAGCCCACGCAAGACCATATGGTCGAGGTGATCGCAGACCATACTTGTAAACATCGCTTGAAAGCGCGGCCTTAGCTGAATTACATGAACAATGCATGTTCAAAATTCTTCATACCATGTCAAACATGCTTAGAACCTTGTAAATAAGGAAAAGTGTTTTGAGATTTATTGGGAATAGTTATTCACACGGTAAACTCGTAGAATTACTGCATACATTTGCGATAAATTATTGTTTTGGTTTAACGTTTGGTTTAAAGTTTACTATTTTAAAGTAGAGTCAGTATTATGTACTACGTTTAAATGTTTTATTTCTTGTATACTGATACTAAATTTATTAAATATAACGTGCTAGATAAAACGAGTTAAGTGAAAAAAATTGGGCTACCAAACAAAACATACAGAGATTAGCGTAGAGCGCAGTGTCGACGGCCATTTATCTGTTTTGCAAGAGATACCACGTTGACACATTTCCGCATACAAATTAGTTTATTAGTTTATTACTATAAAAATATGCAGTAAAAATATAACACGCTGATTATATTATTTTAGTTAGAGATTCAGAGCTGTATATACAATTTTGTCAATACTAAAAATACATTTCGAAATATACAGGATTCAAAGTTTAAAAAAATCTTTTAATGTTTCGACTAAAAATAAATTTTAAAATATATAGGAATTCATTGGTAAATATCGTGAGAAAGATTCAATACATCAGAGTGCCATAAAGAACTTTGAAACTATGTAAAGTCCCCCAACTCGCATTAGACCTACGTCACATATTACGGTCTTAAACTCAATAGTAGTAGATACCCTTACCCTAGCAGCAGATGTAGATAAAAATACCGAAAGTGCAAAATAATTAATCGTTCCACTCTGCGTTACCACATATCGGACCGACCCGCATAATTATCGATTCATAAAAAAAGAAAGTGTACTAAATACCGTGAAACTTCTCACGGCTGTAACACGTTGCGTAGACAAAGGGTTCGCTAACTGGCGCTAACGTGATAACTCCAGTGAAAGGTGCTAACTCGCTGCTGTAACTAGGTGCGGATGGTTCAACATGTACAGGTCTGCACTGATCTGAAGTTGGGTGAGTTTGGAGTGGTTTACTTGTTTGCGACTTTGAAGAATCATTGAATTTAGATTCTAAAGGTCAAAAATAGAGGATTTAGCTTGTATCGCAGGCGCTACTACATCGCCATTAGTAATATTTTCAGTCATTTCAAGTCCAGAATCACCTAACCACTCTCATTCTTACTCTCAATTGTGAAGAAAGTTCGTGCCCTGCAGTGGGAATTATATGGGCTGATAAAGATACAGATACGTCCAGAATATACAATACACATTTTACCTGCAATCCCCTAAAATATAAATCTGCTAGAGTTTGAATTTTGATGAAGCCATATATCACATGTCCATCATAAACAAAGGTCCACTAAGATATCGCTGTTGTCACCATCAGGGGCAAAGTCAACTTTCTCACTATAACGTATGAAAATAATATAAAAAATACAATAGATGCTATTTTTTATGATGACACCGGCGATGATATAAGCAAATGGATCCCAATGAGCGTTCACGGTCCCGCGTGGGTTCGCGGTACCGGCTGCAAACGTTCTAATATTATCTGCAGATCCGTGTCGAGGTGAGATGATAAACCACCATTTATTATTAATAGGTCGTTTAGTTTTAGGGAAAACTTGCAGCATGGTTCTACCTACGAATTTGAAAAAAAATATATCTGATATTGGTTTCTGTGATCCTGTGTTTTAGGACAATATGTGTTCAACATAACAATCGCCGAAAGCGGCTAGGAATACATCATCATTTTAGAAGATTGATCGGGAAAGGAGTACATTTTCTCATCTGTGATTTACTTGTGCTTTTCGTACTCATACTTAGATAATTGTACATCTAATAGACAATCCTCGTCAAGTGGCAGCTTTAGATTCACGTTTTATTCTGTCACTGGGCTTGGTATTCGTGCATTAAACTTTATCATTCTCTCTTTCATTTATCCTTCGTTCACATACCACACAAAGTATATCCCATTCCTGAAGTGTTGTAGATGTTTCCAAATGGCGGCGGTCTCTACATCAGTTAAGCCTTTGTTGTTCGCCGCTTCTACGCTATAAAAGAAACTAAAACTACAAGATTTTATAATTGCCACGAATAATTCCTTTAACACGTTGCTATACCATAAAAATACATTCATCAGGCTATAATGCTTTCAAGTGAGGCCACTGACCCTATATCTACCATAACGTGTTTTTAGTAATAATAACTATATTAGTACGTGTATAATCGGCGTATTATTCTCTGACGATGGCCAAACAATGTTTTAATTTACCATAAAGTACACAAGGCTCGGGGAACATAAAGTTATTTAATCGTGCACACGTGTTGCGTTTACATATTTCATATAATTATTTTGGTATGGGCTAAAAATATCTTCCGACTTCCTTCGATGGGTTAGTTCCGACACCTTTTGGGAGATGTAAAAAAAATTGTTAGAAGTAATTCCGACAATTCAATGTGTGAACTAGAAGTATGTTCGTACTATAAATTGGAATTGAATTAAATTATTATTATTGCTGTAATAGTTAGATTTTTCAATAAATTAAAAAAACAGGACGCTGTTTAATATTTTATGTTTATCTTCAATTCTGACTTTCGCTTGTATCAGATAAACGCTGTATTTTTAATAATATTAGGTTTCAAAACATGACTAAGATATATTATATTCTACTTGTCCTCAACACCTTAAATAACGTATATTCAAAATCCTCGTCTAATTGATATAAAGAAGGCATATTGAAACATTAACTCCTTACTAGTTAATATGCAGTCGGCCGAGTTCCCGTTCAAGTGTTATCATAATAAACCAAAGGTGATCGCGGCGCGTGCGCATCCTTTGCCTCGGAACGCCGACCGACATCCCCTCCCCTCCCCTTCCTTACCGGGCAAGGGGAGAGAAAAGGAGGGGGAGGAAGGAACAGGTGACGACTGATTTAATTGATGAGTGAACAGAAGCCGCTGTTGACTTGAATGTTTTGTAGACTGGGTTTTAAATTCTCTGAGAATTGTTCGGCAAAAATTAAATGTATCGAAAAAAAATATATATATTTGTAGCTTATTTAGTGTATTTGCTTTGGTTATTTATTATGTAATTTATTTATATTCGCTGAAAATTCTGGATATGTAAGCGATAACGAAACTTACCTGCATTGCGTTTAAAAATAACAATGTTAACGGCTATTATTATATATTTTATGATAATATCCTATTTAGCTCTTATTTACAACAAATATAATATTTATGTATATTATTTTGTTTATTTATTTGCTACAATGCTTAAATATTTGGGCATCCATGCTATAATAGGACATTCCTCTTAAATAATTTACATTAAATTATAATTATTATTTGGATTTGGAATGTATGTTAACTTTCCGCTTTAATAAATAAAATTAAACAATAGCAACGGCTACCATATTGTATTATAAGGAAACATGATATTTCATTATATTTAACTCTAATTTAAAATTTATCGACAATTTACTTATTATATCTTTAGATTAATACATTAAAATTAAATAAATTGTAATATCTTTAGATGACAGCATTATTTAATAACAATATAATTTGTGGACTTAATAATATGGTAACTCATTCTGAGTTTTTTTTTTTTTTTTTTTTTTTTTATTATTTATTTTATTTGGTTTGGAACCGTGAAAGACATTATTAATTATTATATTAATCTGATAAAAATTGGAAGGATTGAAGAAAACTCGAGTGGTTAACCAAAGTCAATATAAAAGGATTCTTATATTTATTGTTAAACGTGTAATTTTAACTTATAATTTCCCATAATTCTTATTGTTTTTAAGTCTAATAGGATACACATTGGTTGAACCTGAATGTAGTTACCAGACCGGGAATTCATTTTGTGTCCGAATTATAATATCATATCTTTATAACTCCTCTTCGCAACGCATTTTGTTTCATATTCAGATAGAACAATCGTCAGTTTATGTATTCAATTAATCTTTATGTCACCATAAAGCATTAGAATAATTTGCGTGTCGTAAGGTCTCGGTGGTCAGTGGTCACTCGATCCGCAATATATCATCGTCATAAAGCGGGATGCGGGTGGTCCAGGCTCCTAGATAAGATGCGGTATCACGTGTCTGCCGTAAACTTACGTCGCCTATAGATGGCGCTTTAAGTTCGGCCCGTGTGAAGGAAGCATAGCGGGTGCGGTGTTTACGAAGCTGCAAGACTTGATTTGTAAATTGCAATAAGTATATAATGGTAGAAGAAATGGGAATATATTATGTGTGAAAAATGAATCGGTTTAATTTCGATTTCTAAGTTTAAATCATTATTCAAATGCGCACATGAGTTTCCTTAATTATTTTTAAGCAATTAGTGAAAACCAATTCTTCAAGAACAAAACTTAGTTAGCTTTTATTTATGTATCGGTAAATCGTTATATTATGTATGTAGCAAGTAAAAGATTGTCTTGAGCGATACGTCCGCCATTATTACTACAATGTCATTACAATTTTATTGTTCATATTCATTAGTGTTCAAAAATGATAAAATAAATATTAATCGCTCGCCTCTCATATCTCATACCGCTGGACAGATTAAGCCCTTAATTATTTTATAAGATGATCGCGGAGTTTGTTGATACGTATTAAGATAAAGTATTAATTAAGGCTTAGCGGAAAGAAAGCTTTGTCGACCCTGCTGTAGTATATCTATCCGATTGCTTGCTCTTTTATTATCAAAATTGATCATAATCTTGTACGTTATGGTATATTTTATGAGTATGTTTGGATATGTTCCATTTTGAAGTTCCTTTAAGAAATATTATGTTTATCTGCCCTTCTCTGCCTACTTTTCGACCATTTTGTATCTATTCATATTATGATATGATTATCTTTTTGGTCGTAAACAGGGAGGTTCTAGGTTTGCTTTCTGGACCGGTAATTTTTATTTAGAGTGTTATTGAAAAGTATAAATAATGCTTTTCTGATAACATAGGCTTCGTAGGTAAAAATTTCATTTTGCCGTCATAATATATGAAGAAAATTAATGGTTTTCAATAAAATTGAATTGCTGGATGAAGATTTCATGTTACCGTACTACTTGACGGAAACCCTTATAAACTTGTCTTGAATACTCAAAAAGAAACAAATTGGCTCATTAATACCAACTGATATACACTTGCATTGAAACGTGGCGGCAGGTGCACCTGGCTACCATTTAACGGTCACCATCTGCACCTCATTGCATTATGCATGCGTCTCATACTTTGGGACAATTTTACGGCCAGGTGAGAGGAGTCGTGTGACGGTTATTAATGATTTTTGATACTTGCCTTTTTGTGTCATTCAATTTGTGATCATTAAGGCGTAATTAAGTAGATGAGGAATTGAGGAAATATACACCTCTCATGAACTTATAAGCCTCAATGAATCGTAGAAGCATTGCCGAATATACATAAGTAATGAATGAGTTTGAAGATTTTATTTTAATATTTTAAAAAAGATTAGTACATAAACTCACGATTTTTTTCTAAGAGTGGTAGGCAAAGGCCAGGACATCGATTTTTTACCTTGTGTATTCCGTCCCACCATGTGACAGAGGACGAGCTTATCGCCATATTCGACAGGGCTCAACCTCTTCGCTTCAGGCTGATAATGACTAGAAAATTCCAATATCACTTTGCTCGACCCGGGATTTGAACCAGAGACCTCAATATTTTAATCGTACCGTAGAACAATTGCGCCATCGGCGCAGTTAAATAAAGGTATAGCAAGCGGAACCAAATTTTACAATACAGTCGTATAAGTGGGAAAATATCATAGAACTTCAAGAGGAAAAACAGTAGAAAAATTAATATCTGATAAGAAATATAATATGAATAATTCCAATACTAGATTTCACTATAACACTTGCGCTAAGTTGAAGTTAGAAATTTCACAAGTCGCTGATGTCATAGCCAAGCGATAAAGACACTCCAATGTTTATTATGTCGGCACGGTTGTCGCCTACAATTGTTTCGCGTAAGGCCGCGCGCCCACGTGTATGTAACGCGACATTTTCATTAGTGTGTCCTCAGTCCTACGCTTCAAGCAATTTCGAACACCTTGACCTGGTTAAAGGGTCTTTTGATGCCCTTAGCTTAAAAAATTCGATGGGTCATCGTATAAGTTCGCATTGAGGCTATAATAAAATATGGTATTTGAGGCAAGTTTTAAGTATAGGTAATTTAAAAGTTTGCCAAACAACAATCAAAGTCATATACTAGATGCTCTACAATGGAAACCATATCGGCTAATTTGTTTAAATGTTTGTCTATTTTTTTTCTGAAAATTGTTTCCACTTTTCTACTTTGGGACCCACATATACCATACTTAAATAATTGATATACTTCCTTGTGCTTTCTTGGAAATTTTTCACAATTATATTCATATTCTAATCTATAGCACCAAATCTCCAACTGTTACTCTATAAACCACTATTCATGCCAGAATCATAAAAACCGCTGAACAGCAATGTTAATACGATAATCGGCTACAAAACAGCAAGTCTGTGGCTAACCTTACCACCCACACATAACTTTCACATCATTTGCATTTGGGATCAACCCAAAATGCGTTGCGCAAGTCAATCTTGTGTCAACATCTATGTTACGGTGTCTCTAGTTTATGGTTTCGGAACAGGTGTTGTATCGATTTCGAGACAATCTGTTTTCATCAATTGTTTAGAGTATCGATGTTTATGGCTGTCGGAATTTTTATAGGTGCTTATTGGAAGGCTTTTGTTACTTTGAGTAATTGGTAGGTAGAAGTAGGAAGTTGTAAGAGGCTGACTATAACTATGAACATAATACATTCGATCACCCATCTAGGTAAATGCTTTTATTGACTTGCATTCAGAGGGTTGATGAACCGAAATTTAAAGTGACTGGCTAGATTTCTAATTGTCAAAGATGCCAAGTGGTAGAAATAAGACATTACATTGATTTCCATAATTTTGATTTAGCTAATTTAATTGCTGATGGTTTCTTGTTTATAACTGATACACCCGCAGACGGAAGCTTAGCTATATATGTAAGTCAGACATTCCAGTCACGAACATCTCGTGAGCAAATCACATAATGATTGAGCACTTCCGAGCAACAAATAGACACTTAGTTACAATGCGTTTGACAGTGTTAAGTAAAGTGATTGGCAGCCGACCTTCGGACTGTTTAGTTTAGTTATGTTAAAGATTCGTATCAACAAAATTAACTACTTCCTAATAATTAGTCTTACAGGTAGGAACTTTTGGATATCATATATTTAATTCGGGTTTCCGTTTGCAAACCCAACGGAAAGTATATGACGTAATATTATTTTTAATTCCCCTTGCAATTTTAATTACATATTTATCGGTATTATGGTTAGAAATGAACGAATTACTGAAGGAGCGGGTGTTATTTTCAAGATACTGCAATTATTGGTGCTTAATTTTCTCTTGAGGGAGTCCTACACTTAGACGACTTTTCATGACTCTACCTAGATGATAAAATTGAGATCGACTCCCCGATTCTGAATAGTCCTTCCAATATAAAACATATGTGATGCATAAGCATATATATATGTACAATATAAGCCCGCATGGCGCACCCTCGCGGTGTCTTGTGACTAGTGATTGTTTCAATGAGAAGATTGCACCCGCCGGTACTCATGCGACGGTCCGTGAGAATGTCAGCTGGCACGCGAACTTATACATATTATGTATGGGACAACTTATAAACATTTTTATAAAACACCGACCGTAAGCAAGACCTGGTGTAGGCAGCGACCTGGTTGTTTAGAACCCTGGTATTGCAGAAGTCCATGAGCTGCTGTGACCAGTTAACCATAGCCAATATTGAGAAGACGATACAAAAAGTCGGTGAAATCTCAAAATATTTGCTACATTCGAACACAATTAGTAAATAAGTTCATTTAAAATGTTTGCGAAAAGCTGCATAAACTAAAATCTCCTCTAATATTATAACAAGAGTTAAAATAAAATGGAGGAATGAATTTAATAGTGCTTAGGAATGAATTTTATAAAAGTAAATATAACAATAAGAACATATAATAACATACGCCTAAGCAGAAGAATGGAAACTATGAATATATTAATACTAGCGGCCCGGCCCGGCTTCGCCTGGGTGCAAATACAGATTCCAGTCCATATTTTATTTAAAATCAATATGACAGCCGTTGTCTAAACTGCTTATCCATTTTCAATCCCATCCTGTACCTATTCTTATGTCCCATTTTATCCACCTTATATTCTATTCTATCCCATCTCTCCAGATTCAAATCATTATTTTGCTGTGGAAATATTATAACACTGTTACTACTCCGACGACATTCATTGAAATCAATTAAAAGATACCATAGATGACCCGACCACGCTTCGCTATGGCTTAGTTATTATATGATGAATTTTATATTGAATTATTTAGCATAGCAAAAAAGCCCGACCCACCTTTGCCTGGATGCAGATATTTTTTTATTTTACTCCACACCAAATACATGTTATTTTTCGTATAAGCTCTTGTATACCTAAACATGAATTAGCTATCCTACTGTCCTGCTCAATTCCGTCCCATCCCGTCTGTTCAGTCACTTCCCGATACGTCCCGTCTTTTCTCTTCATTGACCATCCCGTCTTATACCGTGCATTTACATTTCGTCCTATCAAATGTGTCAGCTATCCCAGTCCTCTCCCCTACCTCCCACTCTATTATAGTCCGTTTCTCCATATCCAAATAGTGTGCCTTATAAATTTTTGACATTAAACACTTTAGCGATTTTGATTATCCATGCAATATTCCATCCCTTATTTCACCCCCAGTATGCTGTTTTCCAAAAACATTACGCCATTACTTTTTGTTAGTAATAAAGAGATTAAATATAAATTTTCATAGAAATACACTCACACACACAATTAATGTAGTAACGGTCATTGAGTAACGGTAGTAACAATTATATATAACTGGTTTCTCAAGAGACAGACAACGCCTAATTTGAGAATCCCTGCAATATTCTCCATAATTATATAAAATTGTTATTTTATTCAGTTCAGTTCAGTTTTTATTTTTATGTGTTATTTTATGAAAGATTTTTCATTTTCAAGTGACATTCTATCTTGAAAAGAAGTAAAACTTCTTACGTGTGAATATTATTTATTTGATTGTCCTATATTTATTTAGCTTCATAATATACTCTTTAGTTTACACAAATTAAATTTCTGAACGTATGCATAAATATTTGACAACCAATTTAAATGTCAACCACTTTTCATTACTGTCATTATTTTACATCTTTAAAATCTAAAATACGCCATTAATCGAATATTGTGGATATATGTTGTCGATTCGAAACCTTTATTTAAATACGTTATTTAATTTGAGGGAAGAGTTTACCGTATTGACGGTATGAACATTAAATGTTTGACAGTTACAAACCCATGAACATTTTGTATGGTATAACCAAAATCAACAACTCCTTATAAATAAGAAATTAATTGAAAAAACATTTTCCAGTAGACCAAACTGTAAATCTAAACCATTCTCGAATCTCCACGAACACACACAAAAAATTTCATCAAAATTGGTCCAGTCGTTTAGGAGGAGTTCAGTCACATACACACGCACACAAGAAATATATATATTAAGATGAACATATTTCATGATTCAATTAAATATAAAGCAATCTGGTATTATAGTCACTTCTACTAATCTTAATTTATTCCAAAGCCCTTCTTTTGAAACCAATCGCACTCTCGAGGAAGACTTACAAAAACATTTTAATATAATGAAACCATAAAAACAAAGCTCTTGATTTATTTTCAAGCAATCGTAAAAGGGTGGGATGATTTGTACTTTCTAATCATATCGTAAATGTGAAAACCTAATAAATGACTTAAGAATGTTTTAAGATCATTAATTTAATAAATTTATTTCATTTATGTGTTTATTAAAATTGACCTTAATTTTCTAATCTGTCAACGAATCTCAAATTACTATTTTGTACCTTTTATCGATATGAGCTTACTTAGTTATCACAATATTCCATCTCGGTCAATTATTTACTATTAATCAATTATTTGCTTTTAACTGCAATTTTGCTGTCGAAGAATCAGACTTTTGAGATTAAGCCAGTTATTACATAGAAAATTTCAATCCATTTTCTGCATAACACCTAGGAAGACAAAGGTGGCTGATACATAATTAGCGCTGTTCGGCACTAAGTTGCCGATCAATATTATCTGAGTTATTTCCTATAGGACTACAGGTCATTCTTAATTGTTTTGCCTATTTTGAAGCAATAAATTGTTTTTTATTTATTAATATTTACAGCCGAAACAATGGTTAAAATCACTCGATTTTGTGCAAAAATATGTCTAAAACACAAACATTTGTTGTTTATATGTTGTATTTGTATGAAATCAAATTAATTAGGTCACACATAATGCGAAATTCATAAGCTTTGTATACGTATCATAATCCTTACTTAACATATATGAAGTGTATATTCGATGCCTAATCCATTGCTAGTGGGTTGCGATTTAAATATTTCTGTACACCCACTAACAAGTATATCATGAAGGCGTTAATATATTTAATAATGGTTTTAATTTAAATAAAGATTCATTTGTTGGGTGTCTTTGTTCTTACTATCATTTTAGGTTGTAATTTGTATATATTTAGAAGAAATGCAATACCATTTCAGTATGTTTTAAATGTTATTGTTATTTTCACAATTTATCTAATAAGTAATAATGTTTTAAGTCAATTAATCTTAATGTCTAGGTTTGATTTTAAGGTGGGAGCTTTGATTTGTGATCTTTGATAACTCTATCGCTCATATAAGTCTATCTCCCATATAAACCTAAATATTTAGGAAATGGTTTAATATTGGTGGGACAAGGTAGAAATCACAAGCGACCTGACAACCTATTTATGAAACCTACTTACATTGACCTACAGTCTACACGATACAACAATAAAACCATATGAAAAATTAAAAACCGTGTGATACCTTGACCGGGTATCGAAGTTGAATGTTAAACATTTTTATATTTAAACATTCCAATATGATATATTAATTATCTCTCGTTAAAAAGGCCATTTTAAAACCGGCTCTACATACCTCGTTCTTAATTCCTACTTATTTATATTAAATCATAAGATAATTTCACTAATTCACTAATCATATACATTAATATTTATTGGGGTTTTAATGTTTTTGCGCTGGCGCTTGTACTCGCTGGGAAGGCGGGAAGGGAGGGCTTTAAGAAATGTTCCGCCTGATGGTAAGTAGTGTAGTCTAGATAGATTATTATTGTCTAGAAACTTAGGTCTATATAAGAGGCCGCATACATAGGTATCACCGAAATTTCTATCTCTCCCACCAAACAGCGGCGTAAATACAATCTTTTGATCCGATTTGCAGGAAATTGTAGTCAGAGTAACTACTGGATATATTACGACTCAACATCTTATATCTTAGGATGTCGAATGTATGTTATGCTACTGTTCACGAGCTGTTTTATTGCTTACCAATAAATAGTAGCAACCAAAGTTATAGGCTGTGTAGATGCACCATAAGGAATAACGTTAACTAGATTCTAGGAAAAAATAGATTTTATAATTGCGAGAGATTATTTCTTATCTAGGCGTTGGAAAATTTCACATCTCATTGTCAACTCACCCACATTACATTGTGATAGCAGAGACACCTTGTAATCTCAGTGCAAATAACACATATTCGTTGTTTCATTTTTTTAACTAATTACTAATTGCGAAATAAATTCTACATGTCTTCTCATGACCTTATTATATTTGTAGCTTCAAGTGTGTCTTCTTATGAACTTATTAATTATTATATTTGTTTTAAAAGTGGCGTCATGAATTTGAATCCCTGGCAAATTCAATTTGGAATAAAAGTGTGAAATATTAACAAACAAGAAATAGAAATTGATTAATAATTTTATTGTTTTATAACATTTTTCATAATTAAAAATGTATAATGAGTAGGTTAGAGCTAGGCGTCCACAGGTCCGCATCGTACGCATCGGACGTATCGCATGAAACGGATTATAGTATTTTTTGTATGCAAAGCCATACAAGTGCGTCCACTAGTCCGCACTGTACGGATCGCACTTGGATCGCCCATCGGCAATGCCGACATCGATGCTCCGAGAGGCAACTTTTGCGTTGCGTGCCGATGACGTCATACGGAATGGTTTCAGCATGCTTTCAGTTTGTCAACAAGAATATTAAATTTAGTTTGAGACATACGAAAATACCCAAAGAATTTTGTGGCATCATTTAACAAATCAGAAAATAGTGTGTGAAATTCTCCACTTTTCGATCTCTTATTGAATATGTCGTGTATGAAAATTTTATGTTTCCTTTTTTTAGATTTACATTTTCTTAGTCTTCTGCTAACAAACAAGCAATAAAAACTATTTCTTCTTCGCATTCCTCCATTCTCACAAGCGCCATCCGCACGTACGATCACTATGAAAATCCTAATGAAATGACATCGGCAATGCGATTGCTGGTACTTGCGTCGGCAAATTCGATAGCTACCGATGCAGTGGACGCACTGTGAAAAATTAATCCGTTTCATGCGATACGTCCCATGCTTACGATGCGGATCTGTGGACGCCTACCTTTATTAACACAATAACTTAAAGTTTGAAATGTCAAATATTTTTGTCATTGCCCTGACGTTGCCCTAACCCTAAATGGATTCAATTTGATTCGAAAATAATTGTACATACTTACATAGAGACCATAAATCACTTGATGCAAGCACACTCACATTTCGCCTTATATGTTTCGTCCCACAAAGTAATAGGGGGCGAGCCTATCGCCATCTCCGGCACAAATTCCTGTCTCTGGGTTGATAACGTATAGTAAAATCTAATATCCCTTAGCCCGGTCCGGGATTCGAACCTGAGACATCAACTTCGTAACTGTACGTACCGTAGTACAACTACGCCACCGAGGCAGTCGAAATTAATTGTATCCAAATAAACTTGTATCTATGAGTTATCTTTAAAAGATACTGTAAAATGACCAAAATGTAAAATGTGATGTTAATACATTTATTTTATAAAAAATTTACACCCGTCATAAATTAGAACAAACTATAGTAAATATGTTGCGAGTTGTGTGCGTAGGACTCGTCTTCTTGCGAACTCCCGGCGCGGCCCCCAACCACGCCGCAGCTCCCGGCGCGGTCCCGAACACGCCACAATGCTCCGCGCTGGTTGGCTGCCGCGCAAGCGCTGACCAATCCGATGCGGTGTAGAGGGCGCTGCACACGCCGCGAGCGGCACTGCGCATTGGCGCAGGCCTGCATCGCGTCATGAAGCCATGACGCCATTGGCTGGTCGCCACGCTGAATTTGTAGAACAGGCGGCGCGACGATTGCTTAAAGTCTCGATAGATGGCGCTAACTATTCTGAATCTTCTACATACTCCCGGGCCTTGGAAGCAGTAGGTTCCAAAAGTTTCGAACAATATGGCAGGATTGCGTAGCATCTGCATGAAGCGGCGTTAGCGTAGTTAGTCGTGCAGTGGAAGCGGGCATAACTTCGAAAATGCTCGCCTAACGATCCCGTCGGCCTTGCGTACATCAGCAACCCTGGAGATGCCGTCCCTGCCAGGATAAGTTTTAATTATTCGTCCTAGACTCCATCTGAGTGGTGGTAAATTGTCTTCTTTGATGAGCACTAACATGTTTTCTTCTAAGCCGCCCTTTTGTTTGTACCACTTGGTCCTGATCTGCATCTCCGAGATATACTCTTTAGCCCAACGGTTCCAAAAGTGTTGTCGTAACTGTTCTACCCTTTGATATCGGGTAATTCCACTGGCAGGGGCATCCTGAACGTCAGCAGTTGTCGGTGCAGTTAGTGGGCGGCCGACCAGAAAATGAGATGGAGTAAGAGGAAGATAGTCATGTGGGTCGGTGGACATAGGGGAAAGAGGTCGCGAATTCAAGATGGCCTCTACTTGTGACAATACCGTGCTTAGCTCCTCATATGTCAAATGCGCGTTACCTACCACACGGCGCAGATGGTACTTGCAACTCTTTACACCCGCCTCCCATAAACCTCCAAAATGGCTAGAGTAAGAAGGCATCATTTTAAAACGAATGGTCTGTGAAATAGCATACTCTCTTATATTGTCCGAACAAGATTTCAAAAATTTTGCAAATTCATTCATAGCGCCGACAAAGTTGCGCCCATTATCAGAATACATTTCAATGGGTTTCCCACGTCGAGAAATGAAACGTTTGAGCGCTAATAAATAAGCATCTGTTGTGAGATCAGTCACCAGCTCTATGTGCACCGCGCGTGACGCAAAGCAGATAAAAATACAGATATAAGCCTTAAATAACCGAGCGCCTCTACCCTTCCGATTTAAGATAAACATGGGTCCCGCGTAGTCCACTCCGCAACGCAAGAACGGAAACCCGGGCATTAAGCGTTCTTCTGGTAAATTCCCCATTAGTGGGTTGGGTATAATTGCACGATGTCGTGCGCACTTTACGCAAGAATGAACGACACTTTTAACAAGGTTGCGACCTCCTATCGGCCACCAGCACTCCCTTAACGTAAATAGAAGTAACTGTGGTGCTGCGTGCATCATTCGTTGATGCTCATACTGGCATAGTAAAAAAGTAAAGCGATGTTTAGCGTGTAATAAGATAGGATGCCGTTTGTCGTAATCAAATTCTCGTGAATTTTGTATACGTCCCCCAACGCGAATTAAATTACCCTTATCCAAAAATATATGAAGCTTTAACAATTGTGGACCTTTTATAGATTTCTTGTTGAGAAGGGCTTCATAACTATCGGAAAAGGATTCTTGTTGACTTAACCTTGCTAAAAGTAACTCAGCATTGTTTAGTTCGTCAATTGTCAATAAGCCTGTGCGTCTATTATTATTATTTTGAGCATTGTATATAAATCGTAACATATAACTCGCTGCGCGCTTCATTCGCATGTACTGAGAAAAATTTGAAAATGGAAACAAAACTACATCGTTTGTTTGATTAACTAGTTGGCACAAAACATTAGTTGATTTTAATTCCGGTAAATCAAAATTATACTTGGAGTCGCAAACACCTGGTACGCTGAAGTTAGCATCGTGCAGAAATTCGGGGCCCTTCCACCACAATTCCGATGTGCTGAGCGCATCTAAATGTAATCCTCGTGAGACTAGATCTGCAGGGTTTTGTTTGCCACTTACGTGACGCCACAAACACTCGCTTGTTAAACTATGAATTTCCGCGGTTCTACTTTGAACGAACTGTTTAAGTAAATTTGGGTGCATGCTTAACCATCCTAGGACAATAGTAGAATCTGTCCAACACACAATTCTTTCAAACTTGCAACGCAATGCTTCGTTTATTCGTTTGAACAATCGCGCGCTTAATAATGCGCCACATAGCTCCAACCTCGGTATAGTAATAGGTTTTGTTGGAGCTACTTTGCCCTTAGAACACAACAGGCGCGTTGTTACGATAGAAGCATTATTGAGAGTACGTATATATGCACAAGCTCCATATGCAGTTTGTGAAGCGTCGGAAAAAATATGTAGTTCTACAGCAGAAGGCTCGATACACATAATATGACGCGGTATGCGTATACAGTTGAAATATGGCAAACAACTTATAAATCGCGACCAAATTAGCGTGACATCTTGTGGAACCGGTTCGTCCCAGTCTAACTTCGATAACCAACATTTTTGAATTAATACCTTTGCTATGGTGATTACTGGACTAATTAAACCTAATGGGTCGTATATTTGTGATACTCTAGATAGTATGTTTCGCTTAGTAAATATAACGTCATTTGTTTCGTCTTCAGTTTGGGAATAAAACACTAAACAATCCGATTTATTGTTCCACCCCAAACCTAACATTTTATTTTGACCTTGGTTATCAATGGCAAGCGGCCTCGTAATATCACTGCGATCCGAATTTAAACATTTCATATTGTCAGAATTATAAAGGTTCGCACGGTCGAAGTTATAAATCCATTTACGAAGATGAAAACCTCCTGACTTCAAAAGTTTTGCTGTACCTTCACATATTTGAATTAATTGAGTGATATCATTGCTGTTACAACTTAAATCATCAACAAAAAAACAATTATTTATGGTTTCCTTTATGTACGGAACTTCGCATTCAATGGCTAATTGTTTTAAACACCTGCAACTAAGAAAGGGTGCGGAAGTGGTACCATATGTTACAGTATTTAACTGATACATCCGTAGGGGTTCCGATGGATTGTCGCGCCATAAAATAAGCTGCAAGTCTCGTTCATCCCTTTCTAACATCACTTGTCTGTACATCTTCTCTATGTCAGCACAAGCAACGTACCTATTTTCGCGAAACCTGAGTAAAATTGCAAGTAAATCGCCTTGTATAGCAGGTCCAACCATTTGTAAGTCGTTTAGAGAGATCCCAGAGGTGGTAGGCACACTGGCATCGAATACTACACGTAATTTGGTAGTAGTAGAGTGTTCCCGAAACACTCCATGATGCGGTAAAAAATAATGAGGCGTACCATACGTGTGTACAAGACTCATATGCTCCAAATTAATATATTCATTTATAAATTCAGTGTAATATTTCTTGTATAAAGGATCACGTTGAAATCTCCTCTCTAAAGCGTAAAAGCGGCGTTCAGCTTGTTGACGAGATTCACCTAATAGTGTTGGTGAATGTTTGAACGGGAATCGAACCCTGAACCGCCCGTCAACATCTCGTTTCATCGATCGCGTAAAATGTTCCTCACACGCACGCTCCTCAGGGTTGCCTACGTTGTCGGACCTGTTGGGTAATTCTTCAATTTCCCAAAATCTGCGTAAAATCTGATTTAATGAGTCAACGTCACTGGCTATAGATTGCGCGAAATGACAGTTAATAGTTGACATCACTTTGTGCATATAAGGAATCGAACCCGACACAATCCAACCAAGTTGCGTGTTTTGGAGGAAAGGGCCCGCTTTTAAGCGCATTTTTCCATCTGTTATTAGTTCCCAAAACAAATCCGCACCTATCAACAAATCTATAGGCTGACTACTATAGAAGTTCGGGTCTGCGAGATTAATATTATCGGGTATAATGAACTTACTTTTACATAAAGATATTGTAGGTAATTTTGATGTAATTTGTGGTAGAATTAAACATTGAATGCGTGCGTTGAAACTACCATTACGTGATTTCAAATTAATAATACAGGATTTAGTGCACTGTGTTATTGAGTTACCTACACCGTGTATATGTTGAGTGGACTGTAAATTTTGCGTGTTTAGCTTGTTAGCCAGAGATTGTGTAATAAAGGAGCGTTCACTACCACTGTCGAGGACTGCGCGTGCCTGGTAGTAAACCCCTGACTGGCTGGACAATTCAACGATAGCTGTTGATAACAAAACTACTTTTGTTGTCGGCGTGTCATCTGTGCTAGTGTAACTGCGAACAGATTGTGCCTTTAACGAGTGAACGAGCGTATTATCGGAACTCGTAATTTGACTACTCTTGGTGTCGTCAGCCGTGAGTATTAATGTATGCGCGTTGATTTCTTTGATTGCGTCACAAATTAATGAATTGTGTTTTTTGTCGCATTTCCGACATGGCCCGAACATACAAGTATTAACAGTGTGGCCAGGACGCATACAGTTTATACACAACTGTTTATCTTTTATGAATTTTAACTTGTTTTCTGCTTTTAAGTCTAAAAATCTTTGACATGAATATAGTGGATGTTGCGCGTCACACATCATGCAAGATTTAAATTTGTGTGTCGTTTTTGCGTGTCTTTTATTTGTAACTACGTTGCAGTGTACTTGTGAGTATTTAGACTGATTTTGAGATGTGAATGTATGTTTTTTAGTGTCAGTCGAGCTTTGTGAGCCTAATTTGCTATGCGATATGATAAGTGTTTCCAAAATATCGGCTCTACCCCTTAGAAATTCTAACAAATCGTCTAGCCTTATCAATGTTTTAGAATCCCCTTCACTTTTGGACAAGGTATACTTATGTTGTTCCCATTCGCGCTCAGAGATCTGGTCTAACTTTGTTACTATAATATATATAATTAACGTGTCCCAGTACTCAGTGGGCTGGCCTAAAAGTTTCAACGCACGTAAGTTACGTAAAATGGTATCGATAAGTTTTCTTAATTGAGTTGGAGATTCTTTGTTTAAGGATTGAATAGAAAATATAGCTTTTACGTGATTTTGAATAAGTAATTTTGTGTTATCGAATCTGTTTACAAGTAGCTCCCAGGCTACGTCGTAGTTATTTGAAGAAAATTCTAAGGAGTCTATGACGGTTTTTGCGTTGCCTTTGAGTGACGACTTGAGATAATGAAATTTTTGTATTTTTGTGATTGTTTCACAATTATGAACTAATGATAAGAACGTGTCTCGGAACTCTAACCAATTTTCATATGAACCATCGAAACTAGGAATCATTATCGTGGGTAACTTGATGCAGTTTGATTTCGCGTTTGCACCGGAAGTGCTGGTAGACTCGATCTCACATGATTTTGACGTTGTCGTAAGGCATTCGGCTACTGCTAAAATGGAATAGTATTCGCGCTCGAATTCTTCTCGTGCTACAAGCTGTGATTCTATTTCTAACTCCGAACTCATATCTTCAAGTTGTGTCTGGACACTATTAAAGTCATTCATCAAGTTTTGTGATCCTACTACGCGCAATTTCAGTTCTGCCTTTTCGATTTCGGATAACTTAATGTTTTCGAATGAATCTACAAACTTTCTAAAATGCGTTAATCGACACTTAATAGAACCGCGTTTTCTCTTTAAATTTTTAATAATTACGTCGACACTGGGATCGGTAGCCATTTCGGATAATTTACGGGCAGGTACTTACGGTTTTACGCGCACGTAGCCACACGTGGTTGAGCTAGCTGAGTAGAAAGCACACCTCTGCGCCGCACAAGCAGGCACATGCGTGGATATAGCAAGCACTGGAATTTGAACACAGGCAGAGTATCAGATATGCGAAAAGGATGGGCTTGGGGGGGAATCTGGTTGGATCACCTCACCAAAATTGCGTCAACCACCCGTTGTCTTTTTTTCTCTCGTCTCGCGTCCCGCTGTCCAACTCTCACCTTCTGGAGTTGGTACCTCTGGTCAGGAAGCGTGGCAGTCATCCGGCTCGAAGGACCAAAATGTAAAATGACCAAAATGTAAAATGTGATGTTAATACATTTATTTTATAAAAAATTTACACCCGTCATAAATTAGAACAAACTATAGTAAATATGTTGCGAGTTGTGTGCGTAGGACTCGTCTTCTTGCGAACTCCCGGCGCGGCCCCCAACCACGCCGCAGCTCCCGGCGCGGTCCCGAACACGCCACAATGCTCCGCGCTGGTTGGCTGCCGCGCAAGCGCTGACCAATCCGATGCGGTGTAGAGGGCGCTGCACACGCCGCGAGCGGCACTGCGCATTGGCGCAGGCCTGCATCGCGTCATGAAGCCATGACGCCATTGGCTGGTCGCCACGCTGAATTTGTAGAACAGGCGGCGCGACGATTGCTTAAAGTCTCGATAGATGGCGCTAACTATTCTGAATCTTCTACAGATACTTTAAAAGCCTTTATACAAATACCTAGCACATCAAAGCCACCAATATTTAGTAGTAATTCGTACTGAGTGAATTGGTCGTGCTAATTGTGTCGAGTTAACGACACAGACGGTCGGCAACACTCGCCGTATGATTCATACATCAAACAGCCATATCTCATTGTAGAATTTCACACTCCGAATTGCCTTGTTCTTCCTACATTACAATGAAGCTGTTTGTTTTTGTAACTCAAGTATACATGGAATCATAAATCTCGGGAGTGGTTGTCATAAAATCTTGTAAAATTTGGATACAAATATTGACATTTTCCAATTTGTCTTTGGGAAAGTAGCGAGCTTAATAACTGTGAAACCTTTGCTGTTATGGTAATTTTACCATTGACGACAACAATTCCTTACTTAAATTTGCATTAAAAAGTTTCGTTAGTTTTTAACGATACTTTCTTAATGACCAATTTGGTAGATTTTTTTACTACAATGAATGGCCTGATCATAAGTAATACGATCGCTAATAGACAGTAGCAAAACCAAACCACACCATGAATTAAAAAGCAATACTTGGCATTCCACTGCGCTCGCCATCCCGAGAAACGAGATGTTAAGTCTCAATATGTTCAGTAGTTACTTTTGCTACAATTTCCTTCAAACTGGAACATAACAGTGCATTAACTCATCTATTCGTCGCGAAAAATAGATATTCGGTGTACCGTGGCTGGCTCTCAAATATAATAGATATGCCACCAAATTTCTTTAATCTATTAAAGAAATTAACAGAAAAACTATGAAGCTAAAGAACCCAACTGTATATTAAGACATAAATGCTTTATTTTATTAAATGAGTATAAACACAAAATTATTAATTAAAATGCATAAACTTAAATTAACAGTCTTAAACAAATTGAGTCCACAACTTGCGAATCATAAATTGAATGAATAGGTACTTACAATTTAGCAGTTTGAAAGCTTCCTAGTTACTAGTACAATGTATTTGCAATGTGGCACAATGCACGTAGATGAGATTCAATGCTTTATTACTGATGGCGACAGGGCTTGAGCGAACTCAAAGGTTTCACGAACCTTCGGAGGTTATGTAATATAATATAGGTCTGAAGGTTTCCTTTTCATTGTTTTTTTTTCGTTTCAAGAGTTTGAAAGTATTGATAGCTTATAAATAGTTGTTTCAGAAAGTCACAAGTATATGCTATACAATGGAACAAAAGGAACCGCGAAAAGATTTTTAAGATACGCCCGATTTTCGTAGCTTTCACATTTTCAATCCTGACATTAATTTTCCTCAAACCAGCTGAAAATCTCAGTTAACGGAGCCTTCAGAATCCAGTCCTAATCTAAGTTTACGCTTTCACTAATCCAAACATTCAAAAAAATTAGATATTCTATTTCGTTTTATTTATTACTTACTGTCTCACTCATTCAGTTTTATGTTCAGTAAGTATTATAGTTCAAACACTAACTTAAAGAGCATTCAAAATGTCCCGATGAAACTCAACGAGCCAATTGCAGCAAGATGCGTCCACCACTGGACACGCGAGCGAGGAGTTAACCGGGCAGTAATGAACTTTGACTCGGTTTAATGAGACCAGATTGTGTACAATGACAATGTTTTTATTGCTCGCTGCATTAATAGAATGATTTATCACTTACGCATGAATTGACTGATATTGGAGGGTTAGCAAAGATTTGAAAAATGTTCGCGAGTGACCCATTTAAGTCATGAAAAAGGTCAAGTAGATGATACTTTTTATTTAGACCTAGACTACGAGTATATAAGTAGACTATGACTATCACTATATCTACCACATTTTTCCCAAAAAACATATAGCTACAAGCAACACTTAAAAATAATAACAGGCTCTGTCAGAAAAAAAATTACATTATTAGATACATCTTTAAAAATGATTCATACGTCGTTAAATTTGTACGTGATAAGTAAAATTATATTTTTCACCCCAAAAAAATTACTAGAAAATCTTAAAAACCCACTTTCCCTTTAACATATAGTTAAACACGTGTTTAAATATTTATTAACATCTTCCTAAAATCATATTGGATCAAAGCTGCCTCTAAAAGCTAGTCACAAACAAAGCTAGCAAACCGAAGTTCTAAAATACCCGTCACGGTCATTGGTCACAGTCCGCCCTTCCTTATGCCGCAGGAAATCCCTAATAGCTGTATAATATAATTTCACACACGGACTCAAATCTGAGGGGAAACAGTGTTGCCAACTATGAGACATCGTGTAATCGATAAGCCATTGACTCCGGCGTGTAATCGATTTCCTGTTTTGTTTATTTTGTAATTTTCTTGAAGGAATAAATTGCACGGTTATATTATTTATAGAAGGTAGCAGAAAACTGTGTAAATAACTGAGTGCAAAAGGAAACGTTTGGTAATATTTTCTGTTCGTATACTGAATGTCTCCAAAATTAAAACTGTGAGGGCGGAACCTTAACCTCAACTTTTATTAGTAAACATAATAATTACTCTATAGTAATACCCTTAGTTAATACTTCTAAAGTCATCCCTAATTAATAAACTCCTTACATATTTTTAAAAGATCTGAACAAACTGGCAATTTACCATCCGGTCAAGGTGCGAAATCACTTAAAGTAAAAAACCCGTTGGCGCCAATTTCCGCTGCCTTAGTAACCAGAGACATCCTCATATAAGACGTCATAAAAAAGCAAAACAGTGCAGGTGTGTCTGGCATCCTGCCACGTGAGTCACCTGCGTGGTCACCGCTTCGCAGCCCTGTTTGATATTAGTGGTCACTATCCGGCCTTTGAGACTTATAAATATCTGCCCTGGAGGGTTACTCTATAAGATAAGATATCCACTTCCAAAAATCAATACTATTCTCCATTATACTTATAATTTTCTCCGAACTTAGTCTATGGTTATGATCTGCGATAGAGTAATCCAAAATTTCGTGGAGTATCTAGGCACATTAGTGAAGTTTTACGTACGGCGTCCGAACATTCGTAGTTCGTATCGTTTTTATAGAGTAAGCCCCCTGGACAGAAGTGTCAAAAAACGGTACAAGAGCCCTTTTTCAAATAGCCATTGCGTGTTTATTTTTAATGATAAGTGTTTTTTATTCATTAAGTTGAATATGTTAATACTTTAATTGCTTATTAATTCGCATCCGGCTCGAAGGATCATGAGTAATGTTAAGAGTTAGTTTTAGTTAAAGTAGTTTTTCAACTATTTTCAACTATTAATAGCAACTGTAAATGATCTTATGTTGTATATTTATCTATACTTCTATACTAATATTACAAAGACGAAAGATTTGATCGTTTGTATTGAATAGGCTCTGAAACTAATGGATCGATTTGAAAAATTCTTTTCCTACATTATCCCGGCTAACCATAGGCTATAGAATATATTCAAAAGTTCAGTTATATATTTAAAGTAGGTAAAGCTGTATTTTACACACATGTATAAAATAACTGATAAGTTTGTGCTGACGTAAAAATATTTTTGTTACTATTGTTTCAACATAGCTGATTTTGAACAATGATTTAAGCTTAATGATATCAATTAACTATATCATTATTCTTGACTATTTTCACGTACAGCCGGTATAATTTCTACAAGTTGTCTGCTATTCTTTGTAGTTCGTGTCCAAAAACGCTTCCCTTTTTGGTCACAATTAACGCGCTGCCACATCATTAATATAAAAATAACACGGTTCAAAGTTCTAACAAATCGCGAGATCTGAGGTAAGGGAGACCGAAATAGGCACTTCCCGGCGCGTGTGCATGGGGGGAGGTACAGGGAGGGGAGGGGGAGGGGTTACGCGGTAACATCCGCTCGAACTTTGTCACTAACTTCTGTTCTAAATATAGTGCTTTGATGGTAAATAACTGATATAAAAAGATGTGATGTGAGGAGTGTGTAGAAATCTTATTATACTTATATTGGCAGGTTTTCGTAGCTTTAGATGATAAGCCGAATATTGCATTTTTTTTTAAATTCAACTATTTCAAAACATTTTTCATAATATCTGGTCACAATATATTTTAAAATTCCATTTTTGTAGCTACCAAGTCAACAGAATCTGTAGCCAATAATTCTCCTGTCATAATTGTCAAGTATTACCCGGGCATTACGAACAATGTCGTATAAATTACTTCAGCCGTAACTTTGCTCAATTGGTGACGTCACGATGACGCTACTGTACAACGAACTTGATTATGACGGATGCCCGTGCGTGACCTCTGACGCAGTGACGTGGACGGTCAACTACGGTCGTGGTGCTTGATAGTCTGAAACATGTAAGATTTGATCAAGTTTTTTATTTTTATTATTTAGGCCTATGTTCAGCAGTGGACTTCCTATGGGTGATATAATGATTATGATGATTTATTATTTATTTAAATCTTTATTGTACAAAACCTTATACTACTATAAGAAACCATGGGATGGATTGGATGGGATGGATTAAAACGAGGTCTCTCCTTGTTTTGAGAGGGAAGTGCAAAAATAAAGAATTACTTAAAGCTAAACAAAACTAATTAAACAAATGCATATACAAACATACTATACATACATATCAAATAGATACAAATACATATATAAATATATGCATTTTGTGATTATTATAGATTATGTATATTATGTATATCTAGTAAAAAATAAAGCATAACGCGAGAAAATTGACATTTAAAATGTTCTAAAGAAAAAAATATTGCGGTAATTAATAATTAATATGGTTTCTTTAGTACTTTATGCCAGTCAAAAATATTTAGATCGAATTAAAGTCATATAGAAAAATTGTTTTATAAAGAGCATTTGCGCAAGTTTCATGACTCTTGAAGAAGTAAAAATTGAATTGAAGGACATTAGTAGCCAGAGTAATTAAGAGACACATTGAGACTTAACGCCTTATGTCTCAGGATGGCGAGCGCAGTGAAATGTCAAACATTGCTTTCAGCTTTGTAATTCAAGGTGATGCTTGGTTTTGCTACAGCGGCCGTATGCTTGCCATCAGGCGAACGGGATGCTCGTATCGCCAAAAAAATATATATTCAGCTTTACATCAAACCACGGCAGTATAGCTTAGTGTCTGCTTACCCCGACAAGACGCATATGGTTATTAAATTGTATTATAGAAACTCATTATAATTGCAAAATAATTGCTGCGAGAAACACGACACCAAGAATTTGCAAATGTAAACAAACGGCTGGAGGATATTTTTGTTATGGTCTCGTTATTATACATTCAGCGGCTTTATCGCTGCATTGATAGTTAAAATATTGTGGTTTGGTTTTAAAACTTTTAATAGTTTATATGTTCTTAGTTATTTTTTGTTTTGGTGAATACATAATGCCAAATGCATAATTAGATGAAAAGTAGTCACCGATGAACTTAGAAATTGTCTGAAAAGGAAATAATAGTTATGACACCAATTTTAAGGATTTACAGATTTTGTGTTCCTAGTAAGAACAGGGGGAAACTACGGTAAATATTCAATAACTAACAGTCTTAATAATTAAGCCTAATGGCATTGATTGTTATCAATTTTTGAGCCTGTGAACTGTGAACACACAGTTGAGAAGCTCAAAAACTGAAGGCACAAAATTGATCTTACACTAATCGATTTAATCCAAAACAAAACAGAACTGCAAACATACTGCCCATTTCTATCGACTTGAGTCACTTTTACTATTAAAGTGATATATCGACAATCATCCCATAAGTTAATAAAGTGAATTGGAGCCAATGATTCCGTGATCCAGTATCGATATGCAAACACATCGCGCCCGAAACTCCACATTACTCATACATATAGAAATACGATTTGGCGAGCGGGGTTTGAACCCGCGCTATTTGTGTGCTGGCAGCGCGCCAGCGTCGCCCGCTGACCCGCTTCGCGTCGCCTTCGCTTTGTGTCTACCCCGCTAGTCGCTGGATTAAAGATAGACAGTCAGCTTTTTTGGTATATCGGACAATTGGTACGACGAAGTGTTTGAACAATGTTAGTATAGGACAGAGCAAATTAATAAAAGGTTTTTCTATCCAAAAATAAGATATGCATCATATTATTTTAAGGTTAGTCTTGGGATAGCTCTGCGGACCATCCCAAGTGGTCCTTGTGTTTAAACATGTACGCAGCCGCGTCTGGTCCGTTACCAATAGGCCACAAGTCACAACACACTTTTTAAATATATGGGTGAATATACAAAAATTGGGTAACTCGCTGTCATCAGCCAATATATACAAAGTCTTAGTATATTTTATTGAAATAACAACTTATTTTAAAACAATGAAAAGTCCTTTATACGGTCACCCAATTTCACTTATTCATTTTAAATACAAGTTAATAAAAAAACAAAATTAATACTTAAAATGTCAGTCCTTTGGCATGTCACAATCCCGAAAACCAACAATCAAGTGACTATCTATTAAACATTATCATTGATTTAAGAAAACTTACTAATTTACTACAATCTGTGATGAACATAGTATTATATACTACAACTTTCATAATGCAATGTTCTCCAATTTATTTAAAAAAAAATAAGAAACTTTGTGTTTGTTTTCATCCGTCAGTCCGTTGTGTGTTCTTTAAATTTGAAATTCTCGCCATATATCACCGAGTCAAGGTCAAATCCCTGTTTATGTATTAATGTTGGTAATGAAGTTAGTTGCGGACAGCACAATTTGACGGCCGCCATAACTGTACGAGTTCTTGGGTTGTGTTTGTCTTCTATACACATGCAAAGCCAGTCAAAATTTCAGTCCCGTGGTGGGTCGTTATTTTCTTGTTAATCTGAGGCTTATTATCATTTATACATAATTAACTATGATTTGTTAAAATGTAGTTTGTTGATATTCGAAATTATCAAAAAAAACATTAGTTCTGATTATAACCTCAAATTATGTCTTTTTCGTCAATCCGCTGGCGTCAGTCCTTTGTCAGGTATCGCGCTAGAGGATTGAATTGTCTCCATAATACTGCTTTTTGTTGTTGTTTTAGAGCACTTTTATCTTAATTGCTACCGTGTATAAGCATTTCTATTTTATATTTCAGTTTAGAATATCATACGGCCCACTAAAAGCAATTTGACTAGGGAAGAAGATTAGAAGAAAAAGAGAAGCCGAAAAGGCTCGCTTGGCCAGAATTAAAAGTGCCCCATTAAATTAGCGGAATACAAAGAAAAACAAAAACTTCAGTACTTAAGGAAATAACTAAATTTTTTAATAAAAACCTACTTCAAAACAAAAAAACCACTAAAAACCAAAAAATAATAAAATATTAAGTTACGCATATATTTTGATTTGTTGGCTAGTCAAGTCTTTAAGCAAATTAATCAACATGCACAAGTACAATGAAATAAATATTATTTTTTGCTGTGCAGTGGTACTTATTATTTTAATATTTTTTGTGGTTTTTGTTTTGAAGTCGGTTTTTATTTTTTTATAAAATATTTTAGTTATTTGTATATTTTTAGTGTTGATAGGCATTTCAATGAAGAAGAGTTGGTCCCACAAGGAATATTTTCTTTCCGATGACAATGAAATCGCTGAAATCAGTTAAAGCTGCCGAAGATATTGGTATTTACGTTTATTTTAATTTTATAATTATTTTTAATTGTTACTAAGTGATTTGAATACTTAAAAGACATGTGCCATTATTAAAACTAAGAGATTTGTACTAATTCTTATTAAATTTCATTATAATTCTTAGAAAATTGTGTACTTTATCAGTACTATGTTAGCCTCGTCAGTCCCCTGGCAGTCAAATTCAGAAAATTTTAAATATCTCATAATTTACTTAAAAAAGTGACTGGCCCGATTTGGAACAATATAATCATTAGATTTGTCATCATATGCACCCGAATTTGTTATAATTTGATTTAATTATTATAGTAAACAAAATATCCTCAAAAGTTACCCAACTTTTGTAGAATCACCCATATGCCTAGTATTTTTCATAACAACAGGTACTTACTAGGAATAATAAATGAGTACTTTTTTCATCAAACATAATATTATCTTTTAAATATTTGAAAAAAATGAGGTTGTTAGAATATTAGCAAAAAATAGGAGGTATATGTATAATTTATAAGTGGTTTACACCATTTCACTCATAGAAACACAAGTTTTAAAATAGTATTAAAACTTTATATGCGTACACTGTTTAAAAACCTTGGAATATTATCGTGTTATTTACATAGCAATGTTCTATTAACCTGTATTGTCGATGTATAAGAAATTGTTATATTGAACCCATTGAAGTCATAACAATAACACAATTAAAATTTCTATGATAAAAACATTTTCCACTAATCATAAAAAATATAAAAACATGCATAAGTATTTGTTTTGATTGTTGATTGCTATGAATGGCGAGCATTGAGAGCATAAGATTATGATGAGCATAACAATGGAATGGCATCCCGGTCACCTGACGGTAAGCGATAAGTCTGCTCATGGACAGTAGCAAAACCAAACAACATCATGAATTCCAAGGCAATGCTTGGTATTCCACTGCGCTCGCCATCTTGAAATATAACATGTTAAGTCTCAATATGTTCAGTAGTTACTCGGGCTAAAATGTCTTTCAAACCGGAACACAACAGTGCATTTACACTGCAGAGAAAGAGACATTGCGGTGGCACATACCTACTACCCAGGCGGCCTCTCACATATTATGATAAGACCTCGGTCATATCTACAACTATTATATAAATTATCAACGTATGAAAACAAAAAGCTACCCTACAATTACTAATAATATTTGTCCTCTTCCCAGGATCCTAGTGGGCGCGCCAGAGGACGAGAGGTATCCCCCCAAGTACTACAACATCTCGCGGCCCGGCGCGGTGTACCGCTGCGAGCCAGGCCGGAGGACCTCGGAGGCGCAGGGACTCCGGCCTCTCGACCGATGCCAGGAGATGGTGTTTGATAAGAAGTCTGGTAAGTGTCCTTTATGTCCTATAGTTTAATTTATTAACCTCGATGCCACATTTATGTATTAAAATTTTGCGTTTGCGTCCGTGTATCTGTGTATATCCGGCATAATTGTATCGATTGGCATGAGACCGCCGCCTGATGCCAATCGACAATCTGTGTGGATGGCATTGGCATTTAACATCAGGTGAAGTAGTCATTAAACCGTGTTATTATAAAAAAAGTGTGGTCATGGACTATTTATTATACTCGTATATGTATACCTATGTTATCGCTTTTTATTTCGTTTCTTTTATGTTAAAGGTTATTTGATGGTATATTCACAGATATGATTTAAGGAAATCTCTTCAACTGTTCCAAAATTACTAGTTATTGTAGAAAGGAGTTTCTCGTAATTTATAGTTAACATCAGTGTATTTTGTAAGTAATGGCTAAGATTTTGGAGTAATATAATATTGAATTTCGATGTACTTGCGAGCAGTTAACGGAAAAAATACAGAAAAATAAAGTCATACTAGACGGTGGTGTTAGATATTAAAATCTAAAATCTGACGTCAATGAACTTTAATTTGATGTTTTCGAAAGTCAGACACGGCTCGTCATGATTACAATGACTCATTCGAGCCTGGCACAAACATTTCTTGATTACACAAATACTAGTCTCGGTTACTGCTACATTTTCAATACATTTTCCTTACTTCTTTAGGCGCCATTTACACGGGGAATCGTATGTCATTATCGAGTGACATAACAGCCAAAATAATAACGAGATTGACCAATGTTAACACGATGCAACTTTTTTATCTCTTTACGATAATCGCATCTTCTAGGTGAGATACTCTCTAGATAAATGTGGCTTTGATCATACAAGCCTTAAGTAGCATACATATAAAAAGAAACAACTTCAACTTGTCATTCCGCAACCTGAATATAAGACCACCGAGCAAGCCATTCAATAATAAATCAGTTATTAATACGTAGGAACTGTTTCTATTGGAGGGCGAATAATAAGCGCGGTACAAACCGCTCGTGTAATCCTTACTAATATTATTAAGGTGAAAGTTTGTATGTATGTATGGATGTTTGTTAGTCTTTCATGAAAAAACGGCTCAACAGATTTTGATGAAATTTGGTATAGTGATAGCTGACACCCTGGATTAACACATAGGCTACTTTTTATCCCGAAAAATGTAGTGTTCCCGTGGGATGAGTCAGGAAACCAAATATACATATTTTCTACTCTTTCAAATTCAAATTGTTGGCACGGAATGTCCTCTCCTATGGAAGGGAAATATAGTCGACGGCACGCTTGAAATATAGTTAGTAGACACGCGAAATAATATGTTCTTGATGTGGATTGGACTCAAAAACTATCTGCACCCGGGCGAAGCCGGGCCCGACAGCTAGTGCATTCATATATTCAACTGATGTGACTTGAACGTCTTCTGAATAGCATAGATAAATAGGAGGGCAGAATAGCTAGATTGATTTACTGGTTCGATTCCTGTGACAGGCAGACTATATTCTATTAATTTCTAAATGTGTTTTTGCACCATGAAATGTAGTTATATCTACTTCATGAAACTCGCATCAAATATCAATTTATTTACTTGCAGAGTAAGTTGGATGGCACAAAAATATATTAATTTAATTTTAATAGGAGATCTTCGTATACCCATCTAAGGCACACATTGGGAAAATAATACCGAATATTAATTCCATCGTCAAATAACCGATGAAACTTTCTATAGACATTAGAACGTGTTTTTGCAGTAAGAACGAAAAAAATGGGTTCATTGTTCGGAGTTGTACGATTTTTCTGATCAAAGGTCCTAACACATAAATAATAATATTAAGTGGTCCTTTAAAACTATTTAATTGGACCTTAAATTTGTCGGCAAAGCTGGCTAAGACTAGAGTGATCTAGCCTGGTGCACACCACAGAACAGATAGCGCACCGTATATGGGCCGACGAAGTTATAGAATTTTAAAGAGTAGGACGCATGCTAGGAATATCTTAGTGTTGATGTCTTTATTGACTAGACCTTACTAGCGGATTATAGAGACGTGTGGAGAATTGTCTAACACGTGACGTGCAAAAGTAGAATAGGATAGCCTGGAATATATATTTTGAATTTTAATATAAACTGGTGACTCTGGCCTCTCCAGTTATATATCCTTATATCAGATGATAAATAATACCTCTCGACTCAATATTTTTTGTCACCCGCTTTGCTGCGGAGGGAAGTGGACAACTATTTGTTTCCAACTCCTCCTTTTGTTTTTCTTACTGATTAATTTCGATGCGGGTTAAAGACAAGCTAGTGTCCTTGAGAGACTCGCTGAGCTCCTGAGCTTGGGGTCAAATCTTTGTGTGCCACTGTTGATCCTGGCTGACAGGAGTTGCAGTGGCGGGTGTGAGGGCGGGAAAGTCTCTAATAAACTGGTGAATGTGTTTACTTTGTTTTGCTGTTCTGAGTGGATTAATGAATATTCTGTCTCATCAAGCAAACAAATATACAATTAGACGATTACTGGCTACAATATACGGTCATATAAATGAAATCATCACTAAAAACATAAATCCAGTGAAGATATAAAAATATACAAAAGTAAACAAACAAGTTGTCAGATTACTAACTCTGAATGACACATTCGTATAAATTGAATCTAGACAAACATTGTCTCATCGCAATTCGAAAAGCACATCATGATTAAAATTAATTTTGACATTCTTGTACCGCACACTCTTAGGGCCAGTTGTATTAAATATTGTTAGCTATAACTTTGATCCTAACCATGTCTAGGCCGTACGTCTATCTTTCTCTACCAAGAAATTTCGTCAGATATTTCGATGCAATTTATATTTCAGTTATCAAAGATAGGGATATATATATGATGCATATATTTATAGATAGCTAGATTAAATAAATATATGTGTTTGTTTTTATTTAATGAAGCGAACGTTTGTACCGACACAATCATGGCAGCTATTTTAACCCCGTGTTAAAGACAGATAGGATATAGAGAAGGGCCGTAAGTAAATTATTGCAACCGTGTTTTACTGTATACCATGAGTCAAATTAATAATTTTGACATCATCTTCAAGTTAGCCTTATACGTTTCGCCCGGGAGTGTAAGTTATGACGTACGTCCTGGCAGGCGTCCGGTGCGCACGCGCATGATTTACGCTCTGCAGCGCCACCGCGCATTGTCTCCACACGGATCGTACGTCATGCCATATGTTCATAATGCGCCTTTGTGCTGGACTGACACTTTAGGCCGCTTAACGCCCAAATACTGGAACGCAACTTAAATATAAATGGCGCTTAACTACGTTAATCCCGATTAAATGTACTGGCTAAGTGGGCTGTGAGCTGTTAAGAGCAACTTATTATTTGAATGGCGTTCCAGTATTCGGGCGTAGGAGTTGCATTTTTTATAGGAGTTTTGATTCGTGCCATGCTTAGGATTGCTACTTTATTCAGCGTTTATTTTTCAGTGTTATGAACTGCTTTTAGTAAACTTTTAGGTAAGATTTTGAGTAGCTAATAGAATTTACCTATCAATGTAAATTTTGATAATGAGAAAAGATAATAGAAACGCAAGCAACTTGTCGTTTTTTTTTAGTTCATAAATGTTAGAAGAGACCTATTTTATTTTGATAGGACGTTAAAGACTTATAAGCCTGTTAATTTACAGAAAACTTTGTTACCTGAATCTAATTAAATTTACAATAAAAAAGCTAATAAAATGCTTAATATGACTGCATTTTCCTTTTATTCATGCACAAACAAACATCAAAATAAAAACTGAACAAAGAAGTCACACCTTTATTGTTAACCGATGGTCAGTTTAATGCCCCACTTACGTCAGAAAGCAAACCGATACATGTAAAACAGTTGAGTCAGACACTAGTAGAACTAAGTATCTTGGAAAATAAAGAAATGTGGGTTAAATAACATCCTGGCAGTAAAATCTCATTGTGCAAGAGCTTCCAATAATTTAACCCGTGCATACTCTGAGTTTTTATTTAGCATTGCTCGCGGAATGTTCAGTGATTCACGCCGGTCCATTGTACCGCGGTCGAATTTTGTTGTGAGTCGAAATCAAAGTATTTGAGTGTTTTTAATGTTTTGTTGCGTTCCTGTTCGAAGGGATGCTTTGATGTATAGGGCTTGCAGATTTTTTGGGTGTCTATTGGGAAATTTTGTGAAGTATAATACAAAAATGTTTAATTATTTAATTTATAAATGTTACTGTAATGTTTTGTCTTCTTCGCTTTCTATTGACTGGATTCAAAAGTCGTTCGACGATAAAATATTTCGATAAAATATTCGATAGTTAAATTCGATAGTTAAATTCGATAGATTTAAAACTGTATATAATTCTGCTTCCTTCTAGATTTTTCTGAATTAAGTAACACTTTCCCTTCCACCAGTACTCAGAACATCATCAGCTGTAAAAATTAACCTTATATTAAATTGAAAATTGAGCCTAAACAACTAATTCACACCCGGCTCCATGCTTAATATCAATAATTACAAAAAATAGCTTTGACCCAAAGAATTGTCAACCAATTTTCCACTTTCATTCACAAGTTAACCTTTGCCCCATAGTTCGATGGTAATTAGTGGGGATAGGTTACGAAACTGTTAGTGGGACAAACCCACGCGTGGGCGAGGCGTGGGCGCTACCTGCCCCGATACTGGGTCACCGGGCCTGTTCCAGCAAAAACTGTAGCGAATTGCCAACTGTTGACGTAATTTGTTACTTCGATAACATTTATGATCATTTTGTGATTACTTTTTTTTTGGGAAAGCCAAAGTGATACAGAGGGTGTCACTGAAAAACTGACGCGAAATAAAAACGTTGCTGTCTTGTTTCGTTCGGTGAGTACAATTTCAGCGGACCCAGGAAATCTTCCCTTCTCCCGTCTTTTTCTTGTCTTTCCTTCTCCGTGTGGAGAGCTGGGCAATGTACCTATGCCCTAAAAATTTTAGATAATTTGTGTGAGTAATCACTAACCAATAGATGATCCGTTTAATAATTTGCTGGAAGTAAGAAAAAATACGACGATATTTTTCAAATTGTTTGTTTTAAATCAGATTCCTAGATTGAACAGTATACGAAAATCCGATGATCATACAGTGCGCTTGCGCAGTTAAAATGCAGTAGAAGCCGGCAGCCCGAGGTTCAATTTCATAGTTTAACAGATAACCGAGTTCAATGCAGATAACGCGGCTGAGCGTGCAAATAACTAGGCGCGGGACGATATCGATAGTTGGCGTTGATTTAATTATCGATATTATTTATCGATGGTAATTACTTAATTAATTAGGCATTTATTGACATTGAAGAACAAATCTTTGGATTACATAAAATATAGAATTCAGACTCAAAATATTTTACTAGGTAGAAGGTATACAAAGACCAAGAACCACAAGAACAAAAGTAACTACATGACAAAGTAGATCAAGGTACACAGTTACATTGCTAAAAACAAATAAATCATATTTAATAATTATATTGCTTTTTGCCAACAGCATTATTTAGTTTAGTCAGAACATTCCTTCTAAATAGACATTTTCTAAACCATCATCATTATTATCAACTAGTTACTGATAGATTCTAGTTACTGATAGTTCAAGTGTTAAACATAAAATGCTTTTCCCCAAAAATATTATTACATTTTATACCTACAAATTATGTCTATTTTTATTTATCTATTAGACTATTTTTGGTATTTGTTTTTTGAACAAAATAAAAAAAGTAGCACTTTGTTCTTTACGTTGACCTATTGCGTGTTCCCGGACTTCACACCCCTCCGAAATTCTTTTGACAAACTTTTAGTCGTATTAGTTTACCTACAATATTTTCATTCAATGTTAAACGATTATAAATTATTAACGACTATTTAAAAATATATCCCCTTAAGACCTATTTAAACAAGTAACTGTCAGCAGTAATAACTTCTGTACCCAACTATTATGTCTAAATGATGATAAATAGTGAGGAAATTGGTTGTAAACGCCTCAATCAACTTTTTATGACACTGTGGTGTTTGGTCACCGTTTACTGTTAAACGGAAAGAGGTATAATAAGTAATTTGTGTATGGTCCAACGGAAGTGTGTTTGTCGACCGTGAAGTGCCGGGTTGGATTCTTAGATTTGGATTCAATACATTGAAATGCAATTTTAATACATTTAAATATTCTTTCGATTTCCCCAACCCACACTGATTTCTGTGTTTTTGTTGTCTTTTTCCAAGTTACCAAGGAGCTTTTGAAACAAATATTTTAACCATTGGCGAATTCGTAAATTATTGAATTTAAAAGATTTATTTTTCGTTTGGATTATTTCTTCTTAATAAATAAATAAAACAGTAGCACGTTTTAGAAAGATTTTTTGAAAGATTATCAAATATGCTTAAAATATCGATAAGTATATCACCACATCCCTATTAACGTTATCAGGGCATTGTATTTCACAAGCTCCATTGTTGTAATCGACGATGCGTCTTGTAAACAATTCACTGCCGCTTTTTTGTTATCACACATTTTTCTCTTTTATCAGTCGCTCCACTGTGTCATCGGATCATTAAGATGGGGACATGAAAATTCATATACGTGTTATATGTATATGAGTCTATAAATTATATGTATATATATGAGTGATTAAAGTTAGGATGTTTCAATTAATTGTTATTGTAGACATTAGAAGATATTTAAAACCAAAGAAAGATATTTTTAATATTTAATTCGGGAATCAAACCTGCCTGTGTATATGCCACTAGTCCAACCAGGCGTTATAAAAATAATTTCTCATATTTATTTAAAATCTAAATAATTACTAAGATCACTCTTTCTTCCTTGACTTTTTATTAAATCGACCGATACCTATGTACGCCTCACTGTAGGACCTAGTTTTCCCTAAAATCCTCTTTCTTCCTCCCTTCAGTCACAGAAGTCTATTGTTTAATACAAGCCTCCCATAGGGTTTCCTAGCAACCTGCCGGTAGCGGCTTGCATTCAATTACTATCTGCTACTTTTTCTAAATAAATAAAGTGCCAAATATCAATACCTAAAGACATTTCAACTAGTAGCACTTTACTAGTCAACAACACTTAACAGTTGGTAAAACACGTGGGCCTTAATATTTGGTTATGTGGGTGCCACGGCCGCGCGTGGGAGCCGGTTCGATTCCTATTGCAGACTTGTCTTGTTTAATATTCTGAATTATTTGATTTGATGTTTATGTACTAGTAAATGAGTGATAAATATAGACCGTCTTTCACCTTCTTCTAAATCCATCATAAGATTATCTGTAAGACATTGCTTTAAATGATAAGACCGCCATTTTTACTTTTTTTAATTTGTTTTTGTATATTGTTATTTTGTGTAAGTACAATAAAGATTTAAATATGTAATAAATAGTTCACGTTTGGGTCATCTCAATTCCTGGCACCACATATAATACATTTCTGATAGCAACACTCGATTGCCGACATGGAAATCGAACCCAGGCTCTCCCGACTCACAAACCATGAACACATAGCTCCAATGAAGTACATAACGCTGGTGAAATTTTGGCCCGGTCGCTCCCATAGTGGCTAGTGTCCACTTCGCCTACGTAATACGTGTAAAAGTTTGTTTGTCCGTCAAACGGGCAGATCGAGCGGCGTGGGCCCGCGCAATCTTGCAAACAAGCCACTTCCGCGTAACCACAGATATCTAAATAGTTTGCCAGATGTTTGCTTTTGCGCGGCCGTAAGTGATGTATTTTAATTTAAAAAAATGCAATGAATGGCGAGAAGAGAATGTCGTTCGTCTGATGGTAAGCATTACGGCTGCTCATGGACAGTAGCAAAACCAAACAACACCTAGAATAACAAAGCAATGCTTGTCATTCCACTGCGCTTTCGCAATCTTGAGACATAAGATCTTAAGTCTCTATATGTTCAGTAGTTACACTGGGTAAAATATTCTTCAAACCGAAACAAAATAGTGCGTTTACTCTGCTGTTTGGCGGAACGGAATGAAATGAAATGAATTTTGTATTTCAAATACATTTCATTTAATTTCATTTCATTTCATTTGTTTGGCGGGAGAAATAGACGTTGCGGTGGTAACTACCCAGGCGACCTCTCACATATGAGAGACCGACCACCAGTTATGTCAACAATGCCTATATAAGCCCCAGTCTTCGCCTTGGGCACACCTTGGGTCTCTTCATTGAGTAGCCTGTCACACTGATTCACTTATGCTATGGAAGCCCATGGACTATTACATTTTATATCTTTGTAATTTTTACTGAAATATTATTTATGTAATAGTTTACCAATTAGCTAGGTTTTAAATATGAATATTTTTTTATTAATGACGGCAGATTCAGTACAACCTGTTTCTGTAGCAATTTTCTTTAGGAAATATAATTTAGCGGAGGGTAGTTAGTTAGTTTTCTTTAGTTCTTTCTCTTGTTTTCTGATTTAGTACCGTGTTGGGTTTCAAGTGGTGTCAATTCTATAATTCTAATAATCTATGATACCAGTCTTGATTGTTCTGTGGTAATGTGCAAGTGATATTTGGTGCTACAATGGACATAGTTGGCAGCGTCAACCATTCTGCTTATAGGGAGGAAATCAGGTACGCTTGATAGACCGTACTACATTTTGTTGGATTATCTTTTATTATTATGTTGGCCTGTCTGTGCAGATTTAAATTTTTGTTGTGTATTTAGGCCGATGATAATTAATGCTAAAGTATGTTTTTAGTTTTTCCTTTTTGCATCCAGCAAAATATGAAGGGGTCATGAATTTATGTGAATAGTTTATGAATTTGAGTGTGAAATAGGTTCTGATATATCCTGAATGAACGGTTTTCGTGAGATAAGTGTCAAATTACCGCTAGAGATAGTTTATATGTTTGAGTGGGACATGGGTTCTAAAATATCTTGAACGTACGGTTTCTGAGAAAAATATGTATAATTACCTTTATCGATAATAAGGGTTAACTTTGTAATTTGGTTTAATTTTAAACCATAATGATAATGAATTGTTGCAAGAAATCAGTGCTAAAGATTCAATGACCTAAAGTCCTAACCTATAGCGCCAAGTGTTGACTCACACTGACGCTGGGTGCAATCGACCGTCGCAATGACACACCCCAGATCAGATGACGGATGCTGGATTTTTTGCTGACTCTTTAACAGTATGCTAAGTTTATTTATAGGACAAAGTTGGCACTTAGCGAAATTACCCATGAGTCGTGTTTTTGTTAAAACTTGACACTTTTTTTGTAGTGATTTGGAGACTAAATAACTCCTACGGCTTAACCTCATTTTGATATAGTAATAAGAAAAACTACATAAAGTTGAGATTTTGAGTTATTTTTTTTGATATTGTTATGTTTTTACCTGTATTTGAATCGTCTAAGTATCATAGATTTGAACTAATTTCTAATTTACAGAATAACCCTACATGAATACTATGATCGATAGATTTTTTTAAGATTGAATATTAGCAGTTAACATAGTCGATATAGAAAAAGAATACTAAAAATATACATACATATATAAACTCACGCCTATATCCCAGAAGGAGGTGCCAGGATACCCAGGAAAATATACGTTTGCTTAAAAGTTCTGGCCTAAATATTTTTTTATTGCTAGGAATGGCGGGGCGAGCTTGCTATTTGCCTGATATTAAGTAATACAACTGCTCATGAACAGTACAAGACCAAATAATACCATGAATTAAAAAGCAAAAAAATGCTTGGCACTCAACTGCGCTCGCCATACATAAGACGAACATGAGATGTTAAGTTTTAATTTATTTATTTCGTGTCCTTATATTTAAGTAAAAGACAAGACTGAGTAACTATCTAGGCAGGCATGTACGATAAAACAAAAAAATATCTGTTATCTTGCGCAAAAAAGTATAAATGTTTTGACAAATCTTGAGGTCAATATACTCACATTCATTAGTAGACATGACATTTGTATATTTAAACCGGTTTTGCGGATCCAAGAATTACTATTTGGGTGGAACTAGTTTTTTTGTATCCTTATACATTAGGTTGTTTTGTAAGTTCGAGAAAACGTGGGTTAACTTGGTAAATAGTATTATTGGGTATTGTTATTGGAAATTATATTCACACTTTTTTCTATTATTTTTAAAAATGTTAGCTTGCTCGGATTACCCATATTGAGGGCTTAGTTTTAAATCAACTAAGCCCTCAATTCAAACGTCGATCAAAACAGTAATTCGATAAACCCTCAGAAAGAGATGACATATTTCAGAAAAAAAAATATACAATTTTCAGATTACCATGTATATTGCAAATACTCATGTCCACCATCTCTAAAAGAGCACTTAAATCCACAGGAATAAACCCAGGTCGATCCAGTAGTTTACCAAAAAAGTTCGATTGAGTTCAATTGAAATATACAGCCAATTAATAACAAAAACATTTTTTATCGTTACTCCATTGTGTCTGATTACATTAGATGCGAAGTGTCGGTCAGCCGCGTTTTGATTGCTACAGCCGGTGTCTTGTTACAATCGCCAACCACATTTGGGACGTGGGTTGGGCGCAGTACTTGGTAATTAAGACATAATTAATAGTTGCATATCGCGAATATGTATCAGCAGTGGATGCGGATGGACTGATGATGATATCGAGAAAATCTATTGAAAACTTATTCCGAATTTTATTTGGTTTGATTAATTTCTAAGATCCATATTTCCTTGTACTACTAATTTCATTTGCTATTTTCAATCTATTATAGCTCAGGTGTTGTGAGTTTTCATTTTAAAAAGGCTACATTTGAAAATGTAGAGTCATTCCGCACCTCCAGATCATTTTTCGATTAATTTATTTGCTCCAAAATTAGTACATAATATTATTAATAATGCATGATATCCCTCTCTCATTCCCTTCAGCCACAGGAAGTCCACTATCGAACCCAGGACTTCTCCAGAGATTGTGGATATAGTAATCACTTATTACATTAGGGCCAGTTTTTACATTCACGTTTATTATTCAAAAATGTGTGTTGTAAAACATGTGGTGGGACCCCACGCGAAACGCCAACTAATAAACAAAATATGGTTTTAGTTATAGTTCGTTGTATGTTATTACTTAGAGATTATGATATGTAATTAAACTTATTAGTTTTTATTAATTTGCGTTCATAAAATTAGAAGGGGACCCGTAAAAAAATATTTCGAACGAAGTTAGTTAGGTTTTAATCCTTCTCTTTGTCATTCTAGAAGTTGGTACTTTTCATAACTTTCGAATTATTTTTTGAACTTTGTACATGCATAGATATCCGCCACCCGTGTATCCCTTAAGGATGGGCAGGAATAGCATCGCCATTTAATGAGGTCAAATTCTACCGTCTTTCCTTTACTATTAAAGTTATACTATCATCGAATTTACAAATAAATAGACTTCCCCTGCCGCACAGTTGTAGGTACTACAAAAACAAATGCTGAGGTCTTGGGTCTGAGTCCCAGGTAAGGCAAAGTGATTGGATTTTCCTAAATTATATCAGTCTAGAGATTTTATTATAATCCAGAAATTTGTGTTCGATATTTGAATAGGCTTGTCCCTTGTGGAACGGAACATTCATGTTAAACAGTGTAACTAACCTAACCTACTACTTCTGGAAAAAGTCGTGAGTTTATGTATGTATGAATTCACAAGCCAGAAGGGAATTCAAGAAGGGATTACAACTATGCTCTTAAAATACTATAGTAGGTATGTGGGATGGCAGATGGCTGCTATTCAGTGGCAAATAGCAGTACATTAGTTCGTCGTGTTGATGTTGCGTGAATCAATGGACCGCGATGAACTGGCGGGTGACCATGATTACCGTAAGATAATGGATAGTGTATGATTTCATACTTGAAGGTAATATTATTGTTCTTTATTACGAAGCTGTAGAAGATTTTTATACCCTAAAAATCTCTCCCTAAAAGTCTTTGTACAGCAGGAGATTTCTCGTTATAGAAAATGATAAAATGTATGTTGTATTGGCTATTTCGTGCGTACTTTGATGCCTGTATTTTTATGAAATGCTATTATGTATCTTGTTGCTATTCCAACCGTAGTTACTTTTTATCCAAATGTTTTTTTTTATATTACAGGTGCCAAACGAGCATGTTTTACTTCCAATCCTTATTTGGTGGAAACATCAAAGCTAAATACATAGAAGTCTTCACTATTCAGACAGTATAAAAATCGATAAATGATGGTCACCCCACCGTAGCGCCGCGGAATGGTATCGGGGCCGGCTGGCGAGTTGCTTCTCCAGAAGCGCCATTTCGTTTTGATGCGCAAACGCGGTTCAATGACCTCACACATGCCACTTATATGCACATTCGTTTCATGTACCGATGCCAATTTTCAGTCAATGGAAATGAAAGCTTGGTTGGAGTTATTATTCTGAAAATTACCGCGGATTGAACCGGCCTTGAACAATATTTCTTGTGTTGAGTTTATGTAAATACTGCCCATAGTATGTATAGTCTAAATCCATAGTAAAATATAATATGTAATGTGTAGGTTATTATAAAACTTAAACGAACCTGAAAGTGTAAGTCGAAAACAAATGCTCGACTTTTTAAATTTTCATTTAGCTTTTGTTCCGTTGAAATATTTAAATGGTTAATTATTTAAAGATTTTAAGACGGAAGGGTTGTTAATTAAGTTCATATATCTAAACATTTGCAGGTTAAACCTCTTTTGAAAATGGAGTTAATGTTACGACATATAAAAACATACATACATAAACATCGAACTGTAAAACCTCCTTCCTTAATCGGTTAAAAACACAAAGCATCCTTGTACTCCTAAAATTTCCGGGTCAGAATTGGGCAATACGTCAATTTATGGTTCAAATTAAAATGTACCGGCGTTCCATCAATCCGAACTCAATTGGGCCAGATCGACCCACTTGTGGCTAATTGGTGGGCAAACAAGCCAGAATGTCCTGGCTATTGCTATTAATTGAATCGAGTGTGGACATTTGTATTTTGGTGTGCCTGTTTTGTATATTTGATTCGAAGTCAAACTACTTGTTTATGGGGTTTTTATTGGTTGCTTTTGGAGTGCCATCTGGTGGTAATTGATTGTGTAGTTTGAAATTCTAAGTGATATAGTGTTGCGTGGTGTCATAATGGTGGAAAAATGGTCTGGAAAGTAGCACTGTCTTATAAGCGACTTTAAATAATTGCTATTCTGTCGAATTTCGTTCATGAAGTTACCTAAACCTTTTCCCTTTTTTCTCTAGAAAATACACATTAAATTGTAGTGGATATTTTTGTACCATAATTTATGCCAATTAATTATATCAAGGACTAGCGGCCCGCACGGTTCCGCCCGGGAGCAGATACACTTTTTTAAAAATATTCTATTGCCTACTATGTTCATCAGGAATAATGAAGGATTCCCATTTCGAAAGAATTTTTCAAATAGTTCCAGTATTTTCAGAGCCTATTCAATGCAAACAATCAAATCTTTCCTCTTCCTAATATGGATATAGGTTTTTTGTGTACAATTTTTGTTGATAGTGATTATCATATTTGCTCTCTAAAAATTTAATGGACCAGTAACCCATTTATGATTAGAAATACGAATGTTGATTCATGCGATCATGTAAAAAATTGTTTTGGGTAAAATTTGCGTTAAAGTGACATGAATTCGATGTGCTAACAATAAGAACATAAACAAGGCATGACATTTTGCTTTTCAATTTTCTTAACGGGCCACAATTTTTCTTTCTCCACTATTGTCTTGAACACTATTTAAATATACATTAGAAATATGTCCAAGTCCAGTTATAATGATTTTCATTCAAGTTCGATTACTCAGTAAATATTTGGTAAAAATCGTGCGAACACAAGTCGTTTGCCAAGTCTTTGTTTGCCCACTTGACATTTTTCTACTGACTTTTTTAAGGCTTCATGGCATAGTGAGCGAGAAGAGGACTTTAGAACGAGATAGCTCGGTTTCGATTCTAATATGTATTGAGACAAATATGTCGGTGATCAAAAAATATATGTTTTTAATATTGTGGGATCGAAAGACATTGAAATCAATGAATGATTTCAATTCTTTTATAAGATGTTAAACAATGTTAAAATCAATGGCGAACCAAGGGATGCAAAATATTGGATTCAGGCTGCCTTTGACAGATCATTGTATACTATTTAAAACAATAATGTGTACTATGACGGGTTTTCCAATGTCGACTGCCATTGCTGTCCGAACAGACGCAAATATTTTTTACCACTTATTATACTGCTGTGTAAAACAAAATAATAATAATAACTTTTATCATATCCCCTAAAAAATACAAACCAATAACCATCTGCCCCCGCAGATATTGAATTGATTACTCTAATTAATAATAAATCATTATAATGTACAGTTTCCTTTCGTGTTCGACGTTCAATACTGTTTAATTGGGGCCGAACCCTTTTCGATACCATAATTAATTACAGTTTGTAGTTTTATTTGATGAAAAATATTTTATTGTGATTTTTGGCTGGTGACTGTGTATTAACTGAGAACCAAGAGTGTCTAGCTTCAATATCTAGGTTAGGAAATTATTATACGATTAATGTAAAATCACGTTCACGGTGGTCGCGGGTTCAAATCCCAGGGCACACCTCTGACTTTTCGGAGTCATGTGTGTATTGATAGTCAATCACCACGCACTAAAACGGTGAAGGAAAACATCGTGAGGAAACCTGGAGACTGGAGACTGTCCCGCCCTCACACCCACCACTGCAACTCCTGTAAGCCAGGATCAACAGTGGCACGCAATGTAATGACACCGAGCATTGAAGCTCGGCGAGTCTCCGGGAATGTCTAACTTGTCTTTAACCCGCAACGAAATTAATCAGAAAGTTAAATTAATAGGAGGAGTTGGAAATAAATTATTGTCCATTATGACACGTGAGGAAACCTGCATACCATAGCGATTTATAAAAATTCCTATGGTATGTAAGTCCGCCTACCCGCACTAGGCCAGCGTGGTGGACTATATGGCCTAACCACTCTCATTCGTACTTTCGATTTTAGAGTAGGCCCGTGCCCTGCAGTGGGATGTATATGGGCTGATACATAATGTAAAATCGATTTAAGCTTTTTAAATTACAAAAAATAATTATTTAATTAATAGCCTTGAAGCTCTTAATTCATTTGGATCCCTTCTCTTCCCGCGCCGAGTCACCCTATACAACAAAATGAAAACAAAACACAATCCAAAAGCATTATAATGATATAAAGATTTTGATAGTAAGTTTAATATTTAAAATTCGTTGTTGCGTGACCCGGCTGCAGTAAAATATTGAGGGGTGCTATTACTGGTGTTCCTAATAATGTTCGATAGACCGCATCGCTTTTATTTCACATTTTACGCTTCAATGTGTAGGTAATGACTATGAAAAAGTCATTTTGTAGTTATTGAAGCTTGTAGTTTTGACTAGCGATAATGTGTTTGGATGCCGAACCTGCTATAAAAGCGAATTGTACGGTATATTGTCAAAAATGTAATCGGTTTCGACTTTGTGTACAACGATTCTATTTCCCCGTATTTTTAAAGCAATTACATATTTAAAAAAATACTGATATTTTTGCACCTTATTGGTCTAGAAGCAGCTTTTATATATTGTTAACTTTGTAGTCATTAATTATAAACTTGGTAGTAGTCAGTTTAATACAAGAATTTTCAAGTCACAGGCTCTCTGGTGTAACTTTACCGCTGGCACCATTATTCATTTATAATTACAACCAATATTTACTCAACAGTACCGTTTCTTTGCCGTACCTTTAATTCCCAGCCATCAATCTTTCCATTCGTCCATTCCAAGTAAGGAACTGAAAAATAAAAAATAATTGTTATACCATCAATAATCCCAAATATATTAAACAAATTCGAAAAACCAGTACACGGGAGGAAGTGAGTAATCAAAATGGTTACAGTCCATTCATACGTGGGGGGTGTGCCCCCCTGTCAAATTAGAGTGCGGGCCTGTCGTCGGAGTTAATTATGACCCCCATAAAAGTAAAGATCGTCCGGTCGTAATGTAATGTCTTCATATCGGCAAATTGCTGATCATGCGTCAAATTTTGACAGCTTGTCATTTTATAGAATTCCGCAATATTTTTCCAGGGAAATGAAACCGTATTTAATGGAATTTGTGTATGAAGCCGTATAATTTTCATGAATGAAGTAACTAATTTGGCAAATTATAATTAATGTAGATGGGTTGTGAACTTTTGTATTTTATGTAGGAGTAGCATTTTGGATAATTACCAATTTATTTCATATTTAATCTCTTATTTCACGTATGCTCGATATTACAGGTAAACGAAGAATTTAATTTAAATATTAATAACACATACATAAACGATCTTAAATTATCTATTGAACGCGATTAATTCCGATGACAGCCTCCGTGGCGCAGTTAGTTAGACGCCACCTGTGAAACGAGAGGCCGCGGGTTCGATCCCCGCACCGAGAGAAATGTTTGTGAGGTCCACAAATATTTCTTCCGGGTCTGGGTGTTTGTGACACCGAAAAGTCTCTCGTAGTTCCTGATACCCACGACACAAGACTCGATCTTAGTGTAGGGTCAGGACTATGTATGTGACTGTTGGGTGTTATTTATTTATTCATATTATCCAGAACCCACTCCGTATGCCATGGTATCACTTTTACCTAATAATTCAAGACCAGTATACATAATTTTACATGCAACAATATTATAAGCTGTAATTTGCCTCCCCGTGTATCACGACTTATAAGGAACGCCATTAAGGGTATCGGCAGAGATGCCAATCGCGCGACGTATATGGGACATGAGATACTGCGGAAAACAAATACGGGGCGGAGATTTCTTGATGAATGGGATGCTTTTCGGGAGTTCTTGGTACAGTTAAGAGGAAGTGTTGTAAATAAAATATTTTTACACCTATAATATAGTTTTTAATCTTTTTCACCGACTTTAAAAGAAGTAGGAGGTTGACAATTCAACTGTATGTCCTTTTTTATGTTTGTTATCTCATTTGATCCAAATTGTTTTAATGAAATATTTAACACACAATTAAACGTCAGAGATAATTTTCCAATTTGAAATTCGGTATAAACTTGCTTTATAAGAAAAAAAACGTAGCTTTTTTCTAGATAACGTGTTTTTTTATTTATTTTGCATCATTCATTGGACACACAAAAAAAAACTAGGAACTTAAATACAAAATAAGTGCGAAATTGGCGATCTTATTTTAAAACGGTGTTGTCAAGGAAATGGGTGGTTGCAATGAAAAAAATACAAGTACAGTGAATAAATATAATCGGTCGTAATATTTAGTTTTTCGGTCGGTCGGTTCGTTGGCATTATTTGGAGATACATACACCGTATAAAAATGTATATTATATTTTAAAAAGTTTATCAAAATGAACTGATCATCCACTAACTTAGATAAATTGTTGGTGGTTTAACAAACACCCTTTACGCCTATGTAAAGCACTCAGTCCTTAAGTAATACTCAATTACTTGTTAAAACCATTAAAAAAATTGTAATTCCACGATGAAAAATACAAAGTTCATTGACCATTGTCCTGTAGTGTTACATTAAAAAATATAATGTAAGTTTTCTATCCGATGTAAAAACTAGATAGGTGGCACGCAACGTGTCATAAACTGACTCACCCCGCGCGTCGCTAACGTTCATAAATGTCATAAACGACAGGTTTGTGGATAAAGGAAAGTTAATTACCAGAGACAATATTACTATTTACATTATATTTTGAGTGAGCTTGAATAGAAAACTGAATTAATAATAATAAATAAATAATAATGTTGACATAAAATGTGTCGATAATTAATTTAAAAACTAAGTCTAGGCCGTGCAGTATATTTGGAGTTTCAAAAATATGACTGAAAATAGAAATCGCGTTGAAATAAATATTAAAGTAATTTGATAGATTTCGTCTTAACGATTCGTAAAATTATGATCTTAATTAGTCAATGGTTTCAATGATAAGTTTGACAGAAAAGCGATATGTTTTATGACTGACGATTTTATTCGTAAAACTCCCGAACCCTTACCATTGTTCTGGAAATACTTGGAAAATTTATGCTTTGGTAGTCTTTGATGGCGGATACGGACTGAAAAAAATATCGCCATGCTGCGTTCTTACATAACAATTCATTAAGCTGTTGCTTTAGTTAAGTAGAAGAATGCGGTAGGCACTTAATGAAACAAAGCCGTCACTATACGAACGCGAAATAATACTATTGTGAAATTAAATATGGTGAGATGTCATTTCATGGAGCTCTACTTCCGTAATTTAATAAGATACAATTTGGAGTAAGACTAATGGTTAAGATGCAAGGCTCGACTTTTCGGAGTTAATATTATTATTTTATTAGTTTATAAATATTCTGTATCTGTATCTGTATCAGCCCATATACGTCCCACTGCAGGGCACGGGCCTACTCTACAATCGAGAATACGATTGAGAGTGGTTAGGCCATATAGTCCACCACGCTGGCCTAGTGCGGGTTGGCGGACTTACATACCATAGAAATTCTTATGAATCGCTATGGTATGCAGGTTTCCTCACGATGTTTTCCTTCACCGTTTTAGTGCGTGGCGATTGACTATCAATACACACATGACTCCGAAAAGTCAGAGGTGTGCCCTGGGATTCGAACCCGCGACCAACGTGAACATGTTGGCAGTCGCGTCTACTCCGTTTACCAACAGGCCACCACGCACTTATAATAAATATTACACACCACAAAAAATTTCAGACATAATAAATAATACAAAAAGCCCTTAAATAATATAATAATAATAATAACACCCAACAGTCACATACATAGTCCTGACCCCACACTAAGATCGAGTCTTGTGTCGTGGGTATCAGGAACTACGAGAGACTTTTCGGTTTCACAAACGTATTATATAAATACGTATAATAAACGGAGGTCTTATCGCTGTTGGCGTTGAAAAACCAATCAACAGATTATTATCTACAGAAAAATGATGTACTCAACTAATTTATTCATTATGTAGTCTCGAAATCATATTATAACGTTTTTCATCCCGTTAAATATGTAAATATTTTTCCACAAATTCGCCTGTAATTAAAATTACATAACTAAATATTAATTTTAGATTGTTACACTTTACAACCTATTTACTTTATATAACAATTGATGTAAGTAACACTCAATCACCGTGAAAGGTAGTCCAGCGGTGATTAAGCGGGCGCGGCGCCGAGGGGTACGCATTAACTCATTACTATTGTCATTATGACTCTGCTGTATCTACTGGCTACTGTTGTGACGGCTACGTACTCAATTTATTACTTTTAAATTGTTAAGTTATCATACTTTGTTAGGGAGGCGACCATTATCTGTAGTTCAGTTTAGATCTTGTTTTTTTTGGCATGGTTTAATGTAAGACTATATGTAGCATTGTTATAAAGGTTTTATGTTGAAATTGATCGGGGTATCATTAAAATTGTGATCAAGGAGTTGATTTCTATAATTAAGTGAGTAAAAAAATGAGAGCCACAACTTTATCTGTAAAAACTGAATTTTGAAAATAATGTACTCATTCAAATATAAATTCACGCCTTTTTCCCAGAAGGGTTAGGTGACGATACCCTCGTTACGTCTTGTTTATTCCGTCTTGTGTGTGCCACTCATGCGTGTGTAATTCATATTATTTTTAAAAGCCTGAAGGATATGTTTACATGTTTACTTAGGTATACAATTTTGACAGTCTCCGTGGCGCAGTTGGTTACACGCCGGCTGTGAAACCAGAAGCCGCGGGTTCGATCCCCACAGAGACAAATATTTGTGTGAACCACATGTATTTGTTTCGGGTCTCGGTGTTTGTGAGACCGAAAAGTCTCTCGTAGTTCCTGATACCCACGACACAAGACTCGATCTTAGTGTGGGGTCAGGACTATGTATGTGACTGTTGGGTCTATTTATTTATTTCATATTTAACACATATTTTTTAATAAATAATGAAAGTAAAACATTGTTGTTTATCTCGATCTGTGCTTAATATCGGACATGGGGCGAGATGGATCGCAATAACTTAATACCGTCGTATCGCCGCATTTATCTTACCGAGAATTCAATAATGTTGAGGCAAAAATGGCTATGAATGATGCATGCGCTTCATGACCGATTTGGACGGGTTTCCATTGTATTACGACATGTTGTAAATATTTATGTTTTGCTTCAACCAAAAAGGGAACATATGTTTGTACACGCATGTATTCTCGAGGAGGTAGGCAGAGATTTTACTATTTCACAAGTATTTCGCGAATCAAAAAGTTTATGTAAATCACTACGATAGGAAGCGCGCCTTTTTCTATGCGGACCACAGTTTGTAATCCTTGGCAACACATATTAGATTTCTGAAACCGAAAAACTCATACAAAGTATAGTGCCTGATTTGGAAATTCAAATGAAAAATCCATGGTTCATAACTACCACACTGCCAAGAAAAAAGAGGTGACGTGAGAATATTATTACTCAGTTTTAATTTAGAATAAATAAATAAATACACCCAACATTCACCTACATAGTCCTGAAACCACGTTAAGATCAATGAAGTCTTACGTCGTGGATATCAGGAATTACTAGAGGCTTTTCGGTCTCATAAACACCCAAACCCGAGACAAATAGTTACGGTCCTCGCCAACATTTGTCTAGGTGTGGGGATCGAACCCGCGGCCTGTCCTTTCGTAGTCGACATCTAACCAACTGCGCCACGGAGGCTGTCATGTTAGAAGACATTAGAAACTGAACAAATATGATATTTTTAATATTTCATTCTTTTTAATCTATATTTTTCTCGGATGAAAAGCTCCTATAAAACAAATCAGACATAAAAACCGTTCTACAATGCAAACAGACAGTGGGCGTTTCCATCTGATATATGAGCGCGGCGTCCGTCAAACGACACAAGACTTAATTTCGACAGACGCAATCAATATAGTAGTGAAAGTACTCATTACACATTATTTTCATGTTTAATAAATACCCCTTCGGTTGAAATGATCGAGTGTCGTCGATTTCTTTCACTTAAAATTTTAATCGCGATAAAGTAGTTTGTTTTTTGATGTTGGATTAAATTGGCTGTATGGTTTTATGGCCTTTGGCTTTAGGTTATTATTTTTTAAAAGTAATTATTTGTTGTGTAAATGCGTTTTTTAAAGCTGGGCTTTGTTCATTCGGCATTAACAATCTAGCATGTTGACCGTAAACAAATGCGTTACGGCACCTAAGTCCAATTTGTTATGACACAAATTGTCATATTATTCATACAGAACCCATAGGTACCGCATAAGTAGCTGTGTATAAATTAATAACTAACAATAAACTAGGAACTAAGAAATAAAAACCTATTATTATTTTGCCAACCCGCACTAGTCCAGCGTATTGGATTATATGGCCTAACCAATCTCGATTGTAGAGGAAACCCGTGCCCTGCATTGGGACGTATATGGGATGGTACAGGACAGCACATTACTTAGCACAACAGCTCTTTCAAACTACAGAAGATCGTAGATGATCAACAACACATTCTCACAATAATTTCTCAAATAAAACTAAATATAATATAAATTGTTACAGAAAACACCGCGGACAAGCAAGGCCGTCAGATTGAAGAGAAGTCCAACCAGTGGTTCGGCGCAACGCTTACCAGCACCGGCAGAAATGGGCCCATCGTGGTGAGTCTTCATTTCTTTTGTTATCAATAGCACTGTTTTCATCTGCCACATTCACGTTACTGCTGAACATAATATATGTACCACCCTCAAAGATTTCTAGGGACATAATATATCTCTTTCAGAATACCACAGATAATTAGTATTCAGATTCGTGTTCTGACTTATTTATCGCTTGTGATCTTTATTATTTAAATAAATAACATCCAATAGTCAAATACATAGTCCTGACCCTACACTAAGATCGAGTCTTGCGTCGTGGGTATTAGAAACTACCATAGGCTTATAGGTCTTAAAAACACCCAGACCCGATAAAAATACCAGTAGATCACATAAATATTTGTCACGGTGCGGGGATCGAACCTGCGGCCTCTCGTTTCACAGTCGGCGTCTGACCAACTGCATCACGGAGGCTGTCATTTCTTCGGACAGTTAGGTTTCAACTACTTGTTCCGACTTCTTTGTTGCTTGTGTTCTTTGATAACAATTCTTTTTTCTTTTAAAATATGGTATTTACACCATAAACTTTAATACTGGTGGTAGGTATAATAAATAGCATTTACTGGTGGTAGGTCTCTCATATGTGAGAGGCCATCTGGGTAGGTACCACCGCAATGTCTATTTCTCCCGTGAAACAACACTGCTTAAATGCACTGTTGTGTTTCGGATTGAAGGACATTGTAGCCAGAGCAACTACTGGACATATTGAGACTTAACATCTTATTCTCAGGATGGCGAGCGCAGTGGAATGTTGCTACTGTTTATGAGCGGCCGTATCGCTTACCATCAAGCGAACGCCTTGCTCGTCTCGCAATTCACTGCAATAAAAAAAAAATCCATCAGCATGAATATTTAGACCGAACTTTACGTTCTTATATTTAAAACACCATGTTCTAGAACAACTTTTCTTTTGTTTTACAAAACTAGGTCATTTTTCCAACCTCAAAGCCTACACCATTACCCCTTGCCATTTGACGTGGCCTCATAAGGAACGGCGACCTATAAAGTTTACGAGAGCGTCGCGCCCATCCTGCCGCGCCTGTCACTTCCATAGCTCTATTATATCGTTTGTCTTTCATGATTGCTAGTAGCTACTGATAAGGTTGTGTGAATCCATTGCTGAAAGGTCAGAGGTTTATATCCGTTTGTTTGGAGTTGCTTAGAAAATGCATTGTGCGAAGGCAAGGTAGAGCAGTGCTTAGAAAAAGTTCTGAGTGTTATTTTTGTTGATCTGCAGATGTGGTGTTTCCAATTAACTAAGGATCTAATGATGTGGACATACTTGGTCATGAAAAATATTCGCCGGCAGTGGTCGGTTTGGTAGAAATAGCTATGAAGTTAGCTTACCAGCTAGTCCAACGTATTTTTTTAAGCTATTCTATTTCTCAAGCCATGTTTCAAATCAAGAACAAAGTATTTATCAAATTACTTTCCAATACAGTTTTCGAATATTCATAATACATTTCATATCTCACTTCTGCGACAGTGTTAGAAAACATGGCATACCACTTACAGTTCACGTTGACTTTCATCCACCTCTGCATACATTTTCGACTTTGAGGTACTCTTGAATAGGCCTTTAGGATGTCACCGATTTGGATGGTATAGTTTTGAAGTGTTCAATACCTACAGTATCTTCTGTCTATCTATTCTATCGATGTAGAAAAAGAAAAAATATACATTTCGTTTACGACGACAGATGGCGTTAAACCAAATAAATTAACATTATCCCCCGATTTTAAAAATACCCTCACCGCAGTGGATCTTATAAAATAACTCAATTAGAGTTCAAACATTGGGTTCGTGCAAACAGTCGTTAATTTTAGACCCCATTGGTTCAATTTGGGGCAAGTCGGCCCAAGGCCTTTGTGATGGGGTTGGGACATCGTTAGGTCACGAGGTCGCTTTTACGACTGTGGACAGACGGACATAAAAACCGTCTGTGTAAAGAAATCAGGTTAGTTTGCGGGACAATTTTTATTGCCCTGTTTTCTTTTGGCACGATTTATGCATTTCACAAAAGTACAATGAATCTTTAATAGCGTTTTTCAATGGTGCTGGAATAAATTCTGGTCTAACTACTGTATCTAATATTAATAATTATGCGGAAATTCTTATTTTTGAAATATAATCTCCCCATTGAGTTTATACCCTTCTGAAAAGGCACCAGAGAAGTCTTAGTGAAAATTGTACATAGCGGAATTGAGACTTTATTTATCTATTAAAACCTTTCTTGAAAAAATTGTATCATCATGGTAAACTTAATAATAAAACAATCCCAGCCACCCACAGCACCAAATAAAATTAATTTCATTACACATTTTTATTTTTAACATACGTTCCGTTTCGGCATTTAAGTTTTTCGGACGCGACGAGTCGCTCGTACGCTTTCGGAGAACCGCCTTCGTTCAGAAATGAGACGGTTTTTGCCATTTTCTACTTAAGGAGTTGGAATTTTTATTTCGGTATGCCGAATTAGTGCAAAAAGCGAACTCTCTCATGGCTGTCGGCGCAATTTGTTTAGGTATTTTGTTCCATTTGCTTCGAGACGAAGGTATGGTAGGAATTTATAATGCTGGTTGTATGTAGGCTGTATCGATAAATGCCTTCGACGCTAATAGACAATAAAATTGCCTCTCAATTACTTTGTGTCATACTAATGAGTTTTAATGTGCAGTGGTAATGACGATGCTTATAGAAAATAATTATGAGTATTAAGTTTTCTTTGAAATTTATTATTTTGTTTGTGCATAATATGTGTTATTATATATCTGAAAATCGAATAATAAATATCACAGTATACACTTTGTTTTATGTATAAATTATTTTGTTAGTTTCTTACTTTTTATTTTTGTCATTTACTTGGTTGTTTATTTTATATTTATATTTCGTTTGTCAGAATATGGACAGTGAAATGTAGGTTTCACTCTGATCTGTCTTGTATACTATAATATAAATAAAAAAGAGCTATTATGGAATTTATAAACACTACCATAGAACATAAGAAAATAAATGTTAAAACCACAGTATCCCTTTTGCCGACCGTACCAAGTTCTTTCACAACAAAAACTCGGACTATAAAGGCACATTGTAGACATCTAAAAATAAATTATTGATTTATAATTACTCGTCGCCCCTTTCCGTCGACAAACGAGGTGCGTTCACTTTTTGCTGTAACCCATTTGTAACGAATAAGTCCACGTTTTGTCACAGACTATAAAAATACTTTTGACGGAGAGCAGTCACGTCTTCAATCTAATTGATCCATTATGGCTGAGGTAATGTTGATAGTTTTTTGTTAGAAAATCGTAGCGACCAATGTTCAAATGGAGAGTGGTTACAGCTGTCTATAAATAGTAGCCTTTGAAAACGGTAGAGTGTAGAGTCACATTTGCGGTAGGTATTACATTTTGAAAAATCTTTTTGTATTTTTTGTCACTGCTTTATTATACTGCACTGCAATGAGAACTTTGATTATCTTGTTCTAAATATGTATCCAACTTCAAATAAAAACAGCCTGACTCAGCTACTTTTAACTAAATACATTAACCACAATATTTTTAACCAAGCAACCTATATAGATTTAAAAAATATGCATTATAAGTGCAAATAAATTCACGAGATAAATCCCTAGATATGACGCGTCCGTCACGCGGCGACGTGCACGCACCGCCCGATACGTATCAAAGATTAATTGCTCAGATGTCACACTTTGTTCAACTCGATCTGCTTTCTAAAACGGACCGATATGTTTATGCCTCAGGGCGAATACAAGAATATTAATCAGATTATTTATCCTAAAAAATTAAATATAATCAAAAGCTGTTTTGTGATTTGATGGTAATAAGATGAATATGTTGATTTGTTGTTACAAAATATAATTTGACTCTAATTATGTTTTTCGCTACTTTCTACAGGGGTTACTTTCCGGGTGTCATTTTACAAAATGAAGAGGGGCTTATACAGTACACTCATGACTCACCTTAAACATGTTAAAGTAACCTATAATATAGTATGGGGTATTTTCTAATAGATGTCCTAGAACCACTTCGGAAACAATCCAGACAAGATTTAGTCGTATAGAGAAAATTCCACATAAAACACAGGCGCATTTCAATGCAAATCGCCGGCAGACAGGTTGCCTATCTAGGCATGTTTTACGTAATCTTTGTACATCTGCATACATTCTCCCCGTACGGTTACAGGTCTCCGATTGATTCCTAGATATCCCCATGATTTCTGAGTAGGTTCTATTTGGTATTGTTCGCTTCACTCCAAGGGGGGTTTACTATGAATATTTATTGAAACGTAACCACTCGCATATTCAGAGTTGGATAAGAAAATGCAAGTGGTTTTATAAGGTAGTCGGAGGTACGCGGTTGCGATTTTTCTTGGTAAAATTGTGGGTGGTTTCCATTTGTTGACAGCAGGGGGCTTAGGCTGTAGTATTCGTAGTAAGGTTTTTCTACCTTAATCGTTTTCTTACTATGTTGTTTACGCATTACAGTGATACCGATTAAAGGTAAAAAATAGAAGCAAAGCAGCAAAGATGTGGTTGTACGTTTTATGTGGCTTTTTTCTTTTCGTTTTTATGTTTTTTTTTTCCTGATTTTATTATTTTATTTTTTGAATTTTTAATAAAAAAACTACGGTTGAATTTTATCTGGCCTTTTAAGTTGCCAATTGATCAACAAAAATAATTAAAATTATTTGATTTTAATAATTTGAACACCATGTGGAGTGACTGCAAAGGTAACAAATTGTGCGCTTATTTGTCAGAGAGCGAATGGTTTGGTTCTTGCGCGTGCGCACCTAATATGGCGTCGCTGGCTGTCCGCCGCGCGCGACAAATTTGGACGCAAATGCCTTTGTGCGAGATACTTTATTGCCGTTTTTTATACACCGTTGTGAAACTTTTAAGCGACAGTGTTGAGTAATTCATATCGGATTATGGTACCGTTTGCGTTGAATTGTAGTTGTTTTGTATCATGGCAGTAGCTTTTTGGGTTTATTTGTGCACATATAAGTGTACAGTTTCGTCATAAATAATATATATAATAGTATTGTAAAAGTTTTGTTGTGGGTTTCAGTAATAAGTGTAAATTTTCCTTTTACGGTATTCAGGCCTAAATCAAATATTTGTGGACAGTCCAATGGTTTGCTTTTTCAAATCAGGGAATCAAATCCAGTCTCTCTTATCACATTTAATTTTTTGCAATTAAAATTAATATTCGCAGTGGTAAGTTATGTCAAAAGCACGATAGAGTCCTGGATTTATATATTTAGGGAAGGTAGTGTTTATATTTTAACAATTATGGATACCTAAAATCTATTAAACTTATGAACATTACATAGAAAAACAAACCCAAGCAGGTATTAGCTAGAAAAATACTCGAGGCCTTATTATTAGTCACTTTATTAATCTATTTTACTTAAATAATGTTTTTTGTTCTTCGCTCATCTGAATTCAAAAGTTGTTAGAAAGAGACGAACCTTTCGATAGTTTATTAGCTAAAACAGTTTAAAAACTATCGGAACAAGGCTGTGGATACAACCAATCAATATTAAAAAAACATGATTGTACAATGATTTATTGAAACATCTATCACGCTCTTATAAAGCATCAATGTCAATTACAAAAACTTTAAAAGCACTTAATTCAACAACCTTTGTCCGAAAAGTACAAAGTCGATGCACCCGAAACTCGAGATGTTGGAAATCACCTAAATTCCAGCGTTAATATCACGGTACTTAACTTCCCATTATCGTATAAACGAAAAGAATAATCTGGAATTAGTCACGCATGCGCTCTCGGGCTAAAAGCTTAAGAGATTTCGTAGTGACGTCACAAGGTTACTAGTTGTTAGGTTCTGTATAATATTTTAATTCTTATTGGCTTTGAAGGGTAGCGTCGCGAATGTACAATAGTTTTCCAAAATATCATGATGGAGACTGGAAGGTTAGTATTTACTTTCAAATATTATAACAAGAAAAAATGATTTTATTGTTGATCAAACACTTTCAATTTAAAACATCAACATTCCGGTAGCCCAAAGAGTATCTATACCTCTTTTTTAAAATTCATTTTTGACGGCTAACAACGCAAAAAATGATGGACGTAAAAAAACAAGACTGCTTGAAAGGGATTTTCCGTCAAGCCCAAAGGAATCCCAAATAAAACTATTAAACATATTATTGTTAAGGCGTTTTTAGGCTGTGCTTCATTAAACCCCATTCATTATTTTACAATTAACTTTACGTTTTTTAAATCCCTTATGCTTTGTTAGGCTGTATTGTTGAGAGATGTTTTGATGTTTGGAATAAAATCAATGTGTCTTGCATGGCGTCATTAGCTTATTGTTGAACAATAGGAATTACATATAAGTTTATCCCGTTGTTTGGTAAAGTTTTTATATTATTTTGTTACTGTTATCATTCATTGATCGATCAATTTTATTCATAGTACTTTTTTGAGAATGGCGAGACGAACATGCCATTTGCCTGATGGTAAGCGATACAACCGCTCATGTACAGTAGCAAAACCAAACAACACCATGAATTTTAAAACAATGCTCGGCATTCCACTGTGCTTGAAATTCTGAGACATAAGATGTTAAGTGTCAATATGTCCAGTAGTTACTCTGGCTACAATATCCTTCAAACCGGAATACAACAGTGCATTTACACTGCTGTTTCACTGGAGAAATAGACATTGCAGCGGTACCTACCCAGGGACCTCTCACATATTACCGGTAAACCTTGTCCTTTTAATTTAGACGCATTGTAATTGACACTGTAAAATCGTGCTCTCTCCATTAAAACCTCTTTTATGTATCCAATACATCCATTACCAATCCTGCAGACTCATCGTCTCCATCGATTCCACTATTTTCGTCACAATCGACCCGATAAAATCAACTTACAAGATGTCTTTCACACTTTTTTGTACTAACCATTACTTTAATTGTATTTGGGTACTTCGGGATATAAGGCGGAGTAATCAGTCGATGATTCATTCCCTGCTCTGAAATATCGATAGGCCTATCGTTTCAACATCTCTGTATACTTGCTGAGGTGTTTTCAATTCAATGTTGAATGTGATAGAGTTGGAAATCCTTCGTGGTGGTCGTCTAGGCGCTGCGTTTAAGTCCTGATATTGATCTGATAGTCACTGCTCTTAGTACCGTTACTACGAATAAACGTGTAATTTGTAATGAATAATTACTTGGTTTAGTAGATTAGTGGGTGTTTTTTGAATTTATTTTCGGCAGCCTTGTTGGGTGTTAGGAAGATTTATATGGGCTCCGTATTTTCGATTTTTTTATCTCGTTTTATCTACGTTGTAAATACATGAGAGATATATACTACCTCTTTTGGTTCTAGCTCAGAGAATATGATACTCTCTATAAAACACCAAAAGTTTAATCGGCAAACTGATAATTTCTTCTCTGCTCAACCAATATTAATGTTGGTAGAATTGTTGCGAGACCTCAATGGTCTTATGAAGACCCTGAAGACTTTTGAATGTCTTGAAGTAAAAAAAGCAATTGTAATAAAACTATTTTATCGCGGATTTGGTTTAATGTTTATATTTTTTAACTTTCCGACACGTTTAGAATACTTTACAATTACTTTCGTGGTCACCGGGCGGACTGAGGTTATTAGTCATCCGCTCAGTGATTGTTACAATATAATTTTTTCATTAAATAATAGTTTTATTTCAATGAGTAACATTCGCGTAAATCTAAGAAACCATGATGTGAAAAGTAACTTTAGTAAGGTCAAGATTATTTATGTTTTTGGGTAGTTTATGTTTGAATATTTCAGCATTAAGATTTCTAAATCGAATTTACACTAAAGATTTACTAAGTGACAGTACAAGTTTTTGGTCTAAATTCTAGAAATATTCAAAGTTTTATTAATAGTAGGTCTGCATGACATTCGCATCTTCCGGTCACATGCTAGTGCAGGTTCGAGCCCCGGCTAACGCGAACCGGTTAAGTGGGTTATTAACGATTTTAACTGTTCACTTTATTATCATTTAATAAAGTTAATTGGATTTACGAGATAGATGCAATTGATACCGACACTTTAACATAACCCCATAGAAACGATATTGCAACTAACTCGATCAACGTTGGGTAGGTAGGTTACTCATTTTAATTAGGAGTAGTGAGGAAAAAGAAAAATAGATGGCGCTTTTTATAAAAATCATATAAATAAGTCTGAGAGTATTTATAACATAGACGGATCACTGTCATAAATTTGCGTTTTCAAAAACGTAGATATTTTTTGTTAGTAATGTAGGCAGCGCTCCTATAATTGTGAAATTGAACTAATTATTCAATAACAGATTGCTATAAATTCCTTTGATAGTCTAGAGTTTATTTGGATATTATCCTTTTAAACGAGTTTTAGTGGAATAAAATAGCCCTGAACTATTTGTATATTTTTTTCCAAGTAATTCGTGCATGTAGGATAATCAAATATCAGCCAAGGATGGCAGAAAAAGTTGGCCCAGAACCACCAATTTTATCTTCGTTTATGAAGTACCAGCGCTACCTCTATGTTATAAATACTCTAAGATATAAGTAAATAAAAATGAGATTTTATGAAAGGTGATAGTAGTGACTACTATCAAATTATTATTTTTTAAATCGATTTGAATAAGATTACATTCTGCAATGAAGTAAGCATAATCGATCCCGTATTGTGCTATTTTTTATGGAATTGGACAGCACCTTAAAGTTTTTGCCACCCGGTAAAATAATACGTGTTATCCCTTAATTACTTAGAAAGTATTTGTGTATGAAAATATAGAATATAGTATAATAATGTACTCGTATTCAATTGATTACACGTTATCTGTTAGCTAGCATTGTTCTAGGAACGTGTTCCGCAGTAACTCATCGGTGCTGTTGCCAGTTTCGTATGGAGACGGTGGTTTCCTGCGCACCATCGATATTATAAATAGCGAATGAGATGCGTTTCCTGTGTTTCTGTTCGAAGTGATGAGCGGTTTAGCTTGTATTTTGTTGCGGGTTCTAGTCTGGGATTAGATTATTTAGGTTGTGGATAATCCCTGGAATTATTTTAGAGGTTGTTGTCTTTAATTAAATATGGATTTTGGATAACACTAGAAAAATGTTTAGGTTCCATTTCTTTACCTATTTTCGTTTATATCTTTAGTTATACTATTTTGAATATACTCTTGGGTTAGTCAACATCATTTATTTTAACTTTTATCTACAAAACACTTTTATAACTTATTATAAAAGTTTCGTTATAAGTATTCTAGTTTAGATATTCATTGCAGTCCTAGGTCCACCACCTCCTAAATATTGATATTTATCTCCGACTCGCCCAACCAAGCCCTAGCCTCGAAATCTGTTATTACAAAGAAATAATAATTAGTATTAACTAGCAACAGTTATTTTTTATGTTATAAACACGCAGATTAATAAAATTATGAAAAAACCGTAAGTAGTCCAATTCTTTACATGAAATGATGTCGCTAAATGCTTAAGCCTCGTACCACACTAAGCCAAGATTTGCTATACCATAGGAATATTGCATTGTGGCGTCTGCGCAGCGATGCGAGCCGTTAATAAATATCCAATTGTCTACCCAGGACGAGCATGCGGACAAAGCATCGCCAGTGTAAATACTAAAGATAAATGCTCTTGCAATGTTGAATACGTGCTAAAAGCCACATGATCCTTAGGCTATGAGGCTATTTTATCGGTTATATTTGTGAGAATTATGTGTGAAAACAACTGTCGTATTTATTTTTGTTTTACGAGCTGAATTTCATCGGCTGTTAAACTAAATACCAATTTAAATGGTGGTTATTTATAAAGTACCATTTTTAGTCCCGTTTTAATGGCTTTTGTATTATTTGTCGAAGTGCCTAAATTGTGTAATAGATTCCATTTTGTATCATTCGATTCGATTTTGTGTGTATTGATAATCAATCACCACGCACTTAAACGGTGAAGGAAAACATCGTGAGGAAACCTGCATATCATAGCGATTTATAAGAATTTCTATGGTATGTAAGTCCGCCAACCCGCACTAGGCCAGCGTGGTGGACTATATGGCCTAACCACTCTCAATCGTACTGTCGATTGTAGAGTAGGCCCGTGCCCTGCAGTGGGACGTATATGGGCTGATACAGATACAGATTCGATTTTGTATTAATTCGCAAACAATGATTAGCTGAATATAGCATAATGAGGCGTGTCTTATGACTCCTATAAGATTTCCTAACAACCTTTGAATCACAAATTAAAAACATCATTAAAATGTTGTACTTCGTGCAAACCTTACAATTTTATGTACTTTACTAAGTAACGAACTATCAACAGTAGTGCCACTAAAGTTAGCAATTTGAAGCTACCTCGATGGGTGTTGCCATGACAACCGCCAATTTGTCCTCACAACCAGACACTTCAATGCTCCTGCCAGCCCTCAATGGGGCCATAGCGCTATACTCTGCAATTCGACAGCAAGCAATGACTCGGTTTATGAGCTTTTGTATTCGGATTTACGCTTATTGTACAGCTTTAGTTTATTGTTTCGAATAATAGATGGCGGTAAAAGCGCACGGCTTTAATAACGTTGCCATTGTAAGTTTCATTTTAATTTGAAAAACGAATAATAGATGGCGGTAGCTCTTTACCATAATTCATCTTTATCGGATTGTCACTGTCTTCAAAATGTTTTAACGATTTTTTTTCTTGCAAAGAAAGTTCACGAAATGTGGTATCCAGAGAAAGGTAGATTTATTAGCCATTTCCAGTGAAGTAGCCATATGTCACAGCAGTATGACGGCGCGAGGGAGCTCGTTAAATATCAGAGGTGGACTGGTAAAGTTCAGGGAAACTCAAGTAGTGTTTTATAATGGCTCGTTCATACGAGACAGTGTCTGGAATAGGATAATTTGTGAGCAAGTATGTTGTAAGCTTACAAAACCTATCCATCGAAAAGCAATTCAATTTTCAAACCGTATTAGATTTGAAGCTAAAGTGGTAATTTTTAGGAAATAATTTCAGGACGCTGAAAATCAGATTAACGATGATTTTTATTTTTGTTAAGTAAGGCCAAGCGGACTTCCCGGAATGTCTATTATAGATTCAACTTAATACTCAAGTAAAAAGTACAATTATCTATTCTATCTGAAGAAATCGTATTAATTTATCTCACTTGTAGTCCTAAACCTTTAAGTCCCATGCTTTTATATGATTCTTTTTGCATATGTGAGACCAAAAAGTCTCTCGTAGTTCCTAATGCCCATTAAACAAGACTCGATCATATTGTGGGTTCAGGACTATGCATTTGGCTATTCGGTGTATTTATTTACTTTGTCCTTAGCTCCAAATTACAGGCAAGAGCGATGGCAAAGGCCCCTATAATTTCCTAATTACTTGAGCGCGGCGCTTGTCCCATTATCTGGGTCCAGAACTGTCCCATTGTGAACGGGGAGTATTTATCGACGCCTCGATATGTTCACGCCAGTAGATGGGTATCGACATAAGTTATTGCGCGACAATATCGCGGGTCATCGGGCAATGGACACCGGATTAATACGAGTTCGTGTTGCATAAATCGCTAATAACTGATGTAGGACAAAGGCTTAGAGGTACACCTGGCTTTTCTGTAATTGGTAGTTCTAACAAGCTAGCAAATCATCTGACAACCTAGAGATAACTGACTAAGGTTCACAGGGACATGGAATTGTTTAGGACCTAAACTTGGGGTAAAGAGAATTGACAAAAGGGTACTGACGGGTCACCGCATGTTTTACAAATGCAATACTGAAAGTGTTTCATAAATCCGTTCACAATTTTAATTCAATTGTTGTAAATATCTAAAAATATTTAGTCACTTCCACTAGAATAATAAAACGACTAAATAATTTATGTCACGAGTCATGTATATATTGATAGTAAATCACCACGCACTAAAACGGTGAAGGAAAACATCGTGAGGGAACCTGCATACCATAGCAATTTATAAGAATTTCTATGGTATGTTAGTCCGCCAACCCGCGCTTGGGTAGCGTGGTGGACTATATGGCCCAACCACTCTCAATCGTACTCTCGATTGTAGAGGAGGCCCGTGCCCTGCAGTGGGACGTATATGGGCTGATACAGTAAATAATTTAAGTAAAATAAAGTGCAATCGGTGCAATAGTCTAAATACCACTTTATTTATATCCGTGCAAGCATCTGCAGTAACGGCTTACCAAACACAGAGGCACAGTTATGAGAAAAAATCTGGAACACCGGGAGGTTTCCCTTTATAGCCGACGCCATTGATGTAACGGTGTGACCAGGAACTACTGTGGCCTTTGGATTTTCATTGAAATGATCTTGGAAAGACAGATGTTGCAGAGTCGGCTTTTTTTTGGCATGTAAGATTTTTATTTAACATCTTATGTCTCAATATGACGAGCGTAGTGGAATGCCAAGCATTGCTTTGTAATTCGTGGTGTTTGGTTTTGCTGCTGTCCATGGGCGGTCGTGTCGCTTACCATCACGCGAATGGAATGCTCGTCTTGCCATTCGTTACAATAAAACATGGTTACAAAAAAATATGGTTTATCATGAATATGCACCATTTTGTTTTAAAGTTTAGGTGAACAAAGTGTATGCATAAGTAACGATGATTTTTATACAGTTCTGATAAAACTTTACATATTACAATAATTTAATTTCCATCTCAACAAAACTCCTTTTCATAGCAAACTAATTTTAGTTAGTTTTAATTATGGGACAATAATGTCCAAATTTAGCGCCGTATAAACAGCATATTATACTTATTTTCGTTCGACATTACCCACTTTTACACAAGTCATTTATTTGAAGTGTTCGACTTTTGTATTTCGATTTTGTATCCAAATACCTACTAGAAACTAGTATGAATCGATAAGAAAGTCCAAATTTTCATCATTCTCATGCATCTCTGCCTGGACGGCATTTGCGCTTACCATCAGGTGCAGTGTAGTCATTATGGCGGATCAGTATAAAACTATCAGTATCCATAAAAGAATATTTCCCTAGGCGTTCCGCTAGTTTGGTAGTTAACACCGTCCGGGCGTTACTTGCAACAACGGTTGCCCAGTTTCCACTATTGTTTAGAAAATAAGCGGGTTCCAGTATTATACGGTAGGGTCTGCGATTTCACGACGCTGTGTTTTGCGTACTTCGAAAATTATTGTTAAAACGGGATTCTTAGAAGTTCAGATACAAACGGTTCTTGTGGCCTTTGAGTGACATGGTCAAAGAAGAATTATGAGCGCAAATAATTGATTTGACAGAAAATTATCATTTCATAAGGGATATAAATACAAGAAGATACACAGTACTACTGGATTTCATTTTGTATTTTTTCTTTATTGCCATCTTGGCTTAAACCCCATCAGTTCAAATTTCAGAGATTTCCGAGTCCAAATGATTGTTTAATCGGTCTATCTCAAAACTTCATAACATTGGTTGCATTTCCTCACGTTTCCACGACTTCTTTCTTCGCCGTTGTATTGCGAGGTGATTGAATACACCCATGTAAGCCAGAGGCACACCGCTTTGGGATTTGAATCTGCAACAATTTGAACATATTGGCAGCCGCGTCTGGTCCGTTTACCAACAGGCCACCAGGCACATTGTAACTCATCATGGTGGTATTATAGTAATTTATTGTATGCATGCCCTTTGCTCCATCACGTCCCATGCCCGTACACGGTGACAATCCCTCATGTAAATGTTAACTTCGGGAAATTCACCCGAGCACGAAACTCGACGGTAATTGAGAAATATTACCTTTCCAGATTAATGAGTGTTGCCAAATTGATATGATCTTATGTTTTATGATGATTGTTATTATGCATTCATGTAATTATTGTTTCTTGACATTATCCTGCAATGTGTGACGGAGATTTAAATTGCATGATGATTTTATTGTTTTGCAATAGGCTAGTGTCCTCAATTTGTATTGTTTAATCGAATAGTTATGATATTCATAATCATAATCAATGAGATTTTCAATCTGTTTGGTAGTAAAAAAGTTCTAAATATTTAAATATTTGTTGATAGGAGTTGTGGAAACAGATGCAACATGCACGACGTGACATTGTCTTCCATAAAGTGCATGAGAAAGAGAAAACGAGTGCCAAAAAAATAGTGACATTATTCGGAGTTTTTTTCTCAATTTTAGGGGTGAAATGGGGACGTAATGTCTTATTCAAACATATTGTAAATACAGTTAATCACGCATACAAAGTTGCGGGCAAAAGCTAGTTGTTCATAAAACACAAACAAACAGTACTGCCATGCCGACCTCCTTCCTATATAAAGTTGTAAGAACCGCAGTTCACAGTTGTTTTTGAGAATCTGTCGCCGACCTTTTTAAGGGAGAAAAAGCGTTGGCTCATGATATAGGGGAAGTGGGTCGGATCCTTGTGAGCTAATGCCTGTTCTATGGTAGGACAGTTGTACTGGCCAGTATTGCATTGCTATATTTAGAAATTCTGCTGTGTGATTGATGGATTGCCTGGATAGAAGTGTTGGGATCGATAATATACAGGTTAAATTCAGAATGTGATCGAAAACGAAGTCAGATGGTAGTTTTAGTGAGTTCAGACACAATGCAACTAAAATTGTTGCAAAAACACGCGAACGTGTTTTTCTAAAATAATAATGTAGGTACTCCTTTTTTTAACGACGCTGTGGTACGCTAGCGCTTAAATTATTATTTTAGCAAAAACTACGCACAGTATAACATAATGTTGGTTTATATGATGTTTTGGAATGCAAAATATACAGCTATAATTAATTCCATTTCATCATCATACAAGAGTAGGATTGACAGTGGTTAGCCTTATAGTCCACCACGCTGGCTTAGTGCGGGTTGGCGGATTTACATACCCTAGAAATTCATACAAATCGCTATGGCATGCAGGTTTCCTCACGATATTTTCCTTTAGCTCTACAGTCTCTAGTCTGAGTGCATTTAATTATAAAAATAGAATGATTGAGATAAAACAATATTCGAATTTAAGCATTGTAGAGCTCTTGTTTAATATTTACTGTACGTATCCAACTCGCAACTATTCTACTGTGTACATTGGACTTGAACCTTTTATAGACTTTCCATCCTCGACATTTTAATAGATTACGGATATTTAGGTTCAATATTAGGTAGATTTTCACCCACTATCCTACAAAATCTTATTATTTCCGTACATTTCCACACGCTTTTAAGAATAAAGTAGCCAAATCCATTAGCAATTTTTCGTTCCCCGGTCGTATCTACTTTATTTATAGTAGAAATAAAACAAACAGTACATAAACAAGGCCAGCGTGTGGGCACGCGGATACATCGCATTCCACTTAAAATATCGTGTAAACTTCGCCTTATCCCACCACAATCCATTCTGCAACAATAAGATTTGATAAGTTCGCCGTTTAAATAAGCGTAGCTTACCGGGCAAGTGTAAATTACGCACCGCTTAAGACAATTAATTGATCAGTACCTATTTAATACGTACATACATAAACTCACGCCTTTCCAAGAATGGGTAGACACTGGTACTTTCAGGACACCCACATTTTGCCTTATGTATTTCGTCAAATGATATGATAGAGGGAGAGCCTCTGGCCGTATCGGGGACAAATTCCTGATTCCGGCCCGATATCGAATAGAAAAATCCAAATGCCCGACCCTGGATTCGAACCCGAGACCTCAAAAACGATTACAATTGTTGTATTTTTTTGAAGTGAAAACTTCTTTAGCGGCGTTGAGCACTTTTTCTGTAATGGGTATAAAATCTTAAACTCGCGTCAGGACACGTGACCTGATCGTAAGACGAAAAGCGTAAGACGGATGGAGTGTAGACAGCTGTCAGTTAGCTGTCAGTTTATAAAGCTTTGATGAATTGCCAATGATTTTGAGTGGAGATTTCAACATAAACTTCGCAGACGATAAAAATCAACTATTAATTGAATTTTTAAATAATGAATTTGGTTTAACTATGTCGAATGATCGCAATCTTAGCACAACGAAATACAAAACTACTATTGATGCGGTCTTTATTAGACATTTAAATAGGTTCGAATCAAAACTGTTCGTTTCTTACTTCAGCTACCATAAACCTATCGTATCAGTTTTAGAGATTGGCGATGATAGTTCTGGTAATGATGATGGTGAAAAAGTCGTTGAAATTATGGATGAAAGTTGATTTTTCGGAGAGATAAACTTTTTAATGTAAAATAATTGTAATAGTTTTAAAGTGTTAAATTTTTAATGTAATATAAATTGTCATGTTTGTGTACGATAGCGCAATAAATGAATATTGTATTCTACCACATAAATGATAGTACTTTTATACTGATAAAGCAATTGGTGCAAAATTATTCCCTAACCATTCCAAAATATCAAACATGCTCAACGTTAATAATCAAGTTTTCACTTCTGCCGGCACTCCCGGAGTGCAACCCGTCTTTTTTTTATATTAAAAGCTCGCTATTTTTAAAATTACTTACAAGTTACTGCTTTAACAATAGGCTATAGTGTATAATATCACTAAGCGACATTTTGTTGCCGAATTCGGCATGGACCTTTAATGATACCTATTGTTTTAAATAATAAATATTTTCACAATGGGTGCATTCAACTGCGTTTTTTGGTCTGATGCTTATCGTCAGGATAAATAGTCGAACCAATGTTTAATCGTATAGGGCAGTTTTGTGACGCATTCCTCATTGACACCTTTTTGTATGCAGATAAGAGAAAAGTAAGAGAAAATTTAGTCTTTGATCTATAGTGGTAAAATATATATACATACCAATATCATTTGATGCAAGATTTGCATTTGTAAGTCCTAAAAATATTGTGTTTTATTGATCTTAATATACGAGTACATCTGTCCCAACATTCCTTCTCACAATCCAAATCACATCCTATCATTCTTATATTTGTCAATTGTCACTCTAAAACAAACAACTATGTAATTGCCCATCAAAACGCAATTACCACTGGTCCCAACAAATGCATGTGTACAAACATTTTGTGTTCGTATGTCACGGAGTTATAAATCAAACAACAATGGCTCTCAGAAAGAGGCTCTAACTAAATAACTTTGTTTGGCAGTTACACAATTTAGCTGTGAAACCAAGAATGGGCATTATGGGTTTTAAAAGACTTGTTTATGTTGGTTTATATTTATGATTGAAGTTAGATGTAAATCAAGCGAATGTAGATATAAAAACGCATTAATAAATGACATCGTAAATCGGTAACAAAAATTGAATTTATAAGAAAACGATTTCGAAACGATAGATGGGAGCTATTGCTTAATAATAGCGGATTTTTTACACTATAGGATTTATAATTACATCAAGCTGTTAAAATAAGTTTAGGCACTCAAATATTACAGGCTCTGTGACGCAATAGGTGAGACGCCGGCTGTGAAACGAAAGACCGCAGGTTCGATCCCCGCACCGAGACAAATATTTGTGATTCACAGGTATTTGTTTCGGGTCTTGCTGTTTATCAGACCGAAAAGTCTGATAAACTTACTCGATCTTAGCGTGAGGTCAGGACTATGTATGTGACTGTTGGGTGTATTTATTTATTTATTGTACTTATGAAACCGTCCTCACAATTTCTGTAAATAGATTGACAATACGCATTTGAATCACACCTAAAAGAAATCCCTTGTAATATCTTCGAATAATATAACAGAGAATCAGGTTGCGGCTTCAGTCCATTCATTTTCAGTGCGTATCGTAATAAAACGTAATCTCTGTGACCCAAATCCATTGACGCCCGTGCTATTCCGGGATCTAACCGGGCCACCATTGTGCGTCGTGTCAATTGCTGGAAAACCGTCTCACTGTGTCAGTTTCTTTTATTTATCGAAGTTGAAGTGTTTTAGCGGTTTCCGATGCGTGTTTGATACCGAATTGGTGCGGCTTTGTTTTTTATTATTGCGAAATAAAAGGGAATTGGGGATTACTGTTTTACAGAACACAGTCGAAAAGCTTTGTGGTTGCTTTTCGTTAGTAAAAATATGGTAGATCGAATACTCTTCAGGGGTCATAGTTCCTAATCTCATCTCCACTCATTTTATAATATTAACCCTAAAAGATTAACGAAGCGCATATTATTCAACCATTCATGTTTGGTGATTGTCTTTCTGGACATAAAACAGATGGACAATAAAATTATGCGACTAAAGTTTGATTCCATCTCTTGAGGTATATAATCCTAAGACATACATGGTTTTGCTCTCATAGAAATGAAAGTACAAGTGCAATATTTTTCTTCTAAGACATTCTCAAAAACCATCTCGAGGGTCCGTATTAGTCACGTAACTCATACACGAATACGTACAAAGAATCCACAAAACGGTACGTTTTCTTGAGAAACTGTTTGCGTTGTAGAACAAACTCATTCGTTGAGTCAGAGCATGACACACGACGCTTTGCGCTGTGAATCACAACCATTTCATATAGACCGCTAATTTGAATACTATGAAAACTTTGTTATTACTGGAAATAATAATTTAATGGTAGGTCTCATATGTGAAAGACCGCCTGGGTAGGTAGACACAGCGCTAGGTATCTATTTCACCCGCCAAATAGCAATGTAAATGCACTATTGTGTTCCGGTTTGAAGGTCTCTGTAGTTAGAAAAACTACTGGACATATTCAGACTTAAAATCATGTCTTAGAATGGCGAGCGCAGTGGAATCATTGCTTTTTAATTAATTATGTTTTTTTGGTGTTGTTATTGTCTAAGAGCGGTCGTATCGCTTGGCATCAGGCGAATGGCATGTCTCGCCATTTATTCCTATAAAAAGCCTGGTTTAATCGATTTGTGTATTCTCGATTATGGTACTAAAACCTTGCATATCTCGATTCTTGGCCATACATTAATGTGTGGTTTACGATCATATGCGTGTTTCTTATATTAGTCATGAAGATGACCTCAAGCCTCAGGTATTTTTGGATCGCTGATTGCTTTTGTGTCAGGATTATCAGGGTCCGCAAAGGATTAAGTTTGATGAAATTTTGAAAAAAATGGGTCGTGATATGTCTTTCTCGGTAGATTAGTGCAGAAGTTAAAAAATATTGTGAGCTGTGGAATTTGATTGAACTAGGCAAACTAAAATATTTATATCCATGCGTATTTTGTGATTTTTTTTAAATTGTGTTTCAGTTCTTGCAAATGCAAAAAATTAATGTTAATAAATTTGCAACCTATTTTAATGTCATGTAGCTAAAAAAGCTATGATATTCGCCTTCTTTAAAATGCTTAACACAAGCGTACATCCTAGAATCTCAATGAAAAGGAAACAGTCAATATCATAACACAACTTCCAAAAAGGAAAGACTTTTTAAATTCACTCCCAAACCCGAAATATTCTAGCGTCAAAGAAAACAAACATATTTAGTTATATAGGATTACCGGCCATAACGCGTCGGTTTCCGGCCAGATGCGTTTCTATAATTTACGTAGATTATTCCGAACGTGCCACGTGCTTTATGACAGGAGGCACAGGGTTGCCTAATTCTAATTTAGCTTTTTTTATACAACCATAAATCATTACATTGGATGTGGATGATGGAATGTGCTCAGTTTTTTTTTCATAGGTCCATCGAACAGAGGTCACCTGATGGTAAGTTATCACTGCCGCCCATGAACATCCACAAAGTTGGAATCATGAATTTGTTCCTGCCGCATCAAATCGGAAGGAGAGCGGGAAGAATAAATAAGGGGAAGAGGAAAGGGGTATTCAGCATTCAGCGATTTCCTGTGATGGATGGTGCAGTCCATATGGAGATTCACTGATGTGAGAGGGCCATCCCTCGCTTTTTGAGAAAAATAATTGAGCCTATGTTATTTCTATATTATTATATGGGTGAACCTGAAATGCACCATACTTACGTAGATCACTTAAAGCTTCTTAATAATTCGGGGTGAAAAGGAACGTTCTAAGTTTTGAGTAACTGGTTAGTTTGCATTGGACTGTGTCACGCCCGTTTCGGTAATTAATTGTTTATTTAAAGAACGTCACCGCCATCTTGTCGTCGCCATGTTGAATTTAATATAAATAGATGTAAATGTCCACACATTTAGAATAGATGGTACTGGATAATTAAATGGACGCAGCTGCGAGATAAACCATTTTAAACTTGAGCCTCTTTTTGTGATGGAAATGGGTATAGATCTAGATATCGATTGATTTGTTTAGTCAGCAAATATGAGTGTCCATTAAGGTTTTGAATTCGTGATTCAAAAGCGAAATAAATTGAGCGACGTTGGATGTTTTTCAAAAGATGCAAACTTGGGCAGTCTAAATATAAAATCTAATTTTTAAAATGAAGATATTGTATACAATAAAATCCTAGTACACAAATACTTTGGTGTACATAAAAAGGCGAGTCAACAATCAATATCATTTTTAATTATTTTACTATAAAAACAGTCCCTACTTTGAAATATTCTCCTTAAATTTAAAAAGTAGCCCTGAACCTTTCATATGATATATATAATGATATGTGTTATAACTAATAAGATTAACTGCGATACATCAAGTTCATACTGAGAAAGTTTATTTAGAGATCGTGTGTAAACATAACAATTCTGTGAATGGTTTATGAAAGTTATAAATATTACTGGGATAATAAACATGGCGTTCGGATGTGACACAGCGAAGAAAACACGAAGGTCAATCGATATTTTTATTGACTGTTTAATAGAGTTGTATAAGAATATTGACTGGTGATAGGTCTCTCGTATGTGAGAGGCTGCTTGGGCAGTTACCACCGCAATGTCTTTTTTTCCAGAAACAGCACGCGCACTGTTGTGTTCCGGTGTGAAGGACATTGTAATCAGAATAACTACTGAACATATTGAGACTTAACATCTAAGTCTCAGGATAGCGAGGGCAGTGAAATGCTAAGCGTTACTATTGTCCATGAGCTGTCGTATCGCCAACCATCAGGCGAATGGTACGCTTGTCTCGGCATTCATAGCAAAAAAAGGGAAAATGTAGAACAACAGTACGCAGTGTCCAAATCATATGATTAGCATTGTTAGGGTGCCTTTGTCTATTGTCCATTTAGTTGAAACTAGCTAGTATTTAACAGAAACCAAATAACAGTTAGGCCCAGTTGCATAAAGTAAATTTGACAATACCTTTAACTCCAATGTTATGGCCATGCATTTGTGACGTATTGGACAATGCATGGGATTGACATTTTCAAAATCAAAGCTACTGGCAAAGTTAGTTTCTTCAACTGGCCCTTATATGGATGAAATAAATAACACCGATACTCATTTGTTTCATTATTTCACAGGCTTGCGCGCCCCGCTACGTCTCGTACGTGTCAGCCAAGTTGAACCAAAGAGACCCAGTTGGTACATGTTACGTAGCCAAGTCATCGAGGGCGGACGATGTCAACGAGTTCTCTCCTTGTCGAATATGTAAGTATTTCATTTTTAACATTATATACAGACGACTGTCTTACACTTTGCCCTGATCATGAACTTATACATAGACAGTTATAGCCTGTTTTAGCAATAAATGTTTTGTCTTCTTTCCTCAAACTGGATTCAAAAGTCTTTAGACAGGGACAAAACATACGATAACTAAAAACAGGATGTAAGTCTTGAGTCGTGGGTATCAGAAATGAGTCTTCGGTATCATAACACTAGATCCAAAATAGCGACTCATGAAATAGGACGACTTGGTGGTAAAATAGATTTTTATGAGTAAAGTTTATTCAATAAGCAAAATAGTTGTTTGATCTGAATAATGATTTTACCTACGGTATCTAATATACCAATACACAATTTAACACACTATATTTAATCACATGTTTTTATAACTTGACGTCTTCTGCAGCGTTGTTTTAAATACTAACAGGTCTTCAAAAGTCTTGTTTTTTTTTTTACTATTGCCTTCATTACTCTCTGAGCACCTTTGATTTTTTTTTACATTTTATTATTACCACAAGTAAATATGTACGATACAAAACTTATATATACCCTATTACATGTCTATTTTAATATTATTATATTGCTTTACTACCTGAAGAGTTTACGGGGAATGATCTATGAATACTAAGCCGTAGAAAATGCGCATAGATGGCAGATACCTTTAATGTGCGATGCGATCGGATTAGCGAGTGATCGGTGTAGATTAATTCGTTTTACATCGTCTAGAAATTACATACTACTTTATATTATGAGAATATCTAACCAGGAAGATTATGTTAACACGCTAAAGTATCTAATGTGTAATGCGTATAAGTTCTTGGGTCTTATATCGTTATTATAAACAGCTATTGGGCTAGTTGTCAATATTTATTTAATTTTATTTTAATACGAAATTAATTTTGTACGTTGTTGTATAGTTAATTTTTTACAATATTACACTGTTTGAAATTGCGACCTACATTATGTAGGTAAAATTAACGTGAAATATGCCAATGGATGTCATATTTATCGGCAATAACATAATTTTTGATATCAAAAAAAATCCTATTAGAACACGACAGCGTCTTCCGCAAAATGTTATAAAAAGTAAAGATAATTTATCCGCCATTTTCCAACATGATATAGTGAAGCGGTCATGGCGCCCGCCTTATAAAAGCGCGCGAAAAGTGTTGTTCACTTCCGCCGGTAATGGCGGCACCCGCGGTAAAATTGGCGTATCGCGCGCCGCCGGCGAAACATGATTTACGATTACTCTTTTGTGTAAAAAATAACTGTGGGCGGTGTTTAAGTGTAATGTTACATATGACGAGAAGTTATATGTCATTTTACATGTAATTTTTATGGTGTTTTTTCCATATACTTTTACTGCTTAATACTACAATTTCTACAAAATAACTATAATAAAATTATATTTTTTTGTTATCAGTGCCAAAGATGGATAAAACTTGCACTGTAAAATAATAGTCCTTTTACCAAAATAGCTCGCATATAAGCGCCCAAAGACAATTATTTATGATTCTTCGGTCATTTTCTAAATTATTTGATGCCTTTTCCCCCTTTTATATATCCAAATAGAAAAATAGAGAAAAAATGAAATAGCGAATTGTTAGTACCAGTCATGGCGCATGGCAAGTTTAGTTTCTTTGAATAGCATTCGGATTTCTCTACAATAAAATTAATCGTTCTCAAGAAACAAAAAGATTGTAATGCCAATACCACAAGGCAACTGGCCGCACGTACTTTTTCACACTTCCTCGCCAAAGCCCGGCAGTTTAGGCCGTCACCAATCTGTATCTATGGTTTGTGTAAACTTTTTAAGCAAAGGTCACAAAATCATACAGACAAACTCAGACACCGAGTAACCCGAATGCATTACTAAAATGCTCGGACTGTTGTCTATGAATGAATATGCTTTTTATTTATGTATTGTATGAGAGTAACACGCATAATTTGTTTAGGGCACCGCTCGTTGGATGAGGGTGAGTATATAGAGGTAAAGTTGGATGTATGCACTCCGTAGTTAGGTTCCATCCACTTCATACATCAAAAACAAAATTCATGTTTTTCATATCATATTTTGTGTATATTCTATGTATATAGACTGATATATATTATGTAATGAAATAATTGGTATATTTATACAATTGGCGAACATTGAAACATAGGTACAGTATCAACGATATAAAGAAAAATGGCTGTTTAAAATTTATTTGTGTATTATTTATTTTATTGCATGTATGTACATAATTATGTAATATTGATGTTGTATGTGGATAATGTCTTAATATACTACACACACAGATTCTCAAATACATGGATTCATAGCGCGGTCTATCCATTATTAAAAAATAATTGTAATATCTAAACGTTGGCATTATTGCTTAAAAACACAAACATTTAAATAAAATCATTTGTGTTGTCGAAGCCTAAATAATGACACATAGATACACTTTATTTTAACAAATGTGTTATAATAATACAATTTAATATTATTCAACTCGGTATATTTATGGAAAATGAAAAATATGTACTGATTATTTTTCTTATTTTCATGGAAGTATGTTTAATGTTCTTAAAAATAGGAGAATAAAAAGAGACAATCACAACTTATAATTATCATCAATTTGTGCAAGTTGAAACCAATACAAATAAATAGGAAATAACAATGAATACGTACAAATTAAACAAAAATTAATACAACATAATTGGCTGTACAATTATTATGTTTGTTTTTAAATAGGTTTTAATGTAATTTATTTTGCATTTTTGATCATTACTTTTACTAAGGCATTATGTTTTACTTCCACAGCTAGTCACGGCCAACGAAAGACCGGCGTTTGTCAGGCTGGATTTTCTGCATCCGTATCAAAGGTAAGGTTTTTATAAATCTTCTTTATTATTAAAAAAAAATCTCAATTTTTAATTTTAACTTTTATGGTAGAAATTACCACTATACAGGGTATATCAAAACTGCTACCGAAAACGAAACCGGGTGGTAGTTTAAGCGACTTCAGACACAATTCAACAGAAAAAGGTGCAAGAAAAAGCGTCAATTTTTTTTGTTTTTTTTTTTCCTATGACCATATTTGGGTGTTAAATGCATTTTTTCCTTTAATAATAGTGCATACCATTTTTTTTATAAATAATCTAAGGTATAAAAGAGTTAAAATTATTATTTTAGCAAAAACTATGGTTTTACCACCCAAAAATGACGATATTTAAAAAATCATAAAAAATAATTGTCGCGTTTCTTTCCGAAATTTTTACTTGCATCGTGTTTGTAGTCAATAAAACTATCACCTGGCTTCGTTTTCGGTAGCAGTCTTGAGATACCCGGTATATATATTTTTTAAAAAGTGTGATAATTTTATGTGTGGCGATTTACGCAGTTTTAAGTATGTTTGAAGGGAACTATTTATTAGTTCTCTGACGGTACCTATAATAAAATTCTTTGTCGTAACAACGATATTAATTTTTATTCAACTTTCGCATAAAAGCAGCCGTCATTAATGTTTTTGTCACGCTCAATTACGTTTCGATTCGTTTTCAGTTAAATTCGCCGTATTTTTTATTTCATTTCGCGTGGAATGTCTGGAAAGTGCTGTTATTACTGTAATAATTGTAATTGCAACCGAAATTCCTTGTAATTTTTTCCGTGTATTTATCATACTTAACCATGTTCCTTTGGCATGTCCAACTGGCAGTACAAATTGGAAAATTATTCTTTGCGAATGAAAATTACCTTACTCTGGTCATTTAAAATAATTAACGGTATGTAAACTTTTATCTGAACGAAATTTAAACCGATATTCCTCCTCGTTGCGCTGTTCTCGTCAGTTCTGAGGGTCGTGACCTCCTCTCACCATCTTCCGTCGAATGATGTCATAAAACCAATATTACGTTAACAAATAAATAATGATGGCAAACATTTTAGCAAAAAAAACTATACTTATAGGGTAAAACGATCGAAGAATTTGTCTAACCGTCTGACACTCAGATGATACGTGCAAAGAATTCTATTAAAACCAAAAAAGTGTGTCACGTCCAAAAAAATGTCGGAGAGTAATGTAAAACATCGTGATTTTACGATCGTGGGAATAGAATTATTTTTGCCCATGTAAGAGGCATCGTGATCGCGCGGCGCGATGCGCGGGCGCACGTGAGGCGCATGCGCACCCGCCGCTTCGCCACCGCGCGCACCTTATGAATTATTAACAACTTTTATTGTCCCGCGCAAAAAATAACAAACAAAATGGCCGACCATTCCTATTTCGAAAATAGTACTCGAGTATTTATTGTCGTTTTATTATGTCTCCGCATTTGGGATACAATTGAGTTTTAATCGGCGGCGGTGTAACGCCACCTTTTATGGACTGCTACGCCCCACGGGAACTTGCTAAAATTTCTACTTGCCTTTCTCCTTCCTGTCACTTTAAATTCTAAGCGCTTCCTGCAATTATACTAACAAAATAACAAGTACCGATACATTTCAATCACTCCTTCAATTGAGCGGTTTTTTTCTACTACCATAATAGGAGACTACGTTGTATTACTCATGCCTTGATTTCTTTTGTTGAGTCACATTAACCATGGCCAAATTTACATAGCCATGTTCAGAATTTATAAACCGTTTTATCGATTGCTTTTTCGCCCCACTAAAGACATTAACTTATTTTAATGTTGACTAAGTACTACTATCTATTGATAAACTCAAAGTTATTTATGATAAGGAAGATAATAATAAAACTAAAGATAAAAATGTTTAAAACCATGGAATAAATCAAAAGAAGAATAAAAACAAACGCTTTAGATATAAACATCAATTTTAACAGATAATAAAATCAAATTGTCTATGCTATTAAAATAAACACACCAAACCACAAAAGCTTAAGATGGAAGATAAAATACTTTCACAATAACGGAACAAATAACATATTTACTAATCGCCATTAATAATCGTAACAAATAAATTTGAATTCATTTGTATGTAACTGGCAAACATAACCTCACTCCGATATTTTATATCGCGCTTTTACGATCCGAATGACATTTGATACCTTCGCTTGATAAAAAGAAATACGGCAGTTGGCACCTTGCATATTTGATGCTTAAAAATAAATGGGTTAAAAGAAAAGGGGTTAACTTTAGATAATATGTTACGATTCATAATGTGTCAAAGAAAGGAGAGCTTTGAAAGCTCAGAGTATTGTTGAAAAGTATTTTTATAAAGTTGGAACTAATATATTGAAAAGAGATTCATGGCCTGGGCACAAAATATGTTATAATCGTGATCTCAGAGACAAATTAATAAGTTATTTTCAAGTAGAGCAACCTGTATATATAAGCATTAGCACATCCTCTCCGTTTTCGACAACAGACAGAGTAACTACTGGACTTATTGAGATCTAAAATCTTATGTCTCAGGATGGCAAGCGCAGTGGAATGCCAAGCCAAGCATTGCTTTGTATTTCAAGGTGTTTGTTCGGTTTTGCCAATGTTCATGAATGGTCATGAATGATGAATCAGGTGAACGGCATGATGGTCTCGCCAATCATTGCCATTAAAAAAATAATCGGGAACAAAATTACTTAACACCACATATCACCGACTAAAAAAAATTAAAAATATAAATAAAGGACTAGCAAATTCTTAAATTACTTTAAGGAAATATATCATAGTCAACGTAAATATTTACTTGTCCAACAGTTTCCGCTTGAGTTCTAATGTAGGATGACTTAAGATACCTACCCAATTCACAACTGTGCCACGAAATGGAAACAAGATCACTACCTCGATCCTTAACACATTAAGTGAATTTAATTGTAGGTAGCGTTAATAATAAATTAAGTATCGCAGCCATGTGTGCGAACACCTCCGTACATCGCTATTCATTGCCGAGCGTGTTGAATCCTAATCAGCAGTGGCTCAATGGCGCCATGATTCAGCCGCAACGCGGTCCACTTACACGTAGTGTAGACTTCACTATCTCTTTAGAGGCAGATTTGTTACGGACTAATATGGAGTGCTCGTGTTTATTGGGTATCGGTTGTATACCTAGTCTATATTTTGTAAACTGTACAAGGAATGACCACATGTGCAGTATCGTAGCTATTGTTTTTTCTTTTGCAATATGTAAAAACTGTACCTTGTTTGTAAAATTTATTTTTCAATGAAATTAACGTAATAGATCTTTCTAATTTTAATTGTATGTATCAGCCCATATACGTCCCACTGTAGGGCACGGGCCTACTCTACAATCGAAAGTACGATTGAGAGTGGTTAGGCCATATAGTCCACCACGCTGGCCTAGTGCGGGTTGGCGGACTTACATACCATAGAAATTCTTATAAATCGCTATGGTATGCAGATTTCCTCACGATGTTTTCCTTCACCGTTTTAGTGCGTGGTGATTGACTGTCAATACACACATGACTCCGAAAAGTCAGAGGTGTGCCCTGGGATTCGAACCCGCGACCACTGTGAACATGTTGGCAGCCGCGTCTAGTCCGTTTACCAACAGGCCACCACGCACTTTTTTAATTAATAGACAATAATGATATATTTTCTAGTAGAATTTAATGCTATGAAATTGAAATAAAAAACGCAACGTCAAAACGCAACTTCCGTGAAACATTTTACAATCGCCGCCGAAAACGTTTAATTCTTTCAGTAGTTTTTTTGTCAGATCGGCGCGGAGCTAAATTCCTTGTCATTGCGACGTCAAGCATTCCTGTAGGTTTACAAACATGGGTCCCGGAACGCGTCCGTAAACGGCGGCCATTTGCAGACAATGGCGTCGCGCGGGAAACCGATGCGTCCGCAAACTGCAAACTGCGACGTTCACGGATTTGTCGGTTGTTGTTTTATTTTTAGCGCGTGATTTATTTTCTTATTCAAAGTTTACTTCTTTATCAGTTTTTGTTTGACATATTTCATTGAATCTATTTGGCATATGTACAAAAGACGCATGAAATAATATGATTCTAGTTTTCTAACACTGGACGCAAATTGCACATTGCTTGGCAACGAAACCTTAGTTTTCTAGAATCCATAAATTGTTAATAAATTCTTTTGTTTAAGATATTGCACCTTGTTTCATCGAATTGAATTGTATAAAGCTACGATTTGTAAGCGTTTTGGAAATATTATATAAACTGCTCTGTTGCATAGAATAAGGATCCAATCTAAAAAACAATCGCATTTTGCTACCCGCTCTTACATGTTTACATTTTAATACATTAGGAAATTTCAATTCATATTTTGGTACTAAAGTGGAATAAACGTTTGCAAATGAAACACCACACCCCTCAACGTTATCCAATTACTGAAAATTTCATTGTAAAAGTGTTAAAAACCCTCCAATGCACTAATACAAAATACATCGCGTGTACGACAAACGTTTTCACAAATTATTCCTTTCTCCAGCCGGTATATGCAAAGCGTATGGGATTTTAAATGCTTCCAATATTTATGGCTGGTTGATTGAATATTCAATTATTTGCGGCGACCCGTGGCTTTTGTTCGTCTTAACCGTTTCACGCAACGGGCCTTTGCGACCGCGGCTAATGATTTTCTATACAATCGCAATTTCAATATTGCTTGCATTTGTATGGGGAAATGGCTGTAATAAAGTGCTGAGAGAACCGCGCTTAGCTGAACTAACTGTATGAGAATGTATGGGATATTAACTTGATGGCGATGGTTCCTTATTTTCTTTAACAAGTTGCACACTTAACATGTGGCCGATTTTACTATCGGGATATATCTGAAAGGTGATTTTTTTATCAAAAATTCAGTAGTCACACTCGCATAGGTTAATTAAGGTTATTGTTACATGACAAACAAATATTTGAGCTTTCATATTGCATGGCTAAATAACTCTATCACCAGGCTCTGCTGTTAATAAATAATTGTTCAGTGTTGGTTTGATAAAGTATCGAATCGGGTTAATTTATTTCTGAACTAACGATTATTATTGGGCCTACATTTTTATAAATTGATTGTACTGTTGTACCATCAGGTATACCACCAGCCAGACTTTTTCTAAATTCTGCAACTAACTTTTTAGCTTTCAAGAGACTTCTTCAATGTCTTTACCTTGAACAATCTATGCATTATTCAACCACCAATAACATGGTAAAGAGGCAGAATAAAACGTCCAACCCCTGACATACGCCACGTGACAGGTCCGAAATAGGACGCATGCGCATGCGCCGCCTGTCCACCTTTATAAGGCGACGCGGCCGCGCATATTTATTCATTGGTACCGCGATATGTTGCGACTTGCGATCGTATAGGTGATTTTGTTTTTTATTGTTTGATACCGATGTAGGTGAAATTCGTTTATAAGGCAGAGGGCGGTTTAGCATTTAGCGTCTCTTTTTTTATTAGAAAAAAAACAATTCTGTGAAACTAATCTTATCTTATCCTCTTTGAAATTTTGTAGATGTCTATAGCTATGGATCGTTGTAAGAAAATAAACAATTGAAATAAATAACTTGAATGTTAATTCCAAAAGCAATATTAAAAACCATAAAAAAATATTATCTATTTTTTCAATTACACAAATTCTAAACAAGAAAAAAAAACAAATCTTTAAATGTCGCAAAACTTAAATATTTTTTTGCAAAAACTTTTTCTGACAGCACTATCGCCAGACCACCAAAGCCACGGATACATATGTTAACATGTTTTTTTCTCCTGTCTGTGCGTCAAGTGTGAAACCCGAAACGGCCGCGTTATCTGCCCCGTTCACACGCCTGGGTTTAAGAGACGTATGGTTTTTGTCTTTCCGATTTTTATGCGGTCTCACCGATAAGCGATAGAGGTAGAGGTAGCGACAGCGATAAAGGAGGGTATTATTTTTTATAATTCCAAAACTGTTTGCAGAAAAGTTGCAAATTATTTTGGGATATTTTTGTGTAATAGCATATCAAATCTATAATAAAACATTACATAACACTGAGTTTTAAACTACGGATTTATAAACTTGTAAATAGATTAATGAGATTTGTAAAAATATCTTATCCACTACACACTAGGTTGTTTTTATCTGGAATTTGTTAGCAAAAGCCAAGTGTGATGTTCATTGTAAGACATATCCTTAACTAAATAAAATAATATTTCTAATGTCTTAATTTTAGGGCAGATATCTTATCAAAAAGCTACTGTTTTAGTCATCAATTATTTATTTATTCGTTAGCAAAAAAATCGCTTATCTCTTTTTACTTAAACCCAGTTGTTAAAGATATTAAACTGTCACTAACGGAGAATGTGCTGTCAACGAAACAGAAGTAAAATAAATGACTTTTTTTACCCTCACCTGCGAAACAGGGTCCTGCATGAACCGCAATTTTAAGCGATATATTTGTTATGTAAGTTTGTGTCGAGACGATGGTCGCTGGTTTGAATCTTAGAACATGTACTTCTGAATTTTGGAAGTCGTGTGCGTGTTTTAGTTGATTGCCTTGCTATTTAATGGTAAAAGATAATATGTATCATGAATAATTTGCGTACTGTCGTTTTTCGATAAACCTAATTTAATATGAACTATGCCCCAGGGCCTCTATGGCACAGTGAAACAGAACATTTTAGCTTATTAAATTTTGACAATTCACAAAAGAAAAGATTTCCCAAATGTAATAAATAAAATCTTTGTCCTACATTCCTATTTAAATAAACTTAAAAGTTCATTGTTTCTCCATCCATACATAATTGTCATGAAATCAACGCATTCACACACTTATAAACATGCACTTATCTACCCCCCACAATTAATGCGTGTACCTCTTACATTATAAGTGGTCCATAAAACCGATACCAATCGTAAAAGCGATGCACCCAGTAATGGACAAGTAATGTTTCACACTGCCCCGCGGTGTTGTGCGGCATTAAAATCTTAAGCTTCATTCGATTAAGGGCATTTGAAATCACTTCGATTGTTCATTGATTTAAAAAAAATACATATTTTTGATAATTTATGGAGTAAAAGATTGAATTCACTACGCATTGAAAAAGTCCTCAATCTTGCAGAAAGTGAAAAAGGTGGTAGGTCTCATCACTTTTGAGTGGCCGCCTGGGTAGGTACCAGCACAATGTCTGATTCTCCCACCAAACAGCAGTGTAAATGCAATGTTGCATTTCGGATTTAAGGACATGGTAAACAGAGTACCTACTGGACATATTGAAACTTAACATCTTATGACTCAGGATTGCAAGCGCAGCCTCGTCATTCATAACACTAAAAAAAATTATTAGAAATACCGGTTTAATTTTGTCGAATGAAGAGAGTCAGTCATCTACCATCTCTGGTATCAGGAGCAATGTCATCAAGCGCAATCAATTTACTTGGCGATGCTATGCAAACTTGTCCTCCTGTTCTACCCGCATAAAACCTTTTACTTTTAGAACTCAATTAATTGTTTTTTTACTAAATTTCGTATTTATTCTATTTCAGGATGGCCAGCGGTTGTTCATGGGTGCGCCAGGCAGTTTCTACTGGCAAGGTAAATATAATTTCAATTATTTATTTGAACACTCAGGGCAGCTTAAATAATGTTTGTTCCAATGAAATGGGTTTGTTCAGAAAAAAAAAATAGGATAATGTAGTGAAACACCATAAAATTGTTTTAAAAATTGAAGAATAATAAAAATTTCATTTTTTCGAATTTACCTGAAGCTATAAAGCAATAAGAGATATCGAAATTTATCCTAGGATATTTAATAGATATTATCTTGATAATAAAATCATAATATATTGTAAAGAGGGTACTTACTAAAAATGAGATATCCTATGTTCTTTGTTATAAAAGGTAAATAATAGGAGAGCATCAAATCAGGGTGGATAAAATTGATCTGCGCTTTAAAATATCAACTTTATTGTAAAACAAACGTAGTAGCTGCGATAGGATTCTCCAGATGTCCAATAGGTGCTCCAACTGATTGAAATTTTAATCCGAATTCACAGGACGAACATTTTCATTAGAACCAAACGAAACGTTCTACTACTATATGCCGAAAATACCGGAGGAAGGTAAACAAGAGTTAACGTACCGACAATTTGAAATTAACTCGTAACAGCATAACATAGCGAGTCGCTTCCCAAAGCATAATCCGTAAAGCCTTGTGGACCATACGCAGGGGTTTTAAATGCAATTTTACCTGTTCGAGTATAAATGCTAGTAACTTTTTCAACCGTAAAGACAGCTTCTTAATTTACACCTGAAATATAATAGACAAGCACTAATCACGAAATAGGATTTATAATGCCTGCAAAGGTATTTAGAAGGTAGACGTTACAAGGTAATTTCACTAGAATTACATTTTATGATATTACAATTGCTTCTTAAAAATATAGTGCTAAAATTGAATTAATGCATGGCACACTTAATCGTCATTAGATTTTTTTACAATTACTTTTATGGATGTAAAATACGTGATGTCAATTGATATGTTATACGATATACGTAGGCGAAGATCGATAAGTGGACATTATGATCGACCAGTTGATAGAATTATAAACGCAATTGTAGATAAATATTATTATAAAGTCGCTTGAGATAAGAAAGAGTGAGACGAGAAAGGCAAAGAGAAATAAGGAATAGGTTTCGGGAGAAGGGCGCTTCGGATAAACGATACTAATAAAGCTATACATGTTTAATATATTTGTTGTGTTGTTAACCTTAACATAATAAGTGATACTGTAATAACACTAGCAACTGATGTTATTTTAATTTCATCATAATAAATCTTTCAATATAGATTTTACTCGAACAAGCAAAACTGTCTTTAAGACAATCCTGAACACCCATTTACATCAGATATTGTATTTATCTACAATTTTTGATGTAAATGGTCTCATTAGCTTTCCTGAAATCACGGTTGAAAATGGTGCATCTACCTGTGGGTTTGCCGGATACCCTTGTATGCTCCGATTCTACTAGAACATGTCTTTAGAGCTCATCTGCACGATGACTGATGTCCATAAATCATTGTGTCACTTATCTGTGCTAACAATATATTTATGAATGAAATTTTCATCTTAGTTAGTCTTTAAGTATGTTTGCTCATCGACGATCGATACAAAAGTCGTGTCTTTCATTCAATCTTTACGTCAACGTCTCTTCAAAACCAGGTCACAGCTCTGCATCTGTCCATATTTCTGTACATAGGGTGTCAAGTGTTATTAATGCTTCCGTATAACAAATGCGTCCATATTTAAAACAAAACTAAACATATGATTATTGAAACGGCTTCCCATTAATTGGTTACTTACGTTTTGGTGGTATTTAACACGATTCCTGAGTCTACATGCTTACGAGTGGTTTTAATCGTATAAACATTATACAGAAGCCTTCCTCATAAACCAACAATTAACTCATTTAAAACATGTTGCTACTGACGCTGTGAAGGTTCAATTTAACTTTGCAACTGCAGCCAATATCGATATTAAACCAATATCATTTGTGGATGGATGAAAAATTGGAGGAAAATCATCGCTTCAGAATCTCATACTTCTAACTCTTCAACAAATCCCAGTATTACATCAATCGCTTTCCTAAAACGATTTGCTGACACTAAAATTCCTGATCACTTTAGTTTTTCGTCTAACAATCTGTTCCATTGTAGGTCAGCTGATGTCACAGACATTGGGTGCTCGTCCGGCTTTGATCGCCACTCCGGAATCCAAAGCCGCGTACGATGATTCGTACATGGGCTATTCTATCACGGTCGGAGATTTCGGTGGTCAAGGAATCCAGAGCGTTGCTGTCGGTGTTCCTCGAGGGGCAAATTTGAAAGGATTGGTAAGTAATCTAATGTGTTTTCCTGTTTTAAAAAGTCAAAGTAAAAACATAGTTACATAGGCATATAATGTGGTTCGTGTGTAATAGGCATTTTAATTCAAAATTAATATCATAGAAAATAGTAAGACATAAAAGCATAAACAGTAATTTTCAATGAATTTGTTTCCTAATTTTGCTTGGTAATTTAACAATACACAATATTGACAGTCACCTGTTCACAGCCTAGGTGGTAAGAAAAGAGGGGTAATATCTTATAAAGTACGAATCCACTACGCAATAGCTTTTTTATTACAGAATTCATCACGCCTAAGAAATACTCAAGAAATATTATTTAAGATTTAGATTCTATATATAACTTGCAGCTGACCAGTACTGTATTTTCATGTATATGCTCTGATTATTTATTTTTGATTGATTATTCACTACTCTTTTATCCAATGAATGCAATAATTCCCTTTCAATTTAATCAACCAGGTCGTTCTTTACACGTGGGAGCTGCAAAACATAAGGAACATCACCGGTAGTCAGATCGGTGCCTACTTTGGCTACAGTCTGGCGTCAGGGGACATTGATGGTGATGGCATGGATGACGTCATCGTTGGAGCTCCCATGTTCACCAAACCCAGGAGCGATGGATACGAACACGGAAGAATTTACGTCATTTACCAAGGAACTGATAGGGTGAGTATTTTAAAGCCACATATTGTAACTAAAACCGCAATAGAACTAACTGTTTTAGTGTAGTTCCTATAAGTCTGAGATCGTACGCCGCAGCATAGGATATAATGGTCCGTAGCCAATCAATAGTCTTCTTGGAAGGCATTTCACATTAGTGCACCACCACAAAAATAAATATTAATATATACTGGGTATCTCAAGACTGCTACCGAAAACGAAGCCGGGTGGTAGTTTTAGTGACTACAAACACAATGCAACTAAAAATTTCGCAAAGAAACGCTACAATAATATTTTATGATTTTTTAAATATCGTCATTTTTGGGTGGTAAATCCATAGTTTTTGCTAAAATAATAATTTAAACTCTTTTATACCTTAGAGTATTGATAAATAAAAGGGTATACACTATTATTTTAGGAAAAAAATGTATTTACCACCCAAATATAGCCATAGGAAAAAATCACAAAAAAAATATTGTCGCTTTTTTTTGCAACTTTTTCTGTTGCATTGTGTCTAAAGTCGCTTACACTACCACCAGGCTTCGTTTTCGGTAGCAGTCTTGATATACCCTGTATAATAAATGAATATATAATATCTTGACTGAAATCTTAAAAATCATGTTAAAAATAGATGGAATCAGAGATTCATCAATATTTTTCTACGTTATTCCAGTCATACTCCAAGAGCCACGCAAGGACAGGTGAAATATCCCGAGGCAGGTTTGGGTTGGCTGTTACATCACTAGGCGACATCAACTATGACGGATTTGGAGGTAAATAAGACTTTAATCTTTATACATCAATTAACTAAAGCCACAATGAATTACGCCTAAATTCGAGAGTACCCATCATGCAGCGAAAAATAAATATTTTATATATTTGATTTTCATAGATATTATTTTATTCTGTATAGAGAAGGCCTGTGTTCAGCAGCGGACTAATAATGTCTGTGATGGTTATAATTTCATTTTATTCCCTGACCTTTCTTGAAAAATTTATCAATTTCCAGACATAGCAGTAGGCGCTCCTTACGGAGGTCAGAACGGGCGTGGTGTAGTCTACATCTACCACGGCAGCGAGCTTGGCATTCTGGACAAGTACTCCCAGGCCATCACCGCTGAAGAGATCTCCCCTACCATTTCCACCTTCGGATTCTCCCTCTCTGGAGGAGTTGATCTGGATAACAACAACTATACCGACCTCGCTGTTGGTGCTTACAAGTCTGATAGCGTTGTGTTTTTGAAGTAAGTTAAATTTTAGATCAATTTTGTTACTGTGGTAGTGTTTATTGCTGTAATTGATGGTTTAGATTGATGTAGTGATTCTGTTAGCTATGTGATTATGCCTAGGTCTTTCTTTTCTTTGTTAGTTTTTTGTGATAAATATGTATTACTTGGCTGGAAACAATTTTCCAAAAGATTTATACTTAACGCAAGTGTTTAGACTTGATTCAGGGTTTAGGTTATTCTGTAACTGTATTCATAATAGAAACGATGTAATAATTGAGAAAAATATGATAATTTGTATTCACATTAAAACAGTCCCTTCGAAATGATATCGTAATATGCAAGCATAACTATTAGTTCGGACTTGGGTCATTAGTTAAGAAAGCCCTTTGGGCATATTTATTTAGCTACCACTAGTTCTTCAAGTTTTGTAAATGCCACTTCTCTAAGGTTTTTCAATTTGAAATCAAATGAGGCTGCATATTATCACTATAGTATACATATGTGGGTTCCAAGGAAAGAAGACTTCGCTATTTACTACAATAGTCCAAGTCTTAACCTTGAATTATTTATTATCAGATCCCGTCCAGTAGTGAAGGTGACAGCAGACGTAAAGTTCATGGGCGACAGCAAGTTGATCTCCCTCACCGACAAGCGATGCCACCTCTCCAACGGTACCGAGGTTGCCTGCGCTCACCTCATGTTTTGTCTGACCTACACCGGGGTTAATGTCGACCAGAGGATCAGTAAGTATTTTATCATAATTTATTTGACCTCGATATAACTGAATAATAATTTCCTCATTATATATTCTGCGTATAATTCATTTATTATTATTCTTCCTTTGGGAAAGGCCTATGTTCAGCAGTGGACTTCCTGTGGCTGAGATGATGATGACGGATATGATGTTCTACTGTTTTGCCAAGTTCTTCAAAAATGTATATGTAGTGTGTTAATCCACTATATCAGCCCAATGTTTCTCTATTGGTTGGATGACTAGTGGCTAAATGTATTGTTTCGATTTCTTAACTTCCTTAATTTTTTTTACGTTGTGACTGCTTCTGTTACGAAACAAGAACACCAATGAAAAATATTCCTTTTTTGAAAAATATATCAAATCTCTGGGCACATTAGTCACTAAAATTTATCTCCACATAATATATTAGCCAATCTTATTATAATGTGAAATAATTAATGTATATGATATTATTAATCACGTGTATCTATGTACGTATCATTATCACATAATATGTTATTTATTTCCAAGCGGAAGGATATATCTGCTACTTCGGTGAGTGAGGTAGCGTCATCGTCGTCTGTGTTTTAGATATCATGTACCACCTTACCTGAACCATCCCTTTTAGTTTATCGTTCCAATTTATACCATTTTTTTCGAGTCCTTATTTATTATCCTTACTTCGTCCTTACCATGTACATAAAACTTAGTCATGGCCTATGTGTTAGATAAACCTCATTGTTAGATATCACACTAGAAAATATTTTCAGTGGAACTCTCTCCTACCCATTAGGAGATACAGGCATGACCATACATCTTAAATGTAATTTTTTAAATAAATGTCATTTTCAACAGAATTCGAGGTGACCTTAGACCTGGACTCGAGACAGAAGACCAGCAAGAGGTTATTCTTGGCGGAGAGCCGCGAAACCACGTACAAAACACAGGTGTTGCTTACCCAGGGACAACAGGAATGCGGAGAAGTCAAAGTGTATTTGGATGTAAGTGAACGAAACAACAACAATTTTTTTTATTATTGTGAGCGTATTTAAATGTAACTTATCAGAGCGGGATTTTAAGCCAAGGATTAATATGGGCTACAACTATAACCTTATAATCATTGAGTGTTTCCATTTCTGCCTCAGGTCGTCGTTTAAGACTTTAAAGAGTACGAATAATTGTAAAGTTTATAATTATGTCAAAAAGTATAAAATCATTGGAAAATAGAGTGCGTGAAACAAATACTTATTAATTAAAGCATAGAATGTTGTGATTTCAGCAGTACCAAATAATCGGGTGAAATCATACTTCTTATTCCTAATTTCTAATTACAGGAGGAGATTCGTGACAAACTAACTCCCATAGAAGTGAAGATGTCCTACGACCTGATCACGCAGCCGTCCGGAGACGTAGTTCCACCAGTCCTAGACCAGACCAGGAGCATAGTCCATGCCGACTCCCTGAACATTCAGAAGAACTGCGGTCCTGACAACATCTGCATTCCTGACTTGAGGATGTCTGCTACCTCGTACGTATATCTCATTATGATTTTGCAGTAGAAATTGTGATGGTGGATACTGGAAAACATTGTAATTTTGGTAGTAACGATCATATCAATGCATTTGTAAAGTTCCATTAACAGTTTCTCACAGCCAGATGTTCTGCTATTATCAGATGACATGCCATTATCCTGTTCTGCTAAATGTTTTCACGATGCCATTTTTTTATATCCATACGATAATTTTCGAGACGAGAAACTCTCCCAGAATAAATGAGGCTTGAATGTTACATTTCGGCTTTCCGATTTCGGTCAGTTTGTAAAATAATCGAGTAATCTGAGACAGCTATGTAGTTTCATCAACTGACAAGAGCCAATTATGTTTTGGTCTTCCTGTTGCGTTTACCGTTATTAAAAATGTGATTGTATCTGTTTTTATGTATTCAGCGATATTATATTATTTTCTATCTCTATGTTTGTGTCTCTTCTAATCTATCTGCTTATAACTAATCTAATCATCATTTTTAAGTCAATCAAATCGTAAGATTATAATTTTTGATGTCTTTATCCACAGGCCGAGAGTGAACTACGTCCTTGGCTCCGGAGAGAACGTGAACATTGATGTGAAAGTAGAGAATGCCGGAGAAGATGCCTTCGAAGCTGCGTACTACCTTAACATTCCAGCTGGAGTGACGTACGCTAAGATGGAGAGACTTGATAAAGACAATGTGGAAACTCCGATATATTGCTCCATAGCTACTAGGGAAGCTGGTGGAAATACTACCCTGAAATGTGATCTTGGAAACCCTATGGCTAGCGGACAGAAGGTAAAGATAAGATTATTTTTAAAAACTATCATTTACTTAGTAAATGCTGATATCTAAAAGAAACGTAAAGTTGATGTTTTGTCTAAGGATTTCGATAAGATCCTGAAAAAACCATAAACTGAATTTAATTTGACTGTTGGTCGTTTCCTTTAAAACAACATTATAAGTTGAGACTGCTGCTATTACATAAGCATTATTTTATTCTGACATGACTAACTAGTTCCATATTTTTATTCCAAAATGCCGACGAAACTTAGTTGTCAAGTCTATAACTTAGTATATCCTAAGTATACATCTGAAATATCATAATGTCAATTCTTGCTTCCAGGTGCATTTCCGCGTGATCCTAGAAGTTAACTCCCGGGTAACCCTATTGGATTTTGATATGGAAGCGAACTCCACCAACCCTGAGCAGGACACCGGCTACGACAACACCATGCACATGGTCATCGGAGTCGTTGTGAAGGCACACATCGCTATTATCGGGTAAGTAATACTATACGTTAACTACACCCAACGTAATCCGCAATGAATTCAATAATAGCTATTACGAACTTTATCTCTGTTGACTCATGTTCAAGATCTATCTTAGAGAAAGTATTATTTTTAGTTCTAAATATGGTTTCTAATTTTTTATGACATTGTTATGATTTCTAAAAAATCCAGCTTAGCACAATTGATGAAGATTATCAAATATATAGACAGATAAAACACTTTTAAGACCTAGAAAATCCGATGTTAGAATTTAATGAAAACAATAAATATAGAAAACTGAAAACAGACAATACAACTGCAGAAACTCATGGTTTTCAAAGTGAAAACTTTACATGAGTTATTCAACTAGATACAACATTAAACATATTCCAATATAAAATTGCATTGATGTAAAAGGAACTAATAAATCATTATTTTATTTGCAGAACATCGGACCCACCTGAACTCCACTACAACGCGTCTCTCTACGACACTCAGAGCCTTAAAGACGACACCAAGCTGGGACCCCAGGTCATTCATAAGTACAACATCAAGAACGAAGGACCATTCACTGTTGACGAGGCTGAAATTTACTTCATGTGGCCGTACCAGACCTTAGACGGTAAGGGTGCTTTTTTACCGAAACTTGCTATTGTAAAACTATCTGTGAATGAAGTCGTATTAATTTAAAACCTTCCCATGCATCAAAATATTGTTATCCTTATAGAATAAAAGAGAACAAGAAGGTAATAGATAAGAAAATAACAAAGAGAAGAACCAAAATATTTCAGACTGGCTGTGTCGGGTCGATTTTATGTAACGCCGAAATACTTAAAAAATATTAAAAGAATCGGTAATAAATCCTAGGTACCTATGTACTTGGTTTTTTGCGGTGATCGATAAACAAATGAATATGGATTGGTGCCGCAGTCAGTGGTTAGGATCCAAATATTCAACACAATATGGTTTTGTTTGTTCACAATTAAGTCATATATGTGATAAAACTCTTTGTTTCAGGCGAGAATTTGATGTACATGCTGGTCCAACCGCAGTGGCTCGGCAACGTAAGGTGTGATGTGGCGAGACACGTCAATGCAGAGAACTTGTTTGTGCAAAACCCATATGCCTTCATGCTGGGGAAAGAGAAAGAAGGTGAGGTTTTTCATCTAAGAATAGCGAACATTCCATTCCACTGTCTAATAATGTCTTCGTCGAGACTATTTCTAATAGAAAAAAATGTAGAGTGTGTATTTCACTAGTAAAATCAATATACAGTTTTAGTTTCATGTTTTATATCTCCTTAAAAGTGTCAGATAAATATTTTAAAAGTATAAAAAGCAAATTTATATAGTTCAGACGGGTGTACTGTAGGATCGTCTAATTTTACATTTACTGTTTGTTTTCCAGCTATGTTGAGCAGTGACTTGTACACCGCATCTCAAATTTCTGGCGGTGGTGGGTACTACGGACAATGTAAGTTAATATTCAAATCAGAATTCCTTAGTCTTTACAAATAAAATATTTTCTCAAAAATATTTTTTGTCTATGTAACTAATGTATGTAATGTATGTTTTGGACTGCTAAATGGTAAATTTTATTTGCAGCTTACTGGGAAGAACATTCCAGCAGTGGTGGCTTAGTAACATCCCAAAGTGGAGGCAGCTCTGTATCTGGTGGCCAATTTGCCCAAGGATCTTCAGGACAATTCAGCGGATCCAGCTCAGGCCAATTCACTGGAGCAGGCGGCCAAAGTTTAGGCACTCACATCACCAGTAGCCAGAGTTCCAGTGGCCACTTTACTGGAGGCCAAGCTTCTGGTGGACAGTACGGCAGTCAAGGAAGCTTCAGTGGCCAAGGAGGACTAGGCGGCCAATCCGGTGGAAGCTACTCCTATAACAAGACTTGGAGCAGTTCCAGTGGAGGTCTAACGGCTGAGGAACAAGAGAATATCAGGAAACAGCTCGCAGCTGCCGCCCAGGGTAGTGTGAACAAAGAGTTCAGCGGGCAAGGCTCTTACGTCCAGGGAGGATACTCGCAAGGCGGTTCCCAGGGTGGTTATGTCCAGGGAAGCACTCAAGGGTCTCAAGGTGGTTATGTCCAGGGCGGCACGCAAGTTTCCCAGGGTGGTTACGTACAGGGAAGCACGCAAGGTTCTCAAGGCGGGTACGTCCAAGGAAGCTCACAGGGTGGTTATGCCCAAGGTGGCTCACAAAATGGTTATGTTCAGGGCGGGTCTCAGGGAGGGTACGTGCAAGGTTCCCAGGGTTACGTCCAAGGAGCAGGTCAAGGTGGCTTCGTAGATGGCGGCAGAGTTGTACTCGTGAAGAACAAAACCATCATCTATGATCAAAACCATAATATTATATCGCAAACCGAAACTAGCACCGAGTATGGAAACCTTGGACATGAAGGCGAGGCTGGAAGCTCTTTCAATGCGTAAGTAAAAATAAAGAAATGCTTATTTTCCTTAATGTTTTGAGTCATTGTTTTAGTTGCCGTCTAAAACTTTTCACGATAACGATTACATCGGGAAAGTACGAACTACTTAATAATGAATTAAAATAAAAATACTTCCTCTACATATTTATCAACTCTCGTTTTATATTGCTTTATTTATATTTTCCTTGATTTTTCTAGATACCTTAACAACCAAGGCGGTCAACAACACAGCGCAGCATTTGCTCACGGCTCTGGTGGTTCAGTCCAGCAATCAGGCCAGGGTTACTCCCAAGGATCAGGTCGTAGCTACGTACAATCCGGACAGTTCGCGCAAGGAAATCAGCAATTTGCCCAAGGGAGCCAATACGGCCAAGGTGGTGGAGTAGATCAAGGCTTTGTCCACGGCTCATGGGGAACAACAGAAACCGTTAACCCTGATGTTATGAAAGCCAGTTCGTCTACCTTCAGAGGAGCGTCTACTGTGACTGTGGTAGGAGACGAAGAAGAGGACAACCTTGAAGGTTTTGGAGCATACGCCGCTAGTAACCCTAACAACGAGTTCAGATACGGCATTGCTGACGTCACTGGTGCTGGGAGCCACGGAAGCCAAGGAAGTCAATCTGGAAGTGGAAGCTACAAGTCAGGTGGTGGAAGCTATGCAAATGGAGGTAGCATGCAATCCGGAAGTGGTAGTTTCCAAAGTGGCGGAAGTCACCAAGCCGGAGGCGGTAGTTATCAGGCTGGTGGCGGAAGCTACCAATCAGGTGGTGGAAGTTACCAATCAGGAGGTGGCGGGTCTTGGAGCAGCGGATACTCTTATTCTTCTAGATCAGGTATGCATACATTTTGTTCAGTAAAGACGATACATAAAGTCATGATATAAATTTGAAATTATTCTAATTCGTATATGCCGAAATTCTGTTTAAAAAGTTTTGATAAATGCGGTTGTATGGGAATAAATATAATGTTTTCTAATTAATTATGCAGGTGGTGGATCTTCATACAACTCTCAATCTGGCGGTGGTTTCGGTACACCTACAGACAGCAGGCGAGAGAATACAAGAAGAAGGCGACAGACTGAGCAGGTAAAATATCTTAACTAATTTTGAGGTCTAAATAGAATAAACAGTTCTCAATGTTTTTGATTTTTATTGTGTTATCTATATTTGTGCTTATCCCACAGTTACTTATCCACGTATTATTGAAAATTCCCACTTTAAGACTGATCGCGAATATATCCTCTCGCGACTTTCTACGTCTCTCATTTTTTACATTCACGAGTCGAAAACGTCTCTCCTATCTCAAGTATCCGGTTTGAAATTGATAGCCCATAGATATGAACATTTAGGTACCCTAATTTCTTTATACAAGCAAAATATACTTGTTCAGGTGGATCCCAAGCTGAAGGAGATCCTGGAGAAATGCGAGGAGAAGTACAAGTGCGAGGTGCTGCGCTGCACGACGGGCCGCTTGCTCAAGGGACAGGAGGTGTGGGTCGCGCTCCGCTCCAGGATCAATGCGACTGTTCTTAACGAGGTAAGTCTATGCTTATAACACGTTGATCCTTTTAAAGTGAATTATTTATAGTGGGGTTACCGTGTACAATGTGATTTGCCTTTCTTACGGTAGCTCCTAACTTTTGAAAGGTTGCAAAAAAATCTGACTGTTCCAACCCATATTCGTCTCACGTTAGGGCTCTGTCCAAGGGTACGATTAAGAGGGGTTATAGGCCATATAGTCCACACGCTGGTTTAGGATGAAGTTCCCTCACAACTTTTTCTTTTATTGTCATAGTCTGGTCATTGCAAATAAAACTTTCGAAATAATTATTGCACCGTATAATTTTGATAATACAATATTAATTCTTTTGCAGATCTCCAAAGACCGCGCGGTGATCCTGTCGACGCTGGGCGCGACGCGCGTGTCTCGGCTGCCGATGGTGGGTCGTCCGTCGGAGCTGGCGTGGCGCACGGCGGAGGCGCGCACGACGGTGACGCCGCAGCTGGCGGCGCGGGAGTCGGGCGCCATCCCGCTGTGGGTGGTGGTGCTCGCCGCCGTGGTGGGCGCGCTGCTGCTGCTGCTGCTCATCTTCGCGCTCTATAAAGTAAGTTTAATTATAATTAGCTGCTGATTTTTGGCTGGTTCTCTCCCCTAGGGCATGTAGACTGTTCTCTGCTCTGTCTTATCAAGGTAAGTAGCTATGTCTCGATAGAGATGTCGGGCGGAACGTCCTCACGCTGTGGCGTTACCCAGCTACTAGTCAAGGACAGGAGGACGCATTGGCGCAGTGGTCTATGTACCGGCACTGGTATCGTCCTGTCTGGAGTCCCATTCCTACATGCGACCATTAATAATAGAAGACCTGTTTAGCCGACAATTCTTGGGGCTAGCTGATCTTGCGCATATTTGCCATGGAGGTGTGATGCTCCAGACTGGACGATCCCAGTGCTGATGCATGAACTATGATGGCAGTGTGTTCTGTCCTTGACCATTAGTTGGACACGCGACACGACATTATGACGTTCCGCCTGAGACAGACCGAAGCGAGGTATTGCTGCTTTGCTACATTACCTGTGGTGGGTGACTAAAAAAGTAAAGTCAACCAATAAGGAGGGCACGGGTCGAGGTCGTTCTGCTTACGATTTCAACGCCGCCTGTGAACGAAGCGGCAGGTTATTAATGGCTGAATTCTCCGACCTTTGGTTAGGGCGCCTTAGAATTCCGCTACGATACCTCCTGTCCCGTCATACGGGACGACCTTCAGGAATCATTGGAGTCGCTACGCACACTGCGGAGGTGATGCACCCTTACGAACTGTGGTTCCGAGGTGGATGCTGAGCTTATGTCCTTGCATCTGTCGTGAACGCCCATAACATCTCAGTGGGCATTCGAACCAGTTGAATGTGGGCGTCAACTTCGTCCAGCAATTTAGAGAGACCAGTAATGGTCAAGAACCATTGAACCAAGAAGCAGGGCGGGCACAGGGATAGCAAGTATAGTGCCAAAATGCGTGCGACTGTCATCAAGCCATTTCGTTAGTGACCCGATTCGGCCTCAATATATTTTGTGCCGAGATTAAAGCTGTTAGTTTCCGTTCTGGTACTCTTACGATCGGCACTGGATATCCTAGGGCAAGAAGCCAATTCAATTCCTGTGATCGCCCTGCATAAAATCACTACTAGTCTCTCAATTTGCCTGAAATTGATGGACCTAGTTGTCCCTCATTCACAAATACCCAATGTCCCACACTTACGGTTTGAATGCCCGTGAAGATGTGATGGGCGATCACGATAAAACGAAGCCATGCGCTCTATCGTCCATCTCGAAATCGCAGCTAGTGAAGGCACATCGCCCCGGCTGTGTGCCCAACGAGCCTCATGACCACCTTTAGGTCGCCTCTTATGACTGGGAGTGGTTGCCGTAGCAGAATTCTTACGCCCCATCATCACAACTTGGATTCCTGCCATGCTTACGACAATAAATACTAAACTACTCCAGCTTATTTATCAAAACAGAGTGCTGCTAATCCCATGCGGGATGTATAGACGTGAAATGTATGAATTACATTGGGAAAAATCTAGATAATTGTAATAGGTTATCGAAAGCGGTTATCGCCTTTGTTGGGCGCGCTGTGGAGACGATGAACACTTATCAATAACGCGGACGAAGTGGATATTCTTTAAAGTGATGGTTTCCACAACATATGATGCCATGCGCCCTGTCAACTACTCGTATATTAAGGACTCGTTAAATAGTAGAAGACACGGGGAGACGGCATGGCGGTTCATGATCAGTAACGTATTGTTTCATATGGAACACATGTTACACAGAGCCATTCCGTCGAGTGAAAAGACTGTGCAACATGTTCCATACAAACCTATACATTACAACTGATCGCGACCCGTCAACATCGCTAACCCGTCCCGCCAGCTGTTTGACAATACCTTATTAAAGACATAGGCGAGTGGCCTGATGTGTATTGGATGACCACACCTAAACGAATGTCCACTGCGTCTGCGAAAAGAGAGAGAGAGAGATTTTATCTATGAGAGCGCACAGTCTCCGCAGAATTACTAGACTTCTTTAGGCCCTGTCTGTTACGATGGGAAATGGATGGACCGTAGCGGAATTTTTACAGCCCTTAACCATAGCCCAATAGGTTAATTAAGCTGCTCTTGTAATCACATTTAGAGAAATAAATGAAGAAAAGAAAGAGCATTTATTATTGTATGGTCAACACATAACAATTATATAGGACATATTACAAAGCGATCAACAAGATGCTAATAATATGTGTATGGCCAGACAACAATGATCCTCCATTCAGCTATATACTGCATTACAATGTAGCTCTACTTCAGCGTTAATTTCAATTATTTTTTGTACAATTTAAGAATGTATTACTTAAACACGACTTACCCGTTTGTCCTCAGTGCGGATTCTTCAAGCGCAACCGTCCCTCGGACCACGCCGAGCGGCAGCCGCTGAACGGCCGCGACGAGCACCTCTGATACCGGAGCAGTGACGGCGCCTCCAGCGACCCGCCGCACTCCTCCCCGACCTCCCCCTCCACACCCACTGACACCAGCTCCTCCACTGACGCTGCCAGTGACGTCACCAGCAGGGACTCCACCAGCTACGACAGATACTGACGTCACTAAATATTCGTATATCAATTTTAATATTTTATTTCATGACGCGATTTGCGCGCGATTTACACGCGATGTAAATCAAATAATGATGAAAATGATGTTTATCGAATGTAGCGAATTAAGCATATAGCATGTGCGTGTATGAATTTGCAAGCATCAATTAGCCTCGTGTGAACAAGGAGGGGGGATGTTTTAAAAAATGGAGTATTTAAAGGCAATAAATTTAAATTAAGGTGCGGGTTATTCCATTAGTGACAGATATTTATTGTTTCATCTTCATTACCGCGTCAATGTGACTACGAAATAGTAACACAGTACCTCATGATATGTCGAAATTTGAGATCTTATCCTTGAACATTTTTACTACAAAAACGTTCTAAGGAAAACATAAAAAATTGCATTACTAGTCACCGTAAAACACGTTTCGGTAGCCATTATTAGTTTAAGAGTTGGAAAAGTGTATTATAGTTGTAATGTACGATAATTCTCGTATTTTCATACTTAAAACTACTAAATCCTAAAATTTTGTTACTGGGAATTATCGTACATTATATGCGAAAGTTGATTTCGAAGTGTGATACTGTATAAAGTGTGTATTTTAAGGTATGAGAGTTGTTCAGATTTGTGATTTAAGTCAAATAATAATTTAGATATTTTTTACTAAATGTAGATAACATTTTATCTATGACTATTCTGACTTCATCTTTGCACGTCGGGATGTGAATGTATGAAATCTCGTAATTTTTAGTGCATTAGATATTTGGATGTTAGTGGTAGTTCTGTCAATAAAGCTTTGTACAAAACTGTAAGGAGGCATTATCTCAATGACTACGAATAAAAACGTATGAGATTAAGGGCTACTTTTCTTTAAAAATAAACTTTGAATAATCAAATAAGAAAAAAAAATCAGATTGAAAAAAGGAAACTTTCAAAATGTAGAGAATAAATTAATTGTAAATGACCGACTTATTTGTCCTATGATATAAACTAATTCATTGACATTCGTTTTTTTACGATTACAAAAACGTAAAATTAGTAATAAAATATTCCAGATTATTTTTCTGTCTCTAAATCAAGTTCACCTAAACCAGATAATAATTGAATTTTTAAATACAATATAATTCATGGTAGCAGTAGTAAAAGTACATTTATAAGTAAACGCGTACATATAAGAGTGCCTTATAGCAATACGAATAATACATATCTCGGTCGTGCTTCTATAATATTCTAGAACTGCTTATAATGTGCCTTCTGCCAGTAACTAATTAATGTAAATACGTTAAGAGTTTTATATTAGTATTTATGACATTTTTTCACAGAAAAAAAAACAAAAACTTTTTTGGTCGGAAGTGTAAAAATATTTTGTAGAAAATGTATGTACTTAATGTTTTTCCGAGTGAGATGTGTAATTTAATAGATTTGTATGGAAATTGAAAATAGAAAAACTACAATTTAGAGCTATATTTGTAGTGTTTGTAGGTCAAGCACTATAGAGTAGTCTTTAGACTACACTGTAGAGAATTTTCCAAAAAAATACTGAAAAATCTGTGAAAAAATGACACCATATAAGCCATTGTTACGTAATTGTAATTATATTATTTATTTTAATTATACAATAAGTCCATCGCTTCGACTATAGTTAATTTTATAACTAAAACATATTGATGCCATAAATAACTGTAATGGTATATATTTTGGTTGTTTTACATGTCTTCGTAATAATTTCTTTTTATTTGCATTTACCAAAAAAGAAATTTTAATAAATTTTTGTTTTTAATTTATGACATTATTTTATTTTCTTGTACCCTACCCTCTTAAAACGCTACGAATGAATAATGATGTAACTTTAGTAAAGAAATACACTTTTTTATACATTCTACGAGTATACAAAGAAATCATATGTTAAAATAATAAAAAAATATATTTAATAACTGGAATTATACACATTAGTATTAAAATGGTAAAATTGTGGAGCAACATTATTCAGTTATTATAAAGGAAACCATGCACCGCCGTGTTTATTTAATATAATCATAAAATTAGCCTTTAGAATTTACCAAATATTTTTTTATTATTTACAAAGAAAAATCACAGACAACCTAGGGATGGATTTAAGAATGGAATAAGTCTTTTTAGAGTATTTTTCGCAGGTAATTCCAAATACTCAATATATAATTAATTCGCGCCCTAAGACTACATTACCGAGCTAAGCGTTAAGATTTCCAGTGTTTAATGTACGCAGATCCGCAATAAACCAGTTTAATGGCTTGCTTTATGGACCACTCAATTTTCTCGTATACAATACCAAATTGTTGGCCGGCAGGGTAAATTATTGTTCAATATATTCGCGTTTTAGACAATTCTTGAGAACACATTAAAATCTGCGTACATAAATATACAGCAAAAAGCTATATGAGCCAATAACGCCCATACAGCACGTCTTGGGTACATATTGACAGCCTCCGTGGCGCAGTTGGTTAGACGCCGCCTGTGAAACGGGAGGCCGCGGGTTCGATCCCCGCTCCGAAATAAATATTTTTGTGAATTACAGGTTTTTGTTATTTGTTTCGGGTCTGGGTGTTTGTGAGACCGAAAAGTCTCTTGTGGTTTCTGACACCCACGACACAAGACTCGATCTTAGTGTGGGGTCAGGACTATAGGTGACTTTTGGGTGTATTTATTTATTTTGTATTTATAGTTTCCGATACGGGCTCAATAAAATGAGTCGTAGCAAAAGCAAAACGATCACACGCTAACTCGTCATAAACTTAGATAAGCTGGATCATTGAACGTAAACCTTTATTTATAATAAACTATTGAACATAATCGTTTGGTGTGAACTATTCTTGCCTACCACAACAACGTAACTACTAAAGGAGTAATTCAAAGGAGACAGCTTATAAAATAACAAAATGAAATAAAACATAATTACCACGCATGTATACCCAAAGGGGTAGGCAAGGGTACTAATAATGACATCCACCCTAAGTAATAAGTTGCAATAAATGTCGAGAATATCACCCAACAGATTATCAGTCATGTGTGTATTAAATAGTCAATCACCACGCACTTAAATGATGAAGGAAAATATCGTGAGGAAGCCAGCATACCGTAGCGATTGCTGATTTACAAGAATCCCTATGGTATGAAAAATTCCGCCAACCCGCATTAGGCCAGCGAGGTGAACTGAATGGCCTAACTACTCTTAATTATTGTACTCTCGATTGCAGATGAGGCCCGTGCTCTGCAGTGGGTATATGGGCTGATACAGATTATCATTAAATAAATAAACAGCGTAAAAATGTCAGGAATTCCAACCCAAGGTACTAATTTCCATGCTTCTAATAATGAGCCAATAAACACACCTTATCGTTATGTAAATATCCCAGAGTTCTCATATCTGAATCGGAGCTGTCGTAAAACAAATATTGTCCTTCCATTTATTATCTATCGAGACGAGCAGTCCAATTACAAGCTACATATATATCACCTCCGCTTTTATTCCATTTCAGCACAGACAGGTATTGAGAAGTATGTGGGGGGTTTTACCCATAAGAAAAAATATTAGTTCATATAAATTTCGCACGTCAACATACATTGCTCGACTACAGAATTTTTGGTATTATTATGTCAAGACATCTATGATTCTCCTAAGCCTGAACCGTCATTAAACAGTCATCATCATTATACAACTCTCAAACAAATCAGTTGATCAACGTGTATATTATTACAATATAAATAAATAATTATCCCAAAAAAAAAACTTACCAATTGCCGTTTTCACTGATCTAAACTATCCGATTCTACCAACTTCCCTTAAATAAAAAGAAATGGTTGAGTAGCTAAAAAATCCTTCATATAAAATTTTACATAAGTGCTACGTTTAAACTTGCATAAATCTATTTGACCCCCCATTTCTTGGTACAATACGCACCCGCTGGCCACTTGTTCAGTTCGCCCTTTAAATAGGGTCGGAAGATAAACTGGCGATGGTCGCGTTCACAGATTAAATTAACTTACAGTACCGTCGGCAAAACAACTGGAATTTTAATTATTTAATAATTTATGAGTGCAGCAATGCAGGGCTTGATAATATTATGTTTTGAACAGCTTTTGCTCCTCTAGTTATTCTGGCCAAGAAAAATACCCTCTTATGAGAGATTGATAAATTCTAAAATGCCCCATCTGATGATCGATTAGATCGAAAATAAAATATTAAATACGTATGTAGTTAAATATAACCTTTTGACGTCGACATTTCCTACATCCTATGGCTACATCGCATTAATTAAACATGGGCAGACTGTGAACCAAGAAGCGTATATCCAAATGGAGATTGCATTCCATATAAAATACTGAAGCACAAAAATTTGACCTTGAATGACGTCGCTGTTGCCTGCTAACCTTTTCTTTAGAGTAACAATGACAGAAGTTCACGTGAACTTCATTCATTGTTCATTCAACTTCACTTTTATATACGGAATGCAATCTCCGTTTGGGTATAAGCTTCTTGCTGTGAACCGAGAGGTCCTGTGTTCAATTTTTTTATAGGATGAGCCAGATTTTGTAAATATTTCAACTCGAATATCTTACCCAAGTTTCCCGCGTTTGGAGTTGTGTACCAGGTATAAGAAAATGCTAATACCTCATAAATTTATAGAAAAACTGTGTTGTTAGACCATTGCCACCGGTACAAGCATATTCAGAGACATGGGCATCAATTTGCTGCAGACTTCCTAAAAACAAACAAAATACAGACAAGCAGAACCGAGTTTAATATTTATCTTGTAATTTAGACAGCCTGTGGTATAATGGTCAAGAAAGCTCCAGACTGGTCGACATAACACATATAAAATTGATTCTGAACGCGGATCATAGTTTTAGCCGGTACAATACTAAGAAATAACTATATATGGTTGTCTAGAAGACATTGCTCTTATCGATAAGACCCCTAGTTGTTCACTATTTGTAAGAGTGTTATATTATATTTGTTATTGTATATTATGTAGTGTTCAATAAGTGTTGTGTACATACCTGTAATAGTATAAATTCTAATTACTAATAAATTATTTTTCCGACGCTACAAATCCGGATTCACAGATAAATCTCGAGTGTCTTTGTCTCCGCGGAACGTCTGTCCGTGTGATGGAGCGTAACCGGTGGATTGGAATAACGACCGCCCATTTGTTTGTATTCCATCTACCTCAGCTTCGATCCCTGGCCTTGAGTAAATTGTAAAATTAGTTATATTGTAGCAATTTAAGAAATTAATGAGATTTATATTGGTATAATTTGGATTTTACAAGATTAATTTCGGTATTTCAGATATTTTTATGCCTAAATCAACGACAGGCCGATTGCCATAACTAGTGACTATCATATTAAAATTCAAAAAACTATTATATTAAGATTAAGTGAAATTTGCTACTACTAGAATTTGAATAGATGTAAAAGTGAAATCTGGATTTTCGATAACTATTCGCATTCTTTGTTGAATTTGCTTCAAAATATCGTAAGCGTCTATCGGCTGACCATTAATCCTAACCAATAACATGCTTTAAAGTGGTAGAATCACACTATACTTATTAAGGACGACTGAAAAAAATAGGCTAGGTAGTTCAATAGGGGTTAAACCACTGTTCCACAAAAAAAAAAAAACTAAATTACAATTAAAATGACGGCGTAGTTGTCGTATTTCATTCGGTACGCGACTTTTATTTTAAGAGACTGGCAACACATCTATGATCTTAGAATTACAATTAAATTTGATAATCAATTGAAGGAGATTTGTTTCGTTCTAAGCGATAAAAATAGCGAGACAATAAACTGCCCATACAAGGATGATTAGATTATTTCGTACCAGACAGCAAATTAACTCTCAACCCAACCCTCCACCGCTGAATGTGAGAAATAAAACACAATCGGCGGCGAGGGTACATAAAGCCCGGTCATTACAGTACGTGGACTAGATAACCCGCCGCCCTGTTAATTAACCCTGCAATGGAGTGTATGGGGGTACGGAAGGCCCCTGCACCTCGTTATGCGTGGCTATGTTGATGGAAATCTGAATGGTATGACGTATGTGAATTGCGTTTAGAAATGCGAGGTATAAAGGAGAGACCTCTTTGGCCTTCAATTGCTCATTGTGATATTTTTTCCAGGTATTGTAATAAAAAGAAAGGATTTAAAAAAGTAAAACTTTTTTATATGCCAATTGTGATTTTGAAAACAAAGTATTAATATTATTTATCGCCAAAACACGCAAATAAAACGCTTAGTTAGATTTTGTACTTGTGTACTGTACTTAGTATCTTAAAGAAAGGCATATTTATTTGTCACACAAGACAACGGACACATTTGCTTAACAAAAAAATACACATACAATGTACAAACATAATAATAAATCTTAAATTTCTACAGACTTTTCACTAGCATATTTAGGAAATGAATATAAAATATTGTTGCGTTGTATCTGTATTGTTTATTAATGAATACAAAAATAAACTACATTAAGCAATCCTTACATCTTTAATATCTACAACATTTCCATATTAATTAATTATTTCGATTTTAGTGCCACTTGACAACGAAAAATTATCGTGTAAGTAATTTAAACGAAATTGTTAAATGGCGGAAGTGTGCCATTAAACCAAGAAATATCTTTTGTATGTTGATATTATACTCGTAAACTTCAGTAAAAACAAATGCCAACATTTTGAAATATTGACATAACTAATTCCGTTTGTCTAGCGCGCCCTCTGATGGCGAAAAAAAAAATAAGAAAGCACGAGTTGCGCATCTAACTTGTATATAATACTAATATATGCGTAAGCCTATCCGAAAATAAAAGGCAAATGATCAAAAAGTTACCACTTATAAAGCGCGCGCACGGCGCGTGGTGGTACCATCCTATGTGAAACAATGGCTACAGGCGACATAAAGTTGTCACAATCGGCGCCACTTTCAGCATGAAAACGCAATAAATAACAATAGCGTGACTGTTCAGAGGTTGACGGAATACTCACAGGCGACATGTGAAAAAATACTAACACTACGTAGAGAAATAACTAGAACTTATGTAACAATTTGAAAAGGGTAATACTGAAATACATCTTATGTGTGATGTACAACATTACGATTGTATTGAAAAAACTAGCAACAAAATTAATATTTACAATTGAAAAATAAAGACACTTTAAACAGTCTATATTGTTTTAACAATAATGAAAGTGATTGAAAAAGCCATAGCCAATTAATTTCAAAATATACATCAAACTAAATGACGACAAAATTAAGTGCAGTCTTAAAACTGGAACAGTAAGATGTTGTACTTTATCAGCTCCACTGCCGGACTTGGATATCCTATACAATCGACAGTACGTACGTACTTTACATACCATTGAAATTCTTACAAACCGTTATGGTATGCAGGTTCCCTCACGAAGTTAACATCGAAAAATATGTTAAATTCTAAATTATATGTAGTTCGAACAAACTAATTACAAGACAGTCTAATTCCAGCAATTAAATGTTTCGAAGCAACTGAATGGACTCCGTGACACATATTAAACCCCATCTCAACAAACTTACAAACTTTACTCTTGTTCTAGAATATTCTACTAAAACCACATGTGTTGGTTGTAGACTGTGCTTAAAGACAACACTGTATTGTATGTAGTGTCATAAACCACGAAAAAATATTAAATTAATAAATTGTTGTCACAACGTTAATAATTTAAAAACATTTATCAAAGATTCATAGGTAAACCAAAATTTAAGCAATGACGATTAATATGAAAGTAGAATCCATTGTCAAAATTGCCTTTTAACATTTCAAAATATCGACATTATCTATACAAAAAGTAATTAAGAAAGTGGATTATGGAAAAACTTTCCAAAAAATGCCAGCTAAAATAATAGCCTATAATGTAAAAGAAACAATGATTCATAGTCCAAACATAATAAATTTTTCCAACTAGCAAAAATATAAGTAATGGAATTAATAGAAAATATCCCATTATCACGCGACAGAGTCGTTCGCACATCGTTAAATTATCACAACACACGCTCCAAAATTCAATTCCACTATCCTTCCATACTATCACCCCTAACAAACATCGATAATGAACTCTACACCATGAGGACAAAGTCCAAAATTGATTCATAAAAATCAGTCCGGATATAAGTAAGCAAAACCATTTACCGAATCCGGAGATATCATAGAGAGTATTATTAAGAGCTCGTTGGGGATTCCAGTTGTGTTGTGTACGCGTTTGGTGACAGTATCCATTGTTTTAATTGCTACGATTTCTACAATACTAATCATTATAATAAGGACTTTTATGTGAGGATAGATCGTTTAAAACGTACGGCTAGCTAATGATAATACGAGGATTTTTACTGATAAGGGAAGGAGGGTACATTAAAATCACGAATATTTTGCAGAACTGTTACATCATAATATATATTGGGAATTTGTCTAAAACAAGAGAAACCTAGTTAATGCTGATTGGTGAGAGATTAACGACATAAATACTCCAGCATTTTCATTCACCGAACGAAACGATTCCAATTTTTATACGATTTTTTCGATTCCGACCAAGTTGACGCACTTTTATAAATCAAATATCTGTCTACGTCTACGTCTACATCTCATTTACAATCAAGTATATTTAGGCTATGGCCTAAGGCACTCTTACATAATACCTAATAGACTATGGTCAACACCATGCTGGCGTATTGCGGGTTGAGGGATTTATTTTTTATTTTTATTTTCTTTATTCAACAAAATCCACAGCCCTTAATACTAATATAATACAACTGGTGTGCTTATCTTACGGCCAATCATGGATTTACATTTTAAAAACTTTTTTTTTTACAATCTTACCATAGAAATTACGTTTGAACTCAATAGCCAAACTACATTGCGTGACATAACCGCTATAAATTATATCGTGTTTGTACAATGTTTATATGATGCAACTTTTTTATATCCTTATGAAAGTCGTATCTACGAGGCGAGAAATGGTCCCATGTAAATGAGGTTTTAGTAGTGCAAGTTGCCTCGCAAACAAATATCATTGTCAAATAAGAGACACCTATAGCCGTGCCTATAGTAAGTTACAATGTGTGCCGTATAATTGAAACTACATGCTAACCCCCTAATCTACCCTATAACTTTCAAAAAACATCACCGTTTACGTGAAATATACCGCAAATAAACGGAGACGGATCTCATCCTCAACAAACCATTCAATATTCAAGGCTCGTTTGTGCGCGGCTGGCTCGGTATCGACGCCGTATATTCTTCACTGTGGCCTCTGAACCTCCACACATATCTCCTATTACTGTATTAATAACTGGACTATGTGCCGAATTATGATTAGGGGGAATGTGGATTGGGTGTTACTATATGGCTTATTGTTACTTATATAAAGGATATTATGTATTTTTTTGAAAATTACTACCATAATATAGTGATCAATATACTCGTATAATAAAACACTAGCAACAATTTAATATTAAATAATACTATAGCAAATATTTTGTAAATAGAGATTAAGTACTATGTGTATGGACTTGTCATAAGAGCTATATCTAACAATTTGCATTCACAGTTAACGAATCATGAAAGCTTCATTACTTATTACATATGTACATACATAGATTCACACCTTTTTCCCCCGATTCATAATACTTTGCCTAACCTGGGTTCCCGAGACCTCAGCGTTTTAACCTTACTGTGCCTAATCTATAATATTACCAAAAAATCGAAAAAAGGTATTGGCTCTTTCAGAATTATTCTTTACCAAAAAAGTCCACAAACTACGTGCGGCACAATTCAACTTGGCAAATTATGTTACTACACGCCAACTTCGAAATACATATACGGCATACCTAACAATCTACCAATGCTAGCCGGAATTTCAGGTAATTTTCTATCGACGGTAGAAAGTTCAATTACTAATATGAAAAACAGGCGATATTGCATTCGTTGCGAACAATGCAATTTTAGAATTGGCGTGGTTCCGTAGACCTATTACTCAAAATATATCCGAAGTAAAACTAATATACATTTCGAGATACTGTAAAATCTCGCGCACCTGCGAAAAACACTTTGGTTTTACAACATACGAATATAACTTTTTATCTTTTATTTGGTAATTATAATATGTAAACATCTTGTTCAAGTATTCAAATCGAAGCTATAACAACTTATTTCCCTGACATTTTCACACCCACTATTCTACTTTCTACATATTTTTTATGTACTCGTTTCGAAATGCTAATATAATGTACATAGAGATTAATAAAAAAAGTAAGCGGTAATATCCTATGTATTTTATCGTATACAAATTCGAAGTTCTACAAATGCATGCAATGTATTGTTATCTACTTTTTGAATAGCCATCAATTTCATAAACAACATATATATCAACCATTAAAACAACACATTTTTATAAGAGAAACTCAATGTAAATAAGTATAACAATTCTACTCACCGGAGCTGCTTCCCCGAAGTTTGATAGTAGGCGCCGACAATGCTGGTCTACTCAGTGTGTAGCACTTACACTATATTCCGACACGAAGACTAAAGAAATTCAGAGCAGAAGCAACCACCTCTGAAGCTCACACTACAATGAACTCAATGAAAGTGGAAATGAGGGACGACAGTAAACTACCCTCAATTGTAATTTATATTTATGATAAAACAAAACTATGAAATATCCTGAGGATGTCGCTTTATTAATCAATTGATGAATTTAATTATCAATTATTTAGGCCATTTTAAATGTTTCGTTTTTAATACGAATAAAATCTTATATTTTTATTTTATTCATTGTGCCTTTGAAACATATTAAAACATATATTTTGTATTATCAAGTTGAGTACTCATAGGTATACGAAGTTCCAATAAATATATCTCTATAAATAGATATCCAATATTTTTATAAAAATATAAATATAATGTAAATGTTAAAATTTATCACGGTATCAGATTTTGTCGGACAGATCCACTTTTTTCTGCTCATGCAATTTTGGCTCATAAATACAATAGATCCACACAACATTTGCTGCATCATCTTTTAAATACGTAGTGATAATTTTCGCCTGAATGTCGTCAAATACTAAATATAGGCTTCCACTACAAATTTCACAGTATTCCTTTGGAAACGGTTTGCATCCGGTGTCTTAACTCCCTTTAAATTATTGTAATTAATTCCTAGAAAAGAAAATTAGTCCTACAAACTTAAAGTAAAATCCTAAAAAAATTAGTCCTACAAACTTAAAGTAAAATCCTAAAAAAAAAATAGTTTAAACAGGTAATATAGTTATGCTGTGGAACCCAAAACAAAGTGTAAATTGAAACAGTGGCGTTTTGACCGGAAACAATTTGCTGTGTAGGTATAACGTGTTCCCGCCGTTTTGCCATCACTTTTAAACGATTTGTCGGCAGCTGTTGTTTATATTAAAACATTGCTGATATGATAATTAAGTTAATATTTAGTCTTATTTTATTTCTGTCAATAATGTGCACATAAAGGAATAATATTCAAAATTACAAAAATACTAATGGCGGCTTTGTCGCCCCAGGCAATCTTTACAGACAACCATTGGGTGGATTTAAGAGAAGAAAAAATAAAGAGAATAGCTTTATCCTGTCAATATAAATGCCTTAATAAATCATACATACACACCTAAAATTAAGGTAAACTAAACATACATATCACAAGCCATCCACAGCAGTCAGTTTGGGGAATTATTGAACAGGCCTAATAAGGACCAGTGATAACTGAAAACTTCGTGAGGACTTTAATGGCATTAAAAAAAAAACTAAAAACTGAAACCTAAAATATCTGTCGATGCCGAAGAGGCTAGGCGTGAATATATTGACAAACTCTTTAATTACCAAAAGTAAATACAAATTTCATTAACAAAATATTTCAGCACGATATTTACTACACAAAATCCCAAATAAACAATCTCGCAATAAAATGTAAATATGAATATATAACCATTTATAAATATGATAATATTCGTAGGCAAATCCCTTTAACCCGCCGCTAGTCAATCCCATTTGGAGTAATACCCGTTTAGAAGTATTGAGATGTAACGCCCCGAGATATTTACAGAGGATTGTCTCCCCAATCCTAGCGACATATTTTTTCTTGGATTAAGGCGGGTGTAGTTCTACATAATATAAATGGAGAAACACATGTAAAGTTGTTTTAAGTGTTATCGTTTATGATTTACGGTCGCATGTCGCATCAGTGTTGACGTTGATTTAGATATTACGAAGGAATTTTGGGGTGTAGTTAAACGTCTATACTACTTTGTATTTGATCAACACCATGCCTGAAATATTTGTTAAAAAATTAAGAGCATATTTAAAATGCTCTTGGAATTAAAAATGATATTAATTTTATCTAAGAAGATAATGTTGCTTATCAATAATGAAATTACTGTTCACAAATTCAATTTCTTCAAATGTAATGCAAAATGGCATGTTACACCGCCTTAAACTATATAATGGGAATATATAGCAAACATATCACAAATTCATGGATTTGTATGTAAATAGTGTTGCTAACTTACCATACATATTTGTGTCATTTTCTATTGATTTAACAAACAAATGCTTTGTCTGAAAGGAATTGTTTTATACATTTATATTTCTTTTCTGTTTCTGACATCACCAGCCCCCTCTCAACTGAATTCTACTTGCATGTTAGCCTGAGTTTTCCATCGTAGTTTCATATCAAAATATTAATAATTAACAAGTAGGCAGGTAGAGCTTTTGTAACAAGGAATGAACACAACCCATGGCGATAGGCTCGCCCTATAACACAGCGTGAGACGAGCTACACAAGGCGAAACGTGGATGTCCTGGTTGCTACCAGGGGATGCTCTGCCTACACCTTCTGGGAAAGAGGCGTGCGTTGATGTATGTATGACTTTGTTATCACATATCATCACGCTGAGATGATGTTGTTGTGACTGAGCTGCGCAACATACCTACTGTACGTGCCTACTTGTATTTTACTTTTTTATTTTTTGTTGCTTCATAATATCGCGACTAATTGCCAGATAATTAAAACATATTCTTTCTTTTAATATACATTAATTAACACATCAATTTGCATCATCTAAGAAAGTTTTCTACGTATATCAACATGTACGTATAATATTAAGTAAACAGACGGGAGCCTCCTCTACATTTAAAAAGCCCTCGTCTTTTTTCTATCAACATTATATCCCCTATTACAAAACTAATCCTTGATATAATAAAAATTGAGACGATATTACAAGACTCACGCGGCTAGAGACGTAGTTTAAATCGAAGGTCAACCTAATCTTGTCTATCCCACAATTCCATAAGTTAAAAATATTTGGCCTATAAGTGTGGGGAATAAGATCCCATGTTTACGATTGACCGAGGATAAAACGGCAAGGATACAACGAGGAATAAAATAAATTGAACGGAGCTGAGACGACATAGACGATGCTTTTTATTGGCGTTATGGCCGGCCGTTTAGCTCAGACGTCCTCTGCAAATGAGATTAGATAATAACGTTTAGATGTATCGTGTTATGAGTAATCTTGAGTGTTATTCTTTGTCTGTATAGACTATGAGCGAGATACAGTTTTGTTAAGGAATTTAGAAGTAATTGTCTTCAACATTAGCCACAGAACGAATTCTGAGAAGGATAAGAATACACTGAATCTGCTGTGGATCAAAAAATAATTTTATAAAGGAATTATAAATTATTGTGCGTACCACTTTAGAATATCGACTTCTTAAGGTGGGAGTCACAGACATCGATTTAAATAATTCAGTGGCCGGAGACCTTCAAATATTTCCACACCGATCTGTTGGAAGCTGTTTACCAAAGATTCCTTTAGAGTATTCCTAATTTAGTAAATTGTGTTTTATTGGAAGTGGTGTGGTTGGTTACAGGCGATGAGACCTCGCATAAAACCTAATATTGTGACTTATTGCGCATATAAACTTGTGTGTTTTATGTCCATTGAAAGTTTTTAAACACACACGCTCCGAAAATATTGGTACTTTTAAAAGCACGTAAACTCCAATTAGCATAAAAAACGCTCGTATTCCTGCAGAATTATTAATGAGAGGAAAACTTCAGTTCTGCCTCCAATACCTGCCACAATTGAGATTAGTTCCACACCAATGTAGAATAAGGATGCGATTAACGCCCTGCCAATTATTCAGGCACAAATATATAATTTATATTTTCTCATGCAATTATTATGAAAATTTAAACACATACAAACTAAAATGCGGATTGTGCGACCTTCATAGAATTTCGCAAGGTCCAACCTTTAAAAGTGGTATGCATAGTGTGAATATTTATGAATAATTAAATATCCCAAATTACCCAAAAATTAATTTAAACAAGAAAACAAATTTAGAAACTGAAACTGGACTACGGCAAAAACGCTCATTAAAAAAGTATAAACTCAACAAGAAACTCTTTTGTAAATTTTTAGTGGTCAATTTCGTTGTAGCCATTTCAAGTAAGTTTGTTTTTATTTCACTATATTGTTTTTGTATTACAATGGTCTCGTGTATTGCATTTTGTTATATATTTTTACCGTCCCCTTTGTATTCAACACAATAGCAAATAGGTTTTCAAAGTTATTTCATATCCAAGAAAAGTTTTTCTCTTAAAGTAATTGCAAGTAGAAACTGTAAGAATCAAAGCGTGAATAACATATTTTCTTATAAGCGGTGGAAATGTAGTCCGTTAACATTCCCACACGTCACGACATTGTGGTTAAAATTATTCAAAGTTCTGAAATTTCGAATTAAAATCTCCTTATAATAAAATTTCAATCTGCAGGTAGTGAAAGCCATTGCTTTACTAGTCACAGGGCCACATTACACATCCTAGATAATCTTGAATTTGAAATATATTTATAAATATTTTATATGGTTAGATACGTACCTTGAACAAATAATATGCTTCGAATAAGTTGCTAACGATATATTTTTGTGGACGCCCATATTCAACAGTGGACAGCTGAAGACCAAGCAAAAGAATACTATACACGGGTAAAGTTAAGTAAACAAACTTGTATATTTTCTCATATACAACGGAAACCTGCTCACCAACATCCCTAAACACAAGTATACCGGAGCTAAACGTTTCGTAGTGGGTTTATTTACGATTTGGTAGGAAACCATCGTTTTATTTGCGTTCCGTTCAAAAGGCAGTGCGGGCTTCGAGAGCGCTCCAGCTGCTAGTTGAACTAAAAAACGAACGCTTCAACCATTCCCGAAGCTTCAAGTACGCGAGACGCGTCCGTATGAGCAAATCTATTCGAAATGTCTTGTTGGATTTAAATGTTAGGTATTTTAGCGGGATCTGCATTTATATTTGATTCAACATTTTTAGTTTTGAATTCGTTGGAAATCTCTTCAGCAAGATTTGTGATGCGTGGTTGTATGGATTTAAGCATTTGAATAGGTATGTTTAGGCTTAGGATATTGTAGAATCATCGTGATTCCACCATGATTGCTTATAAAAATCTAAAGTTCTTTAGTGTCTTTGAGAATATTTAAAAATTGTCGGGTCCATTTTTTACTATTTGGCATTAGCAGCAAATGATAAATCGCACCAGATTATTTTTTGTCTTTTGAATCCAAGTTTACGCTAGCCAATACATCCCGGTCTTATATTCTATGAAATCTCTCCGATCATCAAGACATATTATATCACAAAACTAAACGGACTACGCCGAATAATAATTGTAATAAGAAAAATAACTGTTTTCATCAAATTCAGTAAATAATCATTTTGTTAATAAAAACCCTATAAACGACTTTTCTTTTAAGAATACAACATAGGTTAGTTGTTTTATTCTACCTGCCATTCCCAGTAACAAAGCCGTGAAGTTAGGCTAATACGATTACAGAAAATGTAACTGTATCCCGCCAGAGGATCCCATTTGAATCTCATTTCCATACGAATTAATTAAGCCGAGTATTACACGTGACGTATTAGTTAATCATAATCCGATATTACTGTTATAGGATAGGTTAATCGAATTGAAACATGATCTGCTTGTATACAGAAGCTCAGTTGATTGATAGTCCACTGTCTGATACACCCAGAGTTACAAAGAAATTATAGATTCGTTGAGTTTAATTATTGAGATCATAATATAATTGTCAAACCAAAGCTGTCGGCCCAGCAACACAGCTTGCCGAATTAAAAGCGCGGCACATAAGAAAATATCTAATCATGGCGATGTCGGAGGCGGTTATTTTAGTTGCCAAGCGACACTTAGCATTCAGCAAACTTGCAATGAATGAAGTCGCCAACTAGCCCACCAACAAAAAGTTGCCGACATAGGCCGCTGAGCCGGCGACATTGGTGTGTATTCTGTGTGTGTTGTCAAAGTAAACTTACATGATTATGTACTAACAGCTTTATGTTATAAGATTTAAACCGACACGTCTATGAAACTTAGTAGTATTCTTACACATTATATTTTTAAATCGATTTATTTTACCCACACGTATATGAAAGAATTAACTTGGAGAAAGGGCGTTGGTCTTAGAATAAAGCAAATCTAACTTATATGTGCACGAGGTACTTAGGCTTTTTTTCATAACTTGTGAAAGACAAAAGGGGTAAATTTAAAAGTAGTCAAAATTTAATTATCGCAACTGTTTTGCGTCCTGCTATCCAAATTTTTGCTTGCCGGGAAGCTTGCACACAATAATAAACATAGCCACTGATTAACTTAATAAATCACCGGGAGATTGGGGCAGGTTGCGGGGGCAGAAGGGGGGCTAGCTGTCTCCTGTCACTGCCTTTGTGACGTAACCGAGTTACAGCAGTTTGCGAATTATACTAACTTTATCGGATTTACGCGTCTAACACAATTTGTTGAGGGCCTGAGCATGCCTTGGCCACGAGGTTTACTTCCGTTTGCATGATTTGTATGTAGTTCCATTTTAAACTTGGTTTCAGTGATAATTTAAAGATGATTTTTTTATATTATAATATTTTTATAGCATAATTATAATATTGTTATTATGAATAAACGCTAATCAAATGGAGAAATTATGAATATATTTTATAAAACAATAAGACGGGCATTACAGGAAATAAAGATTTTTCTTATCATAATTTATTAATTGCATATTTTTAAAATTGAATATTAAACTCAATTTTAAAAATGTTTTAAGATATTCTTCTATTTAAGAAGAGACCAACCCGGATTCCCTAATTTAACCCTCATTGATTTGACAGTCAGACAGATAACACGAAAATTCATCCGAAACCCTTCCAAATGGATGTCAAAACAACGACATTGCGTGATTAATACGTGCTAAGAACACTGGCTTACCACCGACCTTCCATAACTCATCTAAATAATATTCAAACAACCTTAGCACCATGGAATAGAGTGCAAAGTCGCTAAATTTATCCCAAAGCAGCCAGGCCCGCACTCAAAAGTTTTACGTAATGAAAAATGCAAGTTTGGAGTTGAACTCGCTAGGGTACTTAGCAAGTATCGCGTGTCGAATGACAAATGACCCAGCTCTGACCCTCTTAGATCCTTTCACAACTTCGCCTTAAGTACGTACAAACTTTGACGGGATAAATATTATTTTACGTAAGACTCGGGAATGATAAAAATACAGATGGGATTCTGTTTGCCCGCTTTTTGAATTAAAACTGGAGTTGGGGTTCAGAAAATGAGTTTAATCTTTATGTTATGAATGTTTCTGTTATGAAGAAGTTGTGAAATACTATCTTTTATTTTAATGTTATAGTTTTGCTGCTTGAAACTATTTGATGATGACGTATATTTTTGGCATAGAAGAGAGCCTGTTGTTCCCGGCGGGCCTTCATTTACTTCATTTTTATTTATGTCCTTTTACGTACGAACTGTATATTTTCATAAATCAAAATTAAATTCATGAATCAAGTTTTCTTGCAAAAGACTCTTACTCGCTAGAAACGCTCGCTAGAAAATTGGTATCCTATCAATTTTTATACGAAAAATGTTAATAGTAAATATGTCGCTTAAAATATCATATAAGAAAAAAACATTATAATAAGCACTATCCTTATAAAATATTTTGATATGGCAATAAGTTATATTAAGATTTAGTACAGAGAAATATCCACAAATAGAACATAAACACAACACAATAATAATTAAATGTCTGGATAATAAATTATTTAATAAGATCTAGGTCAGAACTAAGCCTTGTAGTAAGTGCGGGCAACCCCATCCCACTTGTCATTGGTCATCGTCTGAAACAAAAACATGAATCTAATAATCAAAACTTACTCCAGTTTTAAGATGACTGCCAAGATTTAAACTAATGACAAATACTGTAACAGCCCATAAATGCACCACTTCAGAGCACGGGCCTCCTCTACATTCGGGAGTGCAATTGAAAGAGGTTAGGCCAAATAGTCCACCAGGAAGGCCTAGTGCGGGTTGGCAGACTTTACGTACCATAGAAGCATAAAAAACTAATAATGAGAAATGACTTACGATTACGAGTTCGTCGCCTTTGTATTCCCTCTTGAAAGTGACGACAAATTCATTGGTTTTAGATACCTGGTGGATGCCGTCGCCCTCAATATTGTAAATAGATTTTACCTGCAAAAGTAAAATTATTGAATTTTATGTTCACGATTTTCCAGGACGTAGTAATTTTCATAGCCAGCATTTAGATTTTCAAAGCATAAAAATACTTTGCTATAAGAGATGAATATGTGGATAGAATTTTTTTTGCAGAAATCGACTTTGCTGAAAAACTGTTGCTTTCTTTTATTATTTATTTCATAAGCCTTTTTGCAATTATTATTGCTTGTAACTCTTTACTCATATCTTCAACTTTTAGTGTTGCTATCAACTGCACAAAATACCGCACAAATATATATATATTGGGATCTGGTCATCTTTACTCTGGAGTTATCAACGTCAACAACTGTTAAATACATTTTTGTAATATATCCCCAACTTTGACTATCATTCTATCGGTCTAAAAGGAGCTCGCACGTAATTGCTTAGATTGAATACTTTATTTAAAGTAGGTAAGTATAAAAAAATTAAGTACTTACACTAAAATCTCCGTCAACAGGTTCTTCAAATTCTACACCAGAGCTGAAATTGATTTCCTTGTTACCAAACGGATTGGAGTAGTAAACCGTGTAGGTGTCACCATTTTTAACAATCTTTTCTTTTAATCCATCCGTCAAGAATTTTTGTATCTTGTCGTCATCAATTTCTGGGAAAGATAAACAATTTTAGGTCTTACAGCTTTAGTTTATTTCTTTTTTGCAGGAAGTAGCTTGTTGAGTTTACAAACACGCCGGTTTTATTTGTACGACGTCTATGTCCAGCAGTGTATGTCTCATACCTGGTGGAAATGAATACGACTTTCGATTTTTCCGTAGTCCATACGTCTATTTTTACGATTTTAGGATGGCATAAATTAGGGCTAAGATCACATGACCCATGTGAAAGTAAGATCATATTGTGAACTTAGCCTACATCCGTTGAAACATGATTTGAAAATGCATATTAGGTACTGGGAAATAAGATAAAGAAAATAGCCGACCGTGAAACTTTAAATTATCAAACTACCAACAAGCTTTTTATAAAATATAATATTGTACTTCTTACTCAAAGACTTAAGAAACTCCGCATAGTTTTCCTCCTTGACATATTTGTATTCTTTCCCGAGGAACGACATTGTGCTCTACTTTCTTTTACTACTGACATAAAGTAATCGTTGCCACTTTATATTCAATCCCATTATCAACTGATAAACCGCGTTTAATAGTTTAATTAGCCAATAAAAGTGTGGGTTTAGTTTGCGGTGGGTATTTCTGCATTTAACTTTAGATTAGTTATAATACTCTCATATCGTATGTAGCAGGATCACGTTATAAATACACCCAAACGCATACATAGCCCTGCATTTCATACTTTGGAGACTTTTCGATCTTACAAACGTAAACCCCTAAAACCGGATACTTGTGGAGCATAAAATTCCAATTCAAATATTTATTGATACATTTACAGATTATGTATTAGTACTTTAACAACTGCATTAGTTTGGTAAAACTGTGTCGCAGTCTTTAGCGCCCACCCTCTTGGAGGGGAGATGACCGTGTCTCAACTCTTACAATGGCAAAAATATTCAAAACTATGACTAAATAAACTACTACAAATATTATTTAAACAAGATAGAAATGTTATCTAATAAAAGAAAAAAGAAAATACAAACAAATAAATTAAGCCATTTCTTAATTTTGTTCCTTTCTGTCAATGAAAATACAGTAAAGATAATATTTACATGTAGGAAGATATTTTATATAGAAAGTTTTGAGCCATGATGAAAATATCGACGAGTATATAATCAAAGAAAATATCCTTGAGTCATTAAATTACAGGTGACAACATTCTTTTCATTCGTATACACAGAGCTATGTAAGAAACTGCTATATTTCTCCATGTATTAAGATTCTCTGTCTGAAGGTTCTGTAAGGCTCAATTGCACAAACTAACTTTGCCTATACCTTTACCCTTGAAATTGTAAATTCCATACATTCGCAAGGTCAAATACATCTCAAATGTATGGCGATGACATTTTCATAGGCAAAGGTATTAGCAAAGTTACTTGGTGCAACTGAGCCTAAGTCGTAAGATAATATTATTACTAAACATCTCATTGTACTAAACTTCATCCGAGAGTTGTTATCTAAGCATTATCTCAGCAGTTGATTACAAAAGATACCGAAATAGAACACCAACACTGAATTATACTTAACTAACGGTCCGGCCCGGCTTCGCCCGGGGGCAGATACTTTTTAAATCCAGTCCACTTAAGAAACACAGAAGCTATTTCCTGTGACAACCACCCACGGGAACTCTACATTTTGTTAAGATAAAATGTAGCCTATGTGTTAATCCAGGGTATCAGGTATCTCCATACCAAATTTCATTAAAATATATATTTTTATAAATATATAGATACAGATATATATTATTTTTATAAAAACCAGAAGTGAAATTGCATTTTCAAAACCAACAATCATTTATTCGTACAATTTAGATGTTTCTAACAAATATTAATTTGCGTATACAATAAGACAGAATCCTTCTTATCGCTTCAAAGGGAAAAACAATACTCTAACATTCTACCGAATTACAAATTTAGGCAAGTTTACTTTTCTTATTTAATACGGCCAGACATCATTCATAAATAAGGTGAAGGTTTGTCATCTCTACGTCGTGTGTAACATGTTTTCACTATTCTTCTAACACGGCCTCTCCTGACTGGAGGACGTCCTCGTGCTCCCTTCATCTTTCATGCTTCTGAACACCACCGAACAGGAAGATACAGGCTCCGTAGAAGCTACGTGAAGCACTTCCTCGTTGCTCTCGGCAGTTTGCTCAGACCTCCAATGGCCTGCACATAGCATCATCGTCTGCGCCTGAGAACATAAAAAATAAATAAACATGTTGGATCAGGGCGCCAGTTATTACCGAAGACACGTCGATCCATTGTTGTTACATTGTTGTTGTCATATATTGAGCAAAATTATAAACACCAGAGAGGAAGCACAGTGTTAGCTATCTCCGATCGTAAGAAATAGTGGCACGTCGTTGACTCATTTTGTTACAGATCAAACATGACATAGGCACAAAGTTCGCATATCATAACAATTGATCAACATGGCAGTGACACAATGTTAGTGTACCAAAGCTGTCTATTAAATGTGTGTACCAGTTGAGCCAGAACTCGATAGCATGGCAGAGGCACCAAGTTAGCGTACCATTCGGCTCAACAACATGGCAGAGGCACAAAGTTAGCATACCATACGGCTCAACAACATGGCAGAGGCACAAAGTTAGCCTACCATAGGTGTTTTCACTATGTAGTAAAAACACGACGTTAACTTGCCACACAAGTCAACCACACCACTTGTGTGCCACACAAGCTTAGCCTCGAAGAAACCGGCACACGTATCAGGAGTCCACTCCTCTCGCCATGGCACCACAAACTCTGCCGCAGCCTGGGTCGCCTTCCCATACGAGCCTGCCAACAGTTGCAACTCGTAGCAACCACCGGGAAGCACCTTGACCACACCATATGGTCCGCACACGCCCGAGTAAAATTTGCCAGAAGCTTGTGCCTGTTACAAAAACAAATGAATTAATTTCAAATTGTCGTGGAGGTCTATCGGTCTACCGTCACCATTCACAGTTGGATCTTTTTGATGTTAATTCATCACAAGGCATCAGACATCCTTTGCTTACACATCTCTCTTAGCGCTTCACGATTGGGATAGTTTTCCGACGCAACATCTCGAACAAGATGACAAAGGAGTGGCATAGACGCTTCGATGCCCACTAGTAAATTCAGAGGTGATAAACTGGAAGTTTTCTACTTCGTTATATTCAAAACTAATTGCAATCGCCACATAATACCTGACCACACGCTCTGTCAGTGATTGCACTGTATACAAACCATGTTAATTAAGGTTTAGCAGTAACGTTCAACTTGCCAGTTGGAGTGATACATTTCAGAGGTGATTAGATGTGTGTCAACGCCTAAATCTGTTACAAGCTTTGTAAAGTCTGTACTTAAAAATGCTGTAGTACCAAATAACGGAATAACATTTGTATAAGTCTCTTAAGTTCTTCAGCATCTCGACCAAACATAGGATACAAGAGTCAATATTTAGATAACGCATCAGTTACAATTAACACATATCCATAACCGTTAGACTGGGGTAAAAGTTAGTCCATCTACATGTGTAAACGAAAATGGAACACTAGGTTTTTCCCACAAATGTATAAGTTGATGCGGAGCTCTAGGGTACAAAGCACAGAAGTTTAGAGTCTTCTCCTACTGGACTTTACTTATAATGCAGGAGATTATTCTTTTGAATACAATGACTAGAGTCTAATCGCCTTTCTGCTAACTTTTTAAATTAACTGATGTGTCTCTTCATCAGCAGCTTGTGCTATTTTAGCCCAGTTTTGCTCACTGCTTGCTTTTTTTTTTTTTTTTTATATATATTATAGGGGGCAAACGAGCATGCGGTTCACCTGATGGTAAGTGAACACCGCTGCCCATGGACATCTGCAACACCATAGGGCATGGAGATGCGTTGCCGGCCTTTGAGGTGGGAATACGCTCGTTTTTTGAAGGTCGCCAGGTCGTATCTGTCCGGGAATGATGCCGCTGGCAACTGGTTCCACAGATTTTTTGCAAACATTAATCGGATTGCAGTTCAAATAGTCAGCATGCGACATAGAGATACCATTGTGATACTCCAGAGTAAAATTAAAATCTTGCAGGCATATCCACCATCTGGCTACATGCGGTACTTCTTCTTTTACGTAGCTTTCAATGTGTTACAATTATTTACAAATAATGAAATTAACACCAACTAGATAACAGCTATTATTTTGCAAGGCTTTAACAACGACCAATATCTCAATCTCGTAAGAATGCTACCTTGGCTCAGCAACCTGAGTTTGTTTACTAAAATAGGCAACTACTCGTTTATACCCCTTTTCACGAACCTGATGAAGCATTGCACCATAACCATCAGAACTTGCGTCCGTATGGACTTCGACAGGCAAAGCGGGTTCATAAATAGCTAAAATTAGTCCGCTTATAATTCGCGAGATAATATCGTGCCGTGCTTATTCTTTTTCACTACCCTTGTAATTTTTGGTAATCGGAGCAGTCTTAGTGGCAAATCCTATGTAGCGGCGAAAGTAACTCGCTAGACTCAAAAATTGGCGAACTTGTTAAACAGTCTTTGGAATGGAAGCCTCAATTAAGCTTTAGCTTTTTTTTCGTTCGGCTACACCTGACCCTGACTGATAGTCCGTCTCTAATATTCTATTTTAGTAGACAAAAAAGAACATCTCTTTAAATTAATAGAAAACCAGAATCAGTCGAGTCTGAAAACTCACCTTGCGGAGAGTCAATAGCAGAGTCTCATAGATTGTATTAGTTAGTATAGACACTTCATCAATATATACAAGGACCTAACCAGACACAAGTGCGGGAGAAGATTATACACTGGTAAACATTAGGTGCGTTCGCTAAACCACAGGATATCTTTAAATGTTTATATCTGGTAAAATACCATAACCAAAGCAAGATCAGTGAAGACCTTACGTTTACCTAATTTATCAATACGATCATCTATCAGCGGCAAAGAGAAACAATCTTCAACTGTAATTGCGTTCAGATTACGATAATCAACACACATCCAGTCGCACCCATTTTATTTATGACCAATAGAATAAGGCTTGCATATTCTAATTCAGAATCTCGAATAATATTCATTTCAAGATGATCTTTAATAATTTCAATAACCCTTTAAATTTCTGTACAAGAAAGCCTATATGTAATTAGCAGGTATACTGCTGTTTAATTTGACATGCTACCAGTTTTAACTGTGGACGTCGCTGTCCCAGAGATGAAAAAGTCCAAAGACTCCTTAATTAAATCGGACAACATACTTAGGTTTTGATCAGTTAAAGCAGTATTGATCGGAATCTGCTTTGTCAGTATAGTACACATAACGTCATGTGTGAGACGAGGCCTGTAAGTAAAGTATTGCCGATCGCAAGTATGAACACACGTAACACCCTTGTAGTTCAGTCCATCAGTACCGACAATAATGGGAGTAGTCATAAATTCGGGCAATACAGCATGCAAGTCTACTTCTAAAGTAATCTCGTTAAACTCTACAGGCAGTGTGACAAAGTAAGTTGACTCAATTTCATTACCACCTACATCTCAAAACTCGAAAAACTGGCTTCCGCACATATTTAAAATGTTTCAGCAACGATGAAGAAATCAAGGATATACTTGATGCGCTATATACGAATATAAGAATATCGACAGGAATTTCCTGTACAACAACAACTTGTGGTTGCTACATCTTTGTTCTTATTAAAATGATTGTAGATTTGGGGATCCGTATGAGTATTACTGATATAAGCTCATCACTTAACTATGCGTAGCCTTAACAGAGACCTACGAGCATAATCGGCGTACGTCGAGTATTTGTCAGAGTCGGTACTCATGATCTCATATAAGATATTTGCAACATCTGGTATCATAGGGCACAACGGCTTAAACTCCTTGTTAAAATTACGTCAACTCCGATCATTGGTAACCCATTCGTTAAGCCAAATTCTTGCATCACCTTGCAGACAATTACCGATATGAGAGAGACACTCGTTATCATTCCAACGGTTTAAAAATTTAGCACAGTCAACATCCTCACATCACGTGTCTATATTGTTGATGCTGGGATCAGAATCGGATATGTAATAAGATTGGTTAGATCTCACCGTCATGTTGATTGAATGTATCGCATCAATGATACGATCAGTGGCACTGGTGTTACGGCCCGTAACAGCACTAACGTGACACCCCGGCGAAAACGATACAGCAGAGCGTCGATCTTCTTTCAGCGACGCCCGATTCTCGGCTCCAGTCATAGTCCCTGGTCGCGGCCGTGGTGACGACAGCGCAAGTGCATCGCTGCATGGCTTGCGTGACCGTGCCGATGAGGAGCGGCGTTGCTCTTCCAGTACAGTTAAACGATCTATAATTTTTACATTTGTTTAGTTAGCACATTATTAGGAGAATCATATTGTTGTTAAGTTCACCTAAAACAATATTTGGCATCTAGCACCAAAATCACTATCATGTAAGTATGCAGAATTGTCGCTAGGACGCGAGCTGCGACTCCTAGACCGATTTCTACTTTTTCTTAGGTATTTCCTTTACTGTTAAGAATCGGTAAACGAACTAAATAACAATTAAATGGTTAAGTAAGCTTGTATAGCTTAAAACTAATATTAGTCACGAGATATATTAAATGCAAACTCACAAATTTATTTGCGATCATGCACAAATATATTCAAAATCACTAGGTAATAAGCGAAAATTGGAACATACTCACCAACATTTTTCGGTTGTATACATTACCAAACATGATTCACGCAACAGCAAGGAGAACAAAATAACTTCGTTTTTGTACCACTAGAAGAAGAACCTTTAGCCAAGCGACATGAAAAACTGTCGTATATCAGGAATCCAAAGCGAATAAGGTCACGTAGAAAATCGAATCCCACTTCTGATTTTATAAAAACCAGAAGTGAAATTGCATTTTCAAAACCAACAATCATTTATTCGTACAATTTAGATGTTTCTAACAAATATTAATTTGCGTATACAATAAGACAGAATCCTTCTTATCGCTTCAAAGGGAAAAACAATACTCTAACATTCTACCGAATTACAAATTTAGGCAAGTTTACTTTTCTTATTTAATACGGCCAGACATCATTCATAAATAAGGTGAAGGTTTGTCATCTCTACGTCGTGTGTAACATGTTTTCACTATTCTTCTAACATTATATATATTTCTATTATTTCATCATAGTCCTAAGCGTTTCTTTAACTGAATCCCAATTGCCGTGTTTTGTATATTTATATAAGTTATGCTTTGTATACAATATTGTAGAGGCAGACTTAATGCTTGAGGCATTCTCTACAAGACTAGCTTGGATGGTGCGGAGAGAAAACAATGTAGGCGCATAAATTAACAAAATATGGTTATGTTATGATATTATTTTATTTTAAAGCTAAATTTATTAACGGCCACGGGTATGCTTGTATGATATTATTTTTCCCAGTGTTATCTTAATAACAGTTAATAAAAAGATAAGGTGTCGTATGATGAGAAAGATCAGGTAAGGGATTGCCATAGACAACTTCAACGGTTGTGTGAATGCAGGGTTTTTTTTTTCTATTGAAGCAGTTATCAAATATTTTATTAATTGTTTTGACTATAATTACACTTGTATGCCATATCCATTTGTATGTTTAAGTGCATCTTTGCCTAGCCTTAGAGATAAACTAGACAGTCAAAACAGTGGTCGCGAATTCGAACCCATGACATACACTATCGATTATTGCTTGCTTTAATTACGAAATAAGTATTATATAATACTTTCAGATTTCCATCCAAGATTTTTACAAAAATATTTAACAAAGAAGGTGATATGATATTTTGTAAATGAAAGGCTAATTTAATCTACGCTAAAAATCCGAAGCCCGAAACGGACTACAGTAAATGAAACATAGATTAGAATTATATACAGAGATTGATGCGCAACTCCACGTTTTTTTTATTTTCTGACATGATTTCGCCATCAGAGGACGCGCTAAGCAAACGCGCGAAATTTCATATCTGTTGTTCCAATATTTAAAAATGTGTATCTTTCGTAACCTCTGGTAATTTTGACCAATACCAAGTTGAAATTGTTTTTAATATCAAGAAAGTGCATAATATCAACATAAAAACATATTTCTTGGTTTTGGGGATACACTTCCGCCATTTAACAATTAGATTTAAACTAATAACATGATAATTTCCCGTTCTCGCCAGAGCATGGCGCTAGAATCAAAATAATCGTTTTCAATATTTTTCATGTAAGAAGTCGCACCCCCATGAAATTAAACAAGGAATTAAAATTGAAAAACGATTATGCGAAATTATTTCCCTAGAAAAGTTATAAACTGGGCGACAGTTAACTCTACGCGTTTTTTTGCGGAACGATTGGATTGCCAATACATTTCCTACGTAATATTTTGAACCTGTGTTTTGAACGATGTTGGAAACGGATATTAGTAACTGTTATATAGATAAAAATGTTTAATGGTGGTGTAGTTTTTCTACGGTACAATTACAAAGCTGAGGTCTCGGTTGGAATCCCGGGTCGAGTAAAGTGATATTGGATTTTCTATTCTTTCGGACCCGGAGTCAAGAATTTATGTCGAATATGGCGATAAGATCACCCCCTATCAAATCATATGACGGAACATACACGGCAAAATATGGATGTCCTGGTGGCAACTATGCCCGTCCCTTCTGGGAAAAAGGGGTGAGTTTATGCATGTATGTATGTATGCATGTATGTATATTGTATGTACGTAATGGTGGTGGGTAGTAGTTTAATAATAGAGTAGCACTTTTAACATATTAATAGTAGTTTGTTGCTATTTGTCACCATAATTTAACGTAACCATTAAATGAAAACAAGTAGGTACAACAAAATATATTTATTACCTTGTAATTGTGTATGAAATATATGATATATAAATAATGAATTCTGTATTAACAAATGGAATAAACCTTTTTTAAATATCTTCAAGCCTTGTAGTAAATACGAGCGACGCCATCCCACTTGTCACTGGTCATCGTCTGAAAAGACAGAAATTGTTAATAGAATAAGCTGTTGAATGAATTACCCTATCAAGGTTTCCTAAAAAGGTTACATCATAGAGCTCTTCACAAACAAATGAAAATGTTCTTAAAAATATTGCAACATGGGCCTCCGTAAAAATGGAGTGAAAAGGTCCTCACAGGATCAGCAACGTGCAAGTGACACGTCCGGTGTTGCAGACATCCTTAAGATACAGCAACTTTTTACCATCAGGCAGGCCGCTTGTTTGCCTTCTTAGTATCAAAAAACAGAAGACGAGAGAATAGCCCTCTTGATGAAGGAAAACAACGTGGAGAACTTATACCCGACGCTAAAACCAAAATGGGAAGGCCTATATCGAAAGGGTTTATTTGCTTTGAATTTCCATCAATTTTTTTTTTATTGCTATGAATGACGACATGCCGACATGACGACGAGACGAGCATGCCGTTCGCCTGATGGTAAGCGATAAGACCGCTCATAAACAGTAGCAGAACCGAACAATACCAATAAGCAATGCTTGGCATTCCACTGCGCCCGCCATTCTGAGACATAAGATATTAAGTCTCAATATGTCCAGTAGTTACTCTGGCTACAATGTCCTTCAATCCGAAACACAACAGTGCATTTACACTGCTGTTTGACGAGAGAAATAGACAAAGTGGTGGTACCTACCCAGGCGGCCGCTCACATATGAGAGACCTATCACCAAATGATAAGTAATAAATTATTAATCGGCGAGAGATGATTATCTCTCGTCCACCTACCATTGCGAAAAATATCCTAAAATTTGAAGCGTAGTTGATATTTGATAGAATATCAGATGGATGACCGCAAATTATAAACCAAATTAATATCAAGTAAGTAAAAGAAGAAGACTGGTATTCTTACCACCACGAGGTCGTCGCCTTTGTACTCCTTTTTGGAATTAAGATTGGCGTCCTTGATTTTCATCACCTGGTTAATGGTGTTGCCATCGATGGTGTAGGTAGATTTTACCTGTAAACGCCATTGTATGCCATGTATTTACATAAGCTTTATGAACAAATGTGAGATGATGAATAGACTACATGTGCCTAAGGACCTGAGCTACACAAATCAGAAGTTATTATTTACTAAGTACAGCGTGGCACATAACACTATAGTGGCTGTTAAATCACTACATGCCCCGTAGCCTCTTGCTGAAATATCAAACCAAAATTACCATAAAAGATGGAGAAAGTACGTACACACTATTGGTAACCGAAAAGATTCTACTGCCAATAGGTTCACGGTGATTGCTGGTTCACATCCCAGTGCACATCCTTGATTTTTCGGAGAGTTGCGGGTATTGATAGTCAAACACCACGCAATATCAGGGTGCAGGAAAATATCGTGACTAAACCTGCACACCGCGCCGTAGCGATTTGTAAAAATTTCTACGGTATATAAAGTCGACTAACTTGCACTAAGCCAGTGTGATGGCCTAGCATAACCTCTCTCAAATGTTCTGTTTATGATGAAGGCCAGAGCTCTACTGGTGCATACAACGACTTATATAGAGTGTCATAGATACAGATTTTATTTTAAATAATCTGCACTTACCTGGATACCATCTTCCATAGGCTCTTCGAATTCCACGCCAGGCTTGAAGCTGACTTGCATATTGCCCTGAGAAGTTATGTATTCTAGGGTGTATGTGTCGCCATTCTTCGTCATCTTCTCGGCTAAATCACTGGACACATGGGTCTTGATTTTCTCATCAGTCATTCCTGGAAGGAATATTTTGTCATCTCTCTTACATATTATGTGCCATTGAAGAGGGTAGAAATTAATTTCATAGAAAATGTAAAAATGGGAAGATATAATGATGATGTCTTGAATATAGATTTCTACTGTATCTTACCCCACAAACCTAATATCTAATGTAGGATAAAAATCTCAAACTGAAAAAAATAAGGGATTATTAACTTAGGTTAGAAGGACATTATAGCCCAAGTAACTAGGAAACATATTGAGACTTAATATTTTATGTTTGGCACGATGGCATGCCAAGCATTGCTTTGTAATTCATGTTTTGTTTTGTTTTGCTACTGTCCGCGAGCTGTCGTATCGCTTTCCATCACGCGAATGGTATGCTCGTCTCGCCATTCATAGAAATAATAATAATAATAAACCATAGCAAGCAGTAGAGGAACATGCAAAATCGTTACATGTTGATAAAACAACATTTTTCAAATTTTTGGTGCAGCCTTAGAACCCATGAGGCCTTATGAATTAAAGCCTCGAGAGATACACGATACTTCGGGGAACACCATAAACATTTGGGAAAACCCGTGAATACGTAAGGCTAAATTGGAAGTCCTATGCCCGTCTTCTCTATATTCACTAGACCATGCCATTTAATAAATATGATACAGCGACATTGAATTGATATATTTTAAAACGTGAGAACATAATACTCACCTAAAGACTTGAGGAATCCTTCATAATTCTCAGTTTTCACAACTTTGTATACCTTGCCGAGAAATGCCATTTTTCAACGTAGGTAGGTACTTGTGACTGCTCACTCGAATGTGACTTTACTAAACATCTTTGAGTTTATATACAACTTTTATCTCTAGTCATTTTATTATTATTGTACACCCTATTTTGTTTGCTTCAGAATTAAAAATGCATGAGTAACGTTTGAAATGAATTAGTTCTTTGATATCTTTATTATTTTATAGTACCTAAATAACTAAGTAAATAGACTAATACTAAGTTCATGGAAGGATAATCTATTTAGATATTGACCAAAATTCGTTTTATCCTAGTTGTAGGTAATCCATGTACATCCACATTCGAGGCAAATATAGTTGGCTTCGACTTTAAGAATATGACTACTTGAGGCATGGATGTCCCCTATAACATCGTGGGACAGGACACACAATGCGAAACGAGGGTGTCCTGGATACTACCGCCTGTCTGTCTGCCCCTTCTGGGAAGAAACGTGAGGCTATGTATGTTTGTATGTACTATCGGCATGGACGAATAGTAAATTTTTACAAAGGCATTTGACGTTGAAATCAAACCATCATTATTTTCAATCCCCGGAATTCTGAACTTATAATACTCCCTTCCTGGACTTCCTTCAAGTAGATATGCAAAGTGGTTTGTTACAAGGACATATCAAGCGACGTCCTGCAAACTTTATTAAATCGAAATAAGCTAAATATATTTTGTATGGTCTAACAATCTTATGTCTCAGTATGGCGAGCGCAGTGAAATACCAAGCATTAGTTGGTTATTCATGGTGTTGCTTGGATTTTGATACTGTTTATGAGCGGTCGTATCGCTTACCATACCGTATGGCATGCTCGTCTCGCCATTCAAAGCAAGAAAAATAATAACTCTAGGAGAGGCACGTCCCCTAACCAACTCCTCTCTATGCAAACATTACCATATAATTATTATTATTATAACCCTGAAATATTATTACGCACACCTTGGTTTTACAAGCTATTTCGATGTTTGCGTACAGATAATAATTCGCCAACAAACTATAGAGATAATGGACACTCTTATATGGTTTGTCATTGTTGAACCATAAAATGGATTTTCACAAAAAAAATTACCTGTAGTCTCACTGTACTTGTACAGGAATTGTATCACATTCGACAGCTTTATTTAAAAGAAGTCATTATCCAGGTAGGTACCACCACAATGAATACTTCTCACGCCAAACAACAGTGTAAACGCACTGTTTTGTTCCGGTTTGCACATTATAGCCAGACACAGCCTCCGTGGCGCAGTTGGTTCGACTCTGCCTGTGAAACGAGAGGCCACGGGTTCGATTCCCCCACCGAGAAAAATGTTCGTACTTCGTGCGGTACACACATATTTCTGTCGGGTCTGTGAGTTAGAGAGACCGAAAAGTCTCTCGTAGTTCCCGATACCCACGACACAAGACTCGTCTTAGTGTGGGGCCAGGACTATGTATGTGACTGCTGCTGTCATTTATTATTTATAGAGTAACTACTGGACATATTGAGAATTAACACCTTATGTCTCAGCAAGGCGGGCAAAGTGGAATGCCAAGCATAGCTTTGTAATTCATGGTGTTTTGCTACTATCTATGAGCGGTCTTATCGCTTACCATCAGGGTAATAGCAGGCTCGCCATTTATTGATAAAGGAAACTGTCCCAGGCCGTAAAACCCGTAATTTTCTTTTACGCCAGTGTGTCGCATACTGTGACAGAACATATAAGTGATTAGCGCTGTCCAAGAACATCTACAATTATGGGTGTTTCCGTTTGAAATCATTCAAGCAATCTTACTCACCGATACACGGCTGTTAAGCCTTTTGACATCCATTCTCTGTAGTTGTAATACCCTGATTGAGCCGGTCATAATGAACTCAGAGGCAACTAAAGCATAGCGCTATTTGTCTATATGCATAACTACATTGATTACTATATATAAAATACGTTGTATTGTAAATATTTATCAATAATTGCATAAATAATTGCGCTTTTTTCCCAGATGGGGTAGGCTAAGGTGCTATCAGGATCCCCCCGTTTCGCTTTCTATTTCTTCGCCTTATGTGTTTTGTCCCACGACGTGTTACGACGATCTTATCGCCAAATCAAGCGCAAATTGTTTTATCTAAAAACCAGTATCAGTTTTCCTAACTTTTGAATCGAACCCAAGACCTCAGCGTTGTTAATTGTAATCATACTGTATAAATGCGCCACCGAATCAGTCATTTGTACATTGGTATATATTTATTTATACAAAGTTCCTCCTGAAAAATCAAAGTAGGCGCACCATAAAATAATCATGATAAAATAAAAATTTGGGTGAATTCATATTATACGTTGTATAATGTATTGTAAATATCCATCGATATATGCCATTAATATTATTGACGAACCCCGACTTGGCGTCTGTCAATAACTGGCGGAATATCATTTGTAACGTAAAAGGGAACTGTTGTTTATTAAGTAACGTGACTTGTAGGTTCCGTGCGTACCAGCTCCCGAGCTATATCCGTCTTCAATGCTTCCATTAGCGAGAACAACAGATCTCTAATTAATGGAGTTTATATTGGAGATCGGAGATAGAACGTGTTTTGATTTGGGTCGGAGATTGGCGATTCATTCTAAATTGAGTTATTTTTGTTTGAAAGTATTTTACGGATTTGTAGTGCAAATTTCGTTGTATGTTTTATATATTTTAATGTTTATGTAAGTGAAATATTTATGATAGATATATAAATCAATTTTGTTCTTTATCTTAGCACTGTATAATGTTTTTTTAGACGTGTAATCCGCCTCGTCACCACAATGTAAAATAATCAGAACTTCGCGTACTTGACCATATCCTAAGCGGAATACTAGCATAGGTTAGTACATTGGTTTTCTTACCCACTTGCATACTTTTTTTGTAAAAACCAAATAACAGTGCACTTTCTTATGACGATATTGTATATTCACCGTTATGATAATGAAAAAAATCAAAGAAAATCTACATCTGCAAGCTTGTACAATTAATTAGCAGGTTTAAAAACTTATAGTGTTCACCATAACACGGCGGTAATGTATGCAAGGTATTCTCTCGGAAAGTGTTATTTAAAAGTATAATTATAAAGAAACATCACTTAGTTTTCTCAACGGAAAATTTTGCGTTGAGAACAAATTATGCACATTCTTAATTAGTTGCTCATAGCTCAGTGGCTACATGTAATCACTACATAGTATAAAACAAAGTCGCTTTCTCTGTCCCTTTGTATGCTTAAATCTTTAAAACTACGCAACGGATTTTGATGCGGTTTTTTTAATGGACAGAGTGATTCAAGAGGAAGGTTTATATGTATAATACGTACATATGATTGTACAGAAATCTATTTGTACCCGGGCGAAGCTGGGCCGGGCCGCTAGTTGAATATAAATCTTTCACAAACGCAAGCATTAGCTTGAAGATATCAAGATTTAGAGATAAAATACACTTCGTGGCACAGTTGGTTAGAAGTCGGGTATGAAACGGGAGGCCACGAAATCGATCCCCGCAACGAGACAAATAGTTGTACGAACCTCAAATATTTGTATCAGGTCTGGGTATTTGTGGGACCGAAGTCTCTCGTAGTTCCTGATACCCACGACACAAGACTCGATTCTAGTGTGGTGTCAGAACTGTGTATGTGACTGTTGGGTGTATTTGTTTATTACTTAAATTACATAATTTATTCCTGTAACTTTCATGAGGTAGAGTGAATTACATTTACCATTATCCAATGTTCACTACACATATTACTCCCGAAAAATCCTTTGAAATGATCATACATGTAACATATACAAAAACTCACGCTTTTTCCCAGAAGGTGAAGGCAGAGGTGTCAGGACACCCACATTTCGCCTTGCATGTTCCGTCCCACGATATTATATCAAGCTTATCGCCATATCGCACAAATTCCCGATTCCAGGCTGATAATGAATTGAAAACAAAATCATTTTGTTCGACTCGGGATTTGAAGCCGAGACTTCAGTTTTGTAACCGTATCGACTACCGTCAGGCCCGGATCTAGGGGGGGGCAAGTCGGGGTGCGTGCCCCGGGCGGCAAGTTCAGGGGGCGGCATATTGAATCTTGGGAGACAACTACAAAACTCATCAATAACGTAACACCACTTACACTTTTTTTTTCGCCGTGCACGAATTAGTGATTATGCGATAGAGGCGCGTGAAAAAGAGATGAAAACTTAATATTTGGAATGTATAATAATTTATCCATCTCAACAATTACGTTTAGTTTCAAATATCCAATTTGTGTTTAGTAGTTAGTTTTAGTTGATTAACCATCGAACGTCTTTTATGTGGTACAGGCAGTGGCGAATTTACTAGTAAGCTGAGTAGGCTGGATCCTAGGGCGGCAAATTTAAAGGGGCGGCAAATCTGGGCCAATTTTTTTTGTTTTGATTTACTGAAATAATAAAAGGCAATATTATACACACTGAAAAAATGGGGTTTGAAAATTAAGAATAGTTAAAATATTTCAGTAATATGTTCCCACGTTTCCACGTTGACAATTTAATAATAAACACTTTATTAAATATCTATACTTGGATCTTCTTCTTCTTCTTCTACCGGGCGTTATCCCGGCCGGTGCCAGGGTCCGCCTTCCGGCAAATTCTCCTCCATTTCGCCCGATCTTCGGCATCCTCAATAGTAAGGCCATTGACCCTCATATCTTCCTTGACGACATCGAGCCAGCGCTTCTTTGGTCTATCCCGCGATCGAGGTCCGGGAATATTGAGGCTCAGGCACACATTACCGACGCACTCCTGCGGTTTCCTTAGGACGTGACCATACCATCTCAAGCGGGATTCCTGGAGTTTATCAGCCACATCGCGGACACCAAGACTGCCACGGATGTGCTCGTTACGGATTTTGTCCAAACGCGTAACGTTGCACATCCACCGCAGCATCTTCATCTCCGCGACGTAGACCTCCTGGACGGGCTGCTTGAGGGCAGGCCACGTCTCAGACCCATACAGGAGCACCGGCCGCACGATGCTTTTATAGGTGAGACCCTTGAGCCTCATCGGCAACCTGCGGTCGCAGAGTATGCCCGAGATCTCCCTCCACTTAGCCCAAGCAGCGCTTATACGGGCTTTGACGTCAAGGGCGATGTCACCGGACTCATGCAGTACGGACCCAAGGTACTTGAACTTGTCCGTCTTCACGGCAAGTTCGTTCCCTATCACGATGCTTTGGGGGTCCGTACTCCCGCAAGCCATGTACTCGGTCTTCGCCACATTTAATTTCAGACCACCGCTCTCAAGCGTTCCTTCCACCGGTTGACCTTGCGCTCCAAAAGTCGCCGGTCCTCCTCCACCAGTGCAATGTCATCGGCATACATCCAACAACCAGAGCGCAGGGTCCTGGATGTGAGACGTAATGGCGTCGAGCACAACACTGAAGAGGAATGGACTCAGCGCCGAGCCTTGGTGCACACCGACATCAATCGGGAAAGGATTCGTATCGTCAACGGCGGTCCGAACGAAGGACTCGGATCGGAGGTACATGTCTCTGATAATGTCCACATAGGCTTCCGGTATCCCTTTCATCCTCATCGCCCACCAGATTGCCTGTCGAGGCACACAATTGAAGGCCTTCAGCAGGTCCAAGAAAGCCATGTGCAGTGGCGTCTTCTTCGCTCTGTATGCCTCGCCAAGCATCCTGAGTGCAAATATCGGGTCGGTAGTACCACTGCCAGGACGGAAGCCGTATTGACACTCAGAGATAGTACACTCTTGGCGGAGCCTGGACTCGATGACGGGTTCGAAAAGCTTCATGGTATGACTCATGACCTTAATGTCACGATAATTACCGCATTCCTGAACACAGCCTTTACCCTTGTACACGGGAGTTATCACACTCAACCGCCATGAGTCAGGCATGTTTTTGGTATTCAGGATGCGGTTAAATAACGCAGCAAGAAGCTCCACACCATGAAGCCCCAACGACTTCCACGCCTCTATCGGAATATAGTCAGGCCCTACCGCTTTCCGGTTCTTCATGCGACGAAGACTATAGAGAACTTCTTCAGGTGCAACAGGTGCAACAAGACCTTGTTTCGGGGGCAATTCGGGGTAGGACACTCCCAAGTAAATATCTATACTTGGATATTATAAAATATTCCAACAGTGATACATTATAAAAAAATCTTGCTTAAATGTGAAAAAACACCTATTAACATTGATTATAGTCTTTAGAGTTCCTTGCTAAAAATATAGTTTTTTTTTTCAAATTGGTTATTTATTGTTTTCACGCACCCCGTGGTCAAGGGACGGCAAAATTCCTTCACGGTTTCCTTTGCCTGGCGTAAGAGGCGATTAATAGGGGTCATTGGGGTCGCTGGCAAACTCTAAGATGTGCGGAAGAACTCGTGGCTTCATAGCGGACGCCCACGGTTAGGGCGTCCGTTGCAGAGAAAATCTATGCCTACCTAAGTTGTGAGGAATTAGGATATTAAGGAAGGAGGATATTAGGAAGTACGCCGGGTGGCACGGCGAGTCAACTAGGTGGTACTCGCTCATCCGCATCGCCTATTATCCGTAATACATCCAACCTGGCTGCAAAATCTATGCGGTACGGACAATAATTGTCCCCGTGCGTCAGATTGGAAGGCTGGAGACCTCGACATGCAACTTATGATTTCCCCGTAGATATCGATTTAAAAAAAGGTATTGTATTCACTCCGTTTTTAGGAAATTGAGTTTGAATCAGATCTGGAAGTTTTGACTGACAAGGCTATCCTTATAATATCCGCCATAATATCTGTGCCGCTGTACGTATGTATAATGTATATAAATATATGTGTATGGTGTCCTACCACGAGATCTATTTCAGTCTACTCTGCCCTATTAACCATAAGACGTTCTATGGAGTCGTTAATTCGTCGTGAGAAATTACCGAATATTCGAAGTATATGGGGCCGTACTATCTTGGAAAGACGCTACTTGATGCAGAGTTCTTGAAACGTTTGTGTGGAATTCGGACCTGATATTCCAAGCATTCCAACACCTCATCTCTAGGGAAGCTACATTTTTCTTCTCCCGTAACGTCCATGTTTCAGCAGCATACAGAAATACGAGGAAGTGCTCGGACAAGCCTGATCTTTAGTAGCTTTTATAGTAGTACGATTCCTCCATATTTTCCTGAGTTTCTACATTGCCCCTCTAGCCATCGCCATACATCATTTTATCTCAATGATACAACCACCATTGTTATTTTTATACAGCCCAGGATAAATGTACAACTGAACCAGTCTTGGAGGAGCCCAGCGACAGTTTGTGATGTGTATTGAAATCCCCCAAGGCCATTTCAGCCGACGGGAACTGCGTCCACCCGTCATCAGCCACATGGCTGAGATACCTGAACAGCCGCGTCGTCTCATCTTCCCCGTTTTGAGACCTGTAAAGGCACACGTCGATGCGGCTCAGGAAACCAAGATTCACGTGCAAACACAAAGCGGAGAAGGAGGGGCCCTCCATGCAGCTTAAACGGTGACAGTAGATGTCCAACCGAATATACATACAAGCATACCCCGACTTTAGGCTTGGAGCTTTCTTCAAGCGAATAACCGGGGTACAGCAGGTAGGAATATTCGGCCGGACAACGAATCCGTATCTCCATCAAGAAGAGCAAAGCAGACTAGGCCGTCTCGAAATGGTGGTGGACGGCATTAAGGTCATTTGGAGTTCGCGGATGTTGGTGAACTCCATAGTGAACGCGATGGTGGGGTTATGCACCGCTGAAAGACCTGCTTTGTTTAATTGCGCTGTCATGAAGTTGAAGGGATGGGTTTGATGAAGAGGCATCGAGAAGCCAACGTCCGGGCATTAAGTAGGCCGAATGGGCACCGGCATGAAAGGGTCGGCATGTCGCTAAATGTCGGCCACATCCGGTCACCAACCGGCACGACGTACCCGCCCAAGATTATGTGCGACATGGTGAGGCAGCCCCTCGTGGTGGTTAGCCACGATTGGGCTCTTGTACTGTACTGTCTCTTTGGCCGGCGGGTCAACACTCCTCCCTTTGTTAGCGATCAAAAATACGTACAAAATCACTATCAGATCATTATTACGGTCTTTACGCCCCGTGGACGGCAATTGCTACCCAGATGGACACTTAAGTCCTACCACCACGAACTGTGTCACTCATTTGGCACTACCCAGGGGTTACGTGTAGGAAAACTAGAGTCAAAGCTTACAGACGTGTGTGACGTTAACCCTCAAAAGTGACGCTAATACAAAGCGTGTAAAAATGCTTAAGAGCGTTTATACCCTGCACGCGCTTTTTGGCTTAAAAACAGGACTTTTCAAATGAGTTAATAGCCACCAATAAACAATTTAAAGGAAAAATAATTAGTACTAATTTTAGAAAAGGTTGTCATCTAGGGATTTTGGTGGAAAACATTATAGATTGATGGATAATTTGTGAGTACTATAAGGATTACTGAACACAAGATTCGTTATTTAGGCTTTAAATGGCAATTTAGAAGCTTAAGATATCTGAAACCACTAAATATAAGATGAAAATAAAAATATTATCAGACTAATAAGACCCTTATGGAGGGATTTTGCTGAGAAAAATAATCTTTTTGTGTTTAGTTCCTGAAAAATAAAAATTTAAACAATGCGAAATTATTCAGAAACTCTCGTCAAGAACATATTTTTTTTCATCAACTTATCGTACATAATTTTTTATAGCAATTGCATATTATAATAGAAGAACATCTTATCAATAAATTACCATTTTTATATTTCAACAAAATTAGTTTTCATGTTTTCTACAAATATTTTAAAAACCACTATAAAACACGCTGTCCGACGTGGATCAAATCAGACCGCCGCAAGGCCTTCTAGAGGGAGGACGTATCGCTCGTCGCTCCGGCCTAGCTGCAGTCGATTTTTGCCGTACGTAGTAAAAATAGTCACGCGCGGACTGCGATTACCACATCTTAGTACTTTGGTAGTAAAATATTTAATTATTTTTATTACCTACAATGATTTTGTAGTGAGTATAAATTATGTTTCAGGTAATATAATGGAATGTAATTCCGAGGCTAAATTATGTTATGTATTGTAATATAAAATTGAATATATTTCGTAATTGTAAGGGGTTGTAAGGCCCCTAACACTATTAATGTGTTCGAACACGAAATGATTAATAAAACGTCCGTAGTGTCTACTGATTGAACACTGATTTGAATGCAACTTAACAATGTAATCATAACGAAAATATGATTAGTATCTAAATTTGTATTATTCTTTGCTTGCACAGTAATATTTGTCTACTTATAATGCAAATAAAATATTTTTATGATATTATATTACAGTTACATTTCAATTGAATATTTGAAGCGCACGGACCAAAGTTGTTTGAGCCGATTGTATAGCGAGCCGACGCGGCAGCTCTACGCACACAGCTTTGGTCGCTTATGTGTGCGTGAAATTAACGAAGAAATACCTATAGTTGACTTTGCGCGCAAGGTGTATACGCTCTTAACATGGTGGTAAAATGACGTTCTTTCCCGATGACCTGTGTTGAGTGGGCGTCTGGTTGCTAAAAATGATGATGATGATTAAAATAAAAATATAGGCAAGGGAGGGGGGGGGGGGGCGGCATTTTTCAATTTTTGCCCCGCCTCGAAAAAAACCTAGATCCGGCGCTGACTACCGTAGTACAACTACGCCACCGAGGCTGCGAAATTATCCTAATAACAATTCAAAGAATTAAAGTCAGAACATACTGTAAGCGTTAAGATCTGGGTTCGAATGCTGTCTAGTATAGTAACAGTACTAAATCAATGAAGCGACATTTACTAAGAAAATACGTCAGGTAACAATACCCTAAGTTTTTAAATGTATACTGAAAACTTGTTTCTAAATAACCTACGTTATTTATCGACATTGTATACTAAAAGCCAACCCGCACTAGGCCAGCGTGGTGGACTATATGGCCTAACCACTCTCAATCGTACTTACGATTGTAGAGTAGGCCCGTGCCCTGCAGTGGGACGTATATGGGCTGATCCAGATACTAAAATCTAGTCAGATAATATATTTCTAACTTTAAAAAGGGATAATTTTAATCAGTTCTCTTATTTTGGTACATACTCAAAACTGCCATTTAGTTACCATTAATTATGTATTTATTAAAGAATAAGTAATAAAATATGGTCAAATAACAAACTATATACTTTTATAAGGGTAGTAGAAATAAAACAGATCGATAGAAAAATATTAAACTTTATTCACAGTATACAACTGATATGTTAGTTACATTTAGTTACATTCAAATAACAATATGAACACAAAATATACGAGCGACGGTAAATGCATACATTTTAACATATTCTTATAACATTCAAGTTTATGTAATAATTTGAAAAATAAGATGGCAATGGGAATTACTTTTCTCTACTATACCCTCATTTTGAACAAATATTCGTCAAATTTTGCTATACTTTCTTGCTCGTTTTTCTCTAGAGAAAACCGCTTTGCGAACCTGATGTTAAATCGAAAAAAGACAATCTGAATAATATTGAACATATTAGTGGATTCAATAAATCATTTACAATTCTTTTAATTATAATTTTTATTGCATATGGGAGACCTACGATTTCATTTCTTGTATAGTATAATAGTATACAAGTGCGTGGTGGCCTGTTGGTAAACGGACTAGACCCGGCTGCCCACATGTTCAGGGTGGTCGCGGGTTCGAATCCCAGGGCACACCTCTGACTTTTCGGAGTCATGTGTGTATTGATAATCAATCACCATGCACTAAAACGGTGAAGGAAAACATCGTGAGGAAACCTGCATACCATAGCGATTCATAAGAATTTCTATGGTATGTAAGTCCGCCAACCCGCACTAGGCCAGCGTGGTGGACTATATGGCCTAACCACTCTCAATCGTATTCTCGATTGTAGAGTAGGCCCGTGCCCTGCAGTGGGACGTATATGGGCTGATACAGATAATAGTATACAAATATTTGTGTCTATTTGACATCAAATCTGCGATCTCTAGTTCATGTAGGTCGTCAAATATAAGTATTTACAAAAATATCTCTAAGGGAATAAATAAGTAATTCTTTGTCAATTTTCGATTTCAAATTATTCTCGACTAATAAAGTCGATCAATTTATTTTATAAAAACATTTTGGATTTATATCATATATAAGTATATATTTTTGCAATGAATGGCGAGACGAAAATTCCCTTTGCCTGATGGTGAGCGACACAACTGCTCATGGCTCGTCAAAGCCAAACAACACCATGAATTACAAAGCAATGCTTGGCATTTCACTACGCTCGTGATTTTAAGACATAAGGCGTTAGTCTTAATATGTCCAGTAGTTACTCTGGCCACAATGTCCTTTAAACCGGAACACAACAGTGCATTTACACTGCAGTTAAAGGACATGGCCAGTTTTTGTATGGCGCTGTGCCTAGTACTTCGAATCTCGTCTACATCAATTAGTTTTGCATTGTTGGGGTAAGGTTTGTTCCAAGATTAATACAGAAAAGTTACAAAGCCTAGGAAGTTCAGGGTTTTTAGATATTTACAAAAACATATTTTATTTTCAGGTTAGGTTTTGTAGGTTATCTGTCAATTTATTGAATCGAATAAAAATACATTTACATAAATGCTTTATCATCTAATTTGGAATTTAAAGGAACTAATATTTTATAAGTTCCACAAAATATACACCGAGACGTATTGTATTTGTGTCACAATGTAAACAAATATACAAAGCATGGTTCCTGTCAAGTGTCAAGTATTTTACAGCAGCGTTTAGTTGTTGCTACGAAAGTGTGTAAAAATGGGAAGAATATATGTGTAAGTATATACTACAAACATTGATTTATATATATTTAGTATTGTTAATTATTATGACTTATTACCTGCTTATAGATTATTTTTAGGAATATTTTAGACAAAGTTATTATTTTTTTCCTACACTTGCTTTACTGCGAACGAAACGCTTATGTGGGGCCAACAATGGCGGAAATGGGTCATCAATCAATGCAAAATCTTATTAAACTTTATATTACTCCCTAAACTTCTACAGAAATATGACATATTCTTAAATTAATAGTTGATTTTTTATATTCATTCAATTATTGCCTTGTTTTTGTACATGATAAAAAGTAACTAGGCAGAAACTGTCCAGGTCCTTTATATGGCACAATTAACATTAGCATTTTTTAATATTACAATAATTTAAGCGTCGACGCAATAAAATAAATATTTCAATGTCAAACAATTATAAAATTATTCTCTCATCATTGTATTTTTAACTATTATAATTATACATCTATGTATGTCAAGTTTTGTTAAATACTTTAGCTGTCTTTAACTATCTGTTATCTTATGAATAAGAAATTTCCCAAAAAATGGTTTTATTAAAAACAAATATATTTATATGCTTTTAACAAGTCAGCATGAAAATTATGTACCATGTCATGTGTTTACATAACTTTTTATCTCTACGTACAATCAAACTTAACAATTTAATATATTGACGGAATGCACATCATTATCATGTAACAATTTCATGGTACATTATTTTAAACATTGGCAACACTCATGGCATACTTACTTTAGGGCCACAGGGAACAATAATAAAAAGTCATTTTTATTAATTAACTAAGCTTTCGTTAGTTTAAATAATAATTACGACACTGCTATAACTTAACTTATATAACAGGCTGATAGTTTTAAGTATACCGCTACCAAAATTTGGAATATTATTCCCCCTCCACTTAGAAATCTGTCCGTATCCCTTAGCACATTTAGGTATAAAATTAAAGAATACTTCCTTAAACAGCAGATAGAGGGTATACAGATTTAACGAGCCCCTCACTGTAGTTATAAATTAAAATGTGATTTTGCTTGTTATGTTTTCTTCCTCACTGTTGTCTGTCTGTAGTCTATGTGAACTAATCGGTTACTATACCAGTTCATTGAATATTTGTGTGTTAAATGTTATACTATTACCTATTTAACGATTTTATTTTCTTGTTTACGTGTTTTATTTTTATTTTTAATGTGTCAACGTTTTTGTTTTTCTCATAATGTGGACAATTCGTTATTACGCAAAAGTTAAAAAGTTTGTTTTTATGATTTATTTTTTACCTCGTACATATTGATTGTTTCAATTGTTTTTCAAAAATGTGGACAATATGTTTTTACGCAAAAGTTATAAAGTTTAAGTTTTTATGTAATTTTTTTTTGCCTCCTATATATTGTAGGTCCAGCTGAAAACCAGCGCCGTAGCTCAGGCTGCGGCAATAAGCTGAGCTGGAACCTTTTTGGTTTAGGGAGCATATATTGTATTAGTTGTTTTTTTTTATGTTAATTTTTTTTGTATGGTTTGACTTTTTTATTTAAACTTGTGTTACTTTCTCTAAACCAAATAAACGTTTATTATTATTATTATTTCCTTTGTTCTTTTCTTTTAAGAACTCAGCTTCGTCAGCTGGATAAAAATACTACACACGGGTCTGGGCCAAGTGTGTACTATTCATTATTTTCTCTCAATGGGTTCCTAAGTTCTATGTCAGTCTGTCCGTTATTGTCAGTTTGTAAGAATTTACGTACTATCCTGCAAGTATTTAAGATGGCAGCCTTTTGTAATTTACAGTAAATATTGGATGGAAGGTCTAAAATTTCTATGGCTTTATGGAGGTATTTAGGTATAACGCCCGTAGAAGAGAGTACTATTGGAACTATTGACACCTGTTGTAACTTCCACATTCGGGTTATTTCACATTTAAGATCTGCGTATTTTGATAGTTTTTCGGATATTGTATTTTGAAGGTTGTGTGTATTGGGTATGGCTATGTCTATGATGAGTGCTGTTTTGTTATTTTTGTCTATTAGAGTAATATCTGGTCTGTTATAGTGCACCATCTTGTCTGTTAATATTGTTCTATCGAAATAAAGTTTATGGGTATTATTTTCTAGTATAATTTCCGGTACATATTTGTAATAGGGTTCTAAAGGATTGGTGGGTATCAATTTATATTTCTGAGCTAGTTTTTGGTGGATAATATTTGCAATTTGGTCATGTCGATGTTTATAGTCTGTCTGTACTATGGCTTTGCAAGCGCCTGTTATATGTTGAATGGTCTCGGGTGCACTATTACATTTTCTGCATATATCTGAATTTAAGCTTTTAATTATATACTTTTGATAGTTCCTGGTTTCGATAACTTGGTCCTGGATGGCGAGCATAAAACCTTCGGTTTCAGGGAAGAGTTCTCCTCGTCTGAACCTCGTCGACGCTATTTTGTCGACGTCTGGTTTGCCCAGATCTTGAAGGTGTCTTCCATGAAGTGATTTACGTGCCCACTCAGCTAGTTTATCCTGTCGGTCTATTAGTTTTTCGTTAGGTTGTACTGTTTGGTCAACTAGGTTCAGTGGAGTATATTTATTATCATTTTTTACTATTGCTTTATGTAGAGTTGAGATTTGTGATTTATTGTGGAAGTATTTTCTCAGCGTGGTGATCTGTTTATTGTGCAGGTTAACAACATCAATTATTCTTCTCCCTCCCTCAACTCTAGGCAATGTTATTATTATTTATTTGTTAAAATTTAACTTACAATCAAAATCTAAGCGAAGTCTAAACAATACAAACGAAATAAACATAAACGTGTACTAGCATATATTTATTATGAATCAGCTTTGAAATTAATTAACCTACAAAATACTTCTGCTTTAATTAGTCCTTGCAATTACGTCTGTTGTTAAAATCAAGCCGTAAAAAAAACCTACTAACATGGTAGTATTTTCTAAGCTTGGCAACACTAGAGTTCGTCCTTACGTCGGCGTTTGATTGCCAGGTCGTCGTGTTGGAACCAAGTTGCGTACACCCGTGTGGGTTCTGGTGAAGAATGCCGGTGGAAGGAAACTGGTCTATCCCGGGCTAGCACTTCTCGAGGATAGTCTTGTGGACGTGCCTGGGGGATGGGTAAATGATTAATTAATTTTATAATTTGAATACGTTATACAAAGCACGATAAAAAAGCAGCATGAGGTGTAATATAAAGTGTTGTATATTATTTTCAATAGATTGCTGTGATTTTATTTTCAGTGAGAATTGATGATCTATTAATTCGTAATATATTATGGTTATAAAGATTTAAGCAATAGCTTTACGCTAAGAAATAGTTTATTGTGCGTATGAGTATTATACGTACATGTTTGTGCCCGTACATCCTAATGGGCTTTTACATATGCCTATATTAAAGAAAAAGAAAGAAAATAAAAACATATTTACTGTCATAAACAATACATCGCACAACTTACACATCTTAAGGTTATATGTAAACAAAAAAATACGAGAAAGTTCATGCGTCGTACCATTGTGACAGGTGACTAACTACAATATGCATGCTGGCATGCAGCCGTATGCTTGTATTCCTACGTGGTTATATGCTTCCACACGTCTATCTATGGGTGTGTGCGAGATTACGTACGTATACGTACGTGCGAATGCGTGCGTGTACGTGTGCGTGTGCATGTACGTGTGCGTGTGCGTGCATGTGCATTCGTGTACGTATACGTACGTGTGCGTATACGTGTGTGTGCGTGCGTACCTGATGGAATAGCGGCGAGTGCGTGAGTGTTAGCCGGTGTTGGTGCGCGGCGCATACGCCGAGCGTCATATCGTCGGGCGCGGAGTGCGCCGCGCATGCGCACGAGGAGAGCGCGCGCGCCGCGCCCACGCTCAGCGCGGTGCCGCCGCCGCCCGTCACGTAGTCGTAGCCTGGACATAATATGTTATAATATTATATTGCACCTTCAGAATTAGTGACCTAATCCAAAAAAAATGATATTGGCTTGTAATCATAATATTTTTAGCTCTTGACCTATCGACGCGTTATTAAAGAAGGACCTATTGACGCATGAAAGACAGAAAGATGTATAAATCCATAATATGTTATATTGCACCTTCAGTTTTTTTTTTATTGCAATAAATGGCGAGACGAGCAAGCCGTTCGCCTGATGGTAAGCGGTACGACCGCTCATAGACAGTAGCAACATTCCACTGCGCTCGCCATCCTGAGACATAAGATGTTAAGTCTCAATATGTCCAGTAGTTGCTCTGGCTACAATGTCCTTCAATCCGAAACATAACAGTGCATTTAAGCAGTCTTGTTTCACGGGAGAAATAGACATTGCGGTGGTACCTACCCAGATGGCCTCGCACATATGAGAGACCTAAACCAAAAAAATAGATTTTGGCTTTTCATCATATTTTGGCTCAAAATGACCTATCGACCCGTTATTAAAGAAAGACGCATGAAAGCTAGGGAGATGTATAAATCATTCTTCTACATGTATCTTCCATAAGTAGAAAAATTCTTATGTTACAAAATGTTTATGAACCTATCCCAAAAATAAAATTTTATTAGTTAGGTCTTTATAATTCTAAAGGTGCGATATACTCTCTCTATTCCACTAATCATAACACTAGTTGTAATAACACTCAAAGGATGGCAATTTCATCTGTAAACAGACACATCAAGCTCTCGTCATGGATATCTATGACAGTTGAATAGTAAGTACGTTACCGATCTCTCTAAAGAAGTAAAATTATAGAAAACCAAAGAAGGAAATAAATATTCCACCATCCACAATTTCACCAAAACAAAACACTACATCAAAGTTTACGCAACCTCGGTCCTCTCTGGTAACTCCTAAGTAATGCTAGAAAGGTACAATTTAAGATCCACATAATATAAATACGGGGTACATACCCTTAGAGGCTGTCTCCTTCTTCCCGTATCCATAACCATATCTCTCGCCCAGAATGGTGCGGTCAGAACCGCCGCGATAACAGCTCAGCACTTCACACAACCGTTGAACACTGTTCAATAAAATGCCATTGATCATAAAATAATTAGTATAACAGAAAAACTGGTATAGTAAATATTAAATAGTCAATCCATCATACGGCGGAATCTGGTCAGAACCCTCAGAATTGAGCGGAACGACGCAAGAAGAAGGAACGATAGTAGGTAACATAGCAACCAATGTTTTTAATCAACAAGTTAGTCACGACACATTAAAAAATAATGGCCTCATTCATAGACCGTTGTTAAACCTATTTTAGCCATCGAATGTTGTCCCTTTCTAATGAATCTTGAATTCGGTCTGAGCGAAGAAGACAAATAAATTGATAGCTCAAATAGGTTTTAAAACTGTCTATGAATTTTGTTTTTAGTCTCTAGGTCCAATGAGTGAAGAACATCATTTAAGTGTCAGGAAATTTAATTATTTTTATTAGTCATTTCTTCATGCAAATTATCATTGTTTTTCAAAACAAATATACGAAATATGACGCTATAAATACATACCCTAATATAGTGTCGTCGTCTGCCAAGAATATCCATTTGATATGCGGTTTGTCCTCGACCTCTTTCACGGCTCGTTTCAATATGGCCACTGTTTTTGTGCAGTGACCAGTTTTGGAGTTGGGCACTCCAATATCAACAGCGGGTAGGGACGGATCTGTTAAGAGATAACCAATAGAGAGTTGGACGTCTTTCAGGCAAATGTTCGATCCGTTTGACGAATATTTGTTCCCAAATTTTTATTGCCTCATTGATTGGACAGGGGGTTTGGATATTTCTTTCAGTAAATCAGTTTCTTCCAGCGCATTATATAGCCAGATCTAGAAAGATCCAATGGGTCTACTGTTTCTAAATAAGCAGATATACATTTTGGATTTCGCAAATGCTGTACAAGATGATTCTCCGATTGTGAGAAATGATTTTCGATTTTAATGAAACATACATATGTCCTTTAGGAATATTTGATAGCCGATCTAAATAATACACGTGTCTTGAATATTTCTAATTTGGATTCAGTTGAATTCAAAAACAATACAGTCCAGCATTTTATTTCTCGATTCAAATAATCTGGTGGATTTTCTTACCATCCTTATCACTATGGAACATGAGGTTAGTGACGTGCCTGCCCCAGGTCTTCTTGACAACCTTGGCCCTGGTGGCGTGGAAGCCGCTCCAAGTCTTCACGGCGAAGTATATCGACTCCTCAGGTATGGCACTGCCCTGCCGATAATCACTCAATAAGCATACGTGATCGATGGGGCAGTGATATTTATTAACATATAAACAACAAAAAAGGAATCGCAAAACAATATGTCAACTCTGAAGTTAGCACTCGGGTATATGTAGCCCCGCTGACAACTTGCAGGCTGTCATAGTTGTATCGAATGGCATGGGACCGCCGTCTGATGCCAAACGATACTCTGTCTGGATGGCATTTGCGCTTACCATCAGGTGCAGTGCAGTCATTACGCCTTATCAATGTAATAAAAAAAAAAAAACATATTAGTTCATAGCGCAGCAATTCATTTGAAGTTCATATCGGACGGGTTGTTTTGCGTTAACCAAACCCCCGAGTATCGGAAGGAAGGCTAAAGGAGCTTTACTCTCGTTAAAAAAAAAAAAAAAAAGATATATTAAGAGCAAGACAATATGATGTGGTCCGATACACAAACTATGAAGTATAGACAAGATGGAATAATCAAATAATTTTTTAAATTTGCATTTAAGAACAAGGATTATATTACCTAATCATCTACTTCCTAAAACTATCTTTATTACAGGTATACTCACACATATATTAAACTGGCGCGGGTACGTGGCGCAGTTGTCGCCCGACACCACGCAGAAGCTGAGGTCTGGAGTCAGCAATGGTCCGGGATTGTTGCTGTTACCGTATACCAGTTGGGCCAGCTCAAACGCCGGGTCTATTGAGAAATCTGCTTCTAGCTTCCGTTCTCCGCTTTCTATCTGATGTAGTAACCTGATGATAATAGTCTAATAATTTAGCTTTTTTAAATTCGAGATTGTCCCGCCCTCACTGCATCTCTTGTAAGCTAGGATCAACAGTGGAAGCAAGGGCGGATCCAGCTTTTACGCCAGGGGGGGGGGGGGTTATATACCAATGGATACTCTGCCTGGGCGGCATTTGCGCTCCCCATCAGGTGCAATGTGGCCACTAGGCCAGAATAAAAAAAAAATATAATATGTCAGAACACTGGGTCCGATTTCAATACTCCAACTCGTAATAATGATTTAATAATTTTATTTAATTTCTCGTAGTAATAATGATTTTTTAAAGTTTGTTGCAGGCGTGATTTGTGAACACACGCATACTATTTTACTTTATTTATTGACATACAAAGAATTAAATGTGCTTATAAATTTTATCAACAAGATAATTAATAAATTTTGACAATCTAGGGCCAGCCCGCGGGGAGGGGGTCATGACCCCCATGACCTCCCCCTGGATCCACCCTTGAGTGGAAGGTATGTGACACCGAACGCTGAAGCTCAGCAAGTCTCCGAAAAGGTCTCTAACCCGCAACGAAATCAATTAAAGAGTAAAATTAATAATAGAACTCAGAATTTCCTTCCGTAGCAGCGCGGGTGAAAAAATTATAAATTATTATAGATAACAGAGCATATGTGGCAAAATACTATAACGCAGCAGATGATTACCTACCATCATTGGCAATTACTGAGAATGACGAATCAAGTGGTATTTTCCAAAGCACGAATTAGTTTTGTATTAAACTTAGTCCGACCTAAATTCAAATCTTCTGGGTTAGATTATTCAAAATCAACAATCAAGTATATATACATATTTTGTCCCTGTTAATTTTACCGACTAACCTCGTTTATGTTTAGCTATCAGGAACTAAATTATTGCCTTGTTATCGAACTTTTCATGCCAACTTTTAATTCCAATTATTTAGTTCAGTAATGGGAGACAAGGCCAAACGAACCGCTGTGCAGTTAAACTTTCCGTTTACATAACTGACTCGCAGTAGGAGTAGCACATGGCAAAACAATAGTTTTTTATTTCGCTGGGTTAGAATTTTTAATTAATTATCAATTATATCAATTTTCAAAAGGTGCAGCAATCAGTTGATTTTAGATCTGTTATATTTCAATAAAATTTATTTGAAAATTATAATATACAAATATATACCAAAGGGGAAATTATACGGGTTCATAAAAATAACAATTTCTGAGTTTGTAATTCGTTGATTTTCTTTCTACATTATGTCCAAAGTAAGGAAGAATAATATATGTTTTAACTTTCATATACAGGGTATATCAAGACTGCTACCGAAAACCAAGCTGGGTGGTAGTTTTAGTGACTTCAGACACAATGCAACTAAATTTTGTGCAAAAATTTGTGACGAAGTTTTTTGTGTTTTTTTTCTATCGTCGTGTTAGGGTGGTAAATGCATCGTTTTTACTTAAATAATAGTGTACACCCAATGTGTACACCCTTTTATTTTTAAAGACGCTATGGTACGCGCGGTTTTAAATTATTATTTTAGCAAAAACTATGGGTTTACCACCCAAACTCGACGATATATAAAAAGTGATAAAATAAAATTGTCGCGTTTTTTTGCGAAAATTTTAGTTGCATTGTGTTTGTAGTCACTAAAACTACCACCCGGCTTCGTTTTCGGTAGGACTCTTGATATACCCGGTATAACAAAAATTCCAGTCCGTAAAACTAACTCAGAACAGTGCCCCAAGCAGGAACATTTGACTCTGTAGTATAGTAATCGTAATAGTAAAATTTTGTATGGGAATTTGAACAGCGCCATTGTGAGCGTATTTGGAACTAAATTATGGCAGCGGGAAACATTTACGACACTATAGTATGGTAATCGTATAGTCTAGCGATAGTTGAATGTATGAAAAGTGGTAGCAGGAATATTTTTTGACGTATAGTATCGCCGATTTACTATCGAGAAATACGATTGTTTTGTCACCGTAATTTTTACCGTGAGAACATTATCGGGAGTATATTTTTGCATTTCTACACATCGAATTAAGGAAAAATGTGTTAATTACAGTCATGCTTAGTGTCTCCCGATGCCGTAGTGTTATTGTGTGTAATTATCTACTCCGTATTTCGCTAATAATATGAAATTCAATGCTGCGATATGAAGTTACAATTATTGTGATACCTAACTCAAATATGAAGATTATTTCTTAGACTGTGGACTGTTTGGAATCGGAGAAACGAACTTGGGAATCTTGTGAACAAGTATGAGGATATAGAAAGTCTGGAATTTATTGTAGTTAAAAACATACCTAACCTAAAACTGTAAAAAACTTATAAATAAAATATTTACATGGAACTTTGATTTTAGTTTTGCGTACCTACTTAATCATTTTATGTCATAAGCTTATTTCAATGTATAGTCGAGCAAGCTCTTAGGCCAGAGAAGTGTGAGCATTTAATATGTGAAAATAGTTGCCGAGGAACTTAACGAGCAAAAATATAGAGAATACTTTCATGAAGCTCTTAAAAATGAATAAATCAAAATCTCCTTAAAAATGTAGAGGGATTTTATAAACCATATATACGTATCTTTATCTACAACCTATATAATATGAGAGTTATTAATTTGCATTAAATTAAAAGTGAAAACCGCTAATGTGGGACAACTAACCAAAAAAAAAATTGCTACGTTCGGAAATCTAAATGCAAAATTAATTGGAGTCATTTTTGTATATTGCGGAATAAAAGCAATAAATATGTATTTGCTTAATAATTTATTTCCATAACCTTTCTACGCGACATTCATGTATGTTTTATATTTATTTGTTATTTTATAATAATAATTAATTAATTTACCCACGTAGTGAATGACAATTCCGCACGAATCATTCAATAATATTCGTTCATTACTTTAGGTTATCTGTCACTATCGTAACGTAATAGTATCGAGTTCACGAGAGTATGGTTAAACGATTCATGCTACCGATATGGAGTAGTAATAGTATAGTAATCGTTGTCACGATACTATTACTATACGATACTTCAAAATATTCCTGCTTGGGGTACAGGTCACACATCAACGACGCGTGGGTACAAAATTATAATACAACATACAGATATAAAAAATAATTATTCACATACTGTTCAATAAGCTCCAGCCTCATCGCGAATCCGCTGGCAAAGTTTGGGTACACGAAACCTCCTTCTTCTTCCAACTCCTCGTAAAACGTGAAGTGATGGATTATCGTCGGCTCTTCGTCACTTAGAGGGTATCCTACCCACATAGTGTCCTATGAAAGTATGAGTTAATCAGACTTTATTTGAACATTCAGAAAACATTTTAAATTAAATTACAGCAAATATCTTATTCTGAAGTAATTAAAAAAATTACCTCGAAATATAATTAAAATTATTTCAGTACTTTTTGTGTGAAAGTAAAACATACATCTATTCATACTCATAAACACGCACGTTTATTTAGTAATAATCTAAAATATTATTTTATAGTCAACTACTAGACCAAAATTACTAAAGTTGATGCCAATTCAAGGGAGTTACTGTATGGCTCGAAACGAAATACGAATTTTCTAACGTCGTACAAAAAACTACACAAATGTGCTTAGGTACTCCACAAAATGTTTCAATCCTCGTAACCATGGACCTAAGTTGGGCGTGTATGAATATATATCATATCATAAAGAATAGTGTAATTTTGAAGTCGAAAACTTATAACTTACTTCTGCTGTCGAACTTTCGAACATCTTTTCAGATCATAGAGTAACTCCCAATTTTCCATTGCAATTTTGTTACGGAAGTTAACAAAAACATTAATATTTGAATACTTTTTTACCTTTTGTTTATCAGCAGCCGCCAAGGCTTCAATAAGCTGTACGCATCTCACTGCAGTGTGTGACTCCACGAACAGCACCCATCTGACGTCACTGCTCGTGTATTTCATGGTCAAAGGACCCAACAGCGGCAGGATCGTCCAAGCGCCAGCCATCGGGAAGTCTTCGTGAGTGAGGTGGACTTTTGGATACCTCTGGATGATGCAACATTGAGGAAAATATACACTTTAACATCTTAAGCTTCCATCCATCCATCAGCCAAAGGAAGTACACTGCTGAACATAGGCCTTCCCCAATGATTTTCACTATGACCTATTAGAGGCAGCCTGAGACGTCCCGCGACCTTTACCAGGTAGTCTGACCTTACCATTATTCGAAATGGAGCCGTTAAAAATTTAGGGGAAAGAAATTGCGATGGAAATCATTGGGAGGAAGCTTAGTCTGAGCTGATAGAGAAGAAAGATAAAAGAAAATTGGTATTACTAACTCAACTAAAGGTACTAGCAATGCTATTACTTCAGATCGGTTTTTATTGAGATATGGCACTAATGTGGGCAATTCGGCCTATTCATACCTTCATAAAAACCTTCATGACTTTTAACTTAACTAACTGGATGATGGAAGCCGAGCTCAGCCATTAGTAGCATTCGAAAAAAAAATACTACGTCCACCAATAGTCTTTTAAAGTCTGATGATGATTGCCAAATGTTTTTCCTTACGAAATATTCCGTTGGCTGGGGCAAATTGCGATGCCTTTTAGGCGTTTCATTCGAAATGAAATTTCAAGCTGACGTGGAGCACCTTTGGAAAGCAAACGATGGGCGTAACGAAACGCCTGGTGTTTGCTTTCAGGCTCAGAGATATACCAAACAACGTAGATATTATTGAAATGTCAAGAAATACTTGCATAAACTATGAAGCTAATTATATTTTCCTTAGTATACGTGAAAGTATAAAATTGAAAATCTAAGGCTTTACAGTTTGAACTAATTTTTTTAACACGAGTCGTCAGTAATGCTTTTAGAAATTTAAAATGATCATTTATTCCCTAAAAATATAGGTAAGTTTCTTCGGTTACTACGATTTTTTACACCCTATAAATACACCCTATACACAAATAACACTCCATACTTATCATTTGAATATTATATCATCAAAAACTTACCCCTTCCAGCTGCCATATTTGGTTTTCAATGTCTTGTTTGAGCCTCTTCGCCACGCTGGCATGGTACGGTTCTGACTGGCTAACTATAGTGAAAACTACGTTTCTTGAATCTACAACAAACATAATTATTTAAAATAAATTAATTATATGATTTTAATTTCCATGTGATCTATATTTGTTTGTCTATTTGTTTTGTAATAGTTGCATATATAAAATCTGACATTATAATAATTATATTTGTAAATTTTAAATGCATATTGATTTAAATATTGTTTGATATAAAATATAATATCGGAAATAGTCAATGAATGGACCTGATAGTAATTTTACATCACTTCATAGGGCGTCTATAAAAGAGGTAATCGTCAATCGGTTAACTCAATTATGCCGACCGTCCGTCGTATTTAAAATGCTTTTTCGAATCTCTATTCGACAAACAACTGCCAGATAACTAATGATCCCCAACAAAAAAATATCCACTTTTAACCTACATCCTTCCTCCGACTTTCGCGTTCGTTTCTTATTTATTGACTTCCGAGAACATAAAGAGTGCTGCTATATTTAAACGAAAACAAATGCGGGAGCTAAGTGCTTAGTGCCATCAATTAGTTTTTTAAACACTTTATTTTTTATTTTTTGTTACTCTGGCCGTACATAGTTTGAGTTTATTTAGTTTCCCAAACCGTCAAAATTAGATTAGCATTTGGATTCTGTAGATTAGTGGATCGAAATTAACTGTCTTCATTTATCTGAATATTGCATAAGTATGGATCACCTCTCCTTTGTTAACCCAAAAGGAGCATGCAATCAAATTCATGATTTGACGAGATATCATAAATTGTTTCAAATGGGATTTGCAAATTGATCCTGCTTGATATCAAACACGGGCGGTTTAATTTGTATATCAGCCCAACGAATCACCTTTCTCCCAAATCCATCACATCTTTACTGGTGGTAGGTCTCTTATATGTGAGAGACCGTATCGGTACGTAGTACGTACCACCGCGACGGCTATTACTTCCGCCAAACAGCAGTATTAATGCACTGTTGTGTTTCGGATTTAAGGGCATTGTAGCCAGAGTAACTACTGGATATAATGAGACATAACATTTTATATATTAAGATGGCGACGAGCGCAGTGCAATGCTAAACAGTAATTTGTTTTTCATGATGCCGTTTGTTTTGCTACTATCCATGAGTGGTCGTCGCTCACCATCAGTCGAACTGGATGCACGTCGTCATTAAAGTAAATAAATAAAATAGAAATCTTTGAATAATTTTTACTTCCATAAAGCAAGCAAGCAGTTATGAATATACAAAAATCACCCCGACCAGCGTGAAGTCACGCTTGATACACCGTCTGATTTACGAGGCAACACGAGCTTGACGATCTATTAGTTATGATCTATCTACTTCGACAGGTGAGCCGGACTATCTATCTTTATACGATACATTACCAAGCGGGAGCAATCGCTTTATCACAAGATGTGGTCATCACTCATAGTTATTGCTTGATTCTTATCTGTATACGAAGCATCAGCAAATATGGGCCATATTTTGTGTGAATAAGGACAAGTTGCTTTATTTTAAAGCTTTAAGTCCATCTCAGTGGTTCAGTTTGGTTGATAAATTATTTTCATTAGTTTAATAACAGGTATCCAGATTTTCAAGCCACATTAACAACGGTATGAATATGGGTTAACAATCTGTGTCGTTTTTCTTTGCTACGGAGGGATGTTGACAAAAACATTTCCAATTCCTCCTATTATTTCGTTGCGGTTACAAGTTAGACATTCGCGGAGACTCGCCCAGCTTCAATGCTCGGTGTCATTAAATTGCGTGCTACTGGTGATCTTGGCTTACAAGACTTACAATGGCAGGCTTGAGGGCGGGAGAGTTTCCTAAAAATCTATGTCATTGCTAAAGAAAAACAACTGGAAAAACATGATTTCTAAACAAAAACATCGACCTCTTACGAGCACATTTATGAACCAATGCCATCTTAAAACCTTGAGAGGTGTCGGAGGAACGGAAGTTAACTCTTTTGGGGACCCAAACGTAATATCTTTCCATATTGTATGGAAACCCAACTTCATTATAGTTGTAAGTATTGGCGTCGCACCCAGTGACTTGCTTAAAACTCACAACATTTAATTTAGAGACTGCCAGACAGTCAATTAAATCTACAACCGAATGCAATTCGCTACGACCAACTTAATTATTGATTAGATACCAAAACCCACATCTGCTTGTATTACCTGAACAAAAGTTAATACAATTGGGAACGGAATGTACGTCCGTGAGATCCTCAGCCGCACTACGGAATACTCATTACCGTTTTAATTTATCTCAGAATAAGAATGTTTCAAGTTTTTCATTTAAAATATTCTTTAAGTTTCATGAACGTTGGGCATTTTTTGTCATTTCTTTAGACACCAAGAATCCGTCTCCTTTCAGTTATATTTTAAGAATATGAATATCTTGTCTCGAATCACTAATTGTACCTTTTAAAAAATGAATCTAGGCAACTAATTTATTTTATTCTCTTGTACAGAAAGTAAATTCTAAACTAAACAAATATTTAACATAAGAATACAAGTGGTGGTCGTATCACTCGAGGCAATCTCTTACCTATGACCATGGGATGGACATATTTAAGAGAAGGAAAAAAAGGCAGTCACTTAATTTCCTATTCAAACTTATATATCAAAGATATGTAATTGTTTTTTACTATGACATAGTTTTTATTTTAAAAATTATCATTTAAATTGGGTATCAACTATTTCTTTAAATGTTTATTCAAAGAAATAGTTTCCACGGAACAAATATCCGACGTCTGGCAATATTTTCCGATACAATATCTATCTGACAAATCCTACTTAAGAAATACATATTCGGTAAAACAATATCATATTTGATTTTCTCACGCTTACAAGCCAGCAAGACTCCAATAAAAATAATTCACAAACAAAAATCACATATAATTTCTCCAATAACCATAAAACCAAACCGAAATCGCATTCAAATAAATCATTAAATCAAAACGCGAGTGCCACTGGAATCGAACCGGCACTCATGAATAATGCAAGGAGCCGATCACCCCGGGTGAGAAACATTAAAATCGCATCGAACGCCTTCGCTGACGATAACGTGTGCGAAGTTGCGAAGGTAAATTTAAAATGAGTGGAAATCGTGGGTAATAATGTTACTGTTTGTCGGCTTTCAGACAGTTATAAGTTGTATTTTAATGTTGTAGTAATTACCTTCATAAGATGTAACGCCATCAGACTGTGATACTGAAATCCGGTCTTTGTTGTATTGTGGTATACCTGACTATGTTATTCAATGTTTTAACAACTATTTATATTACAATGTCTTATTTTATTAAGTATATACATTACGAGTGATTGTGTTTGTTTCAGTATACTAACTACGTTGCCATAATTGTATACATAAAGTTCACTGTCGAATCAATATTAACAATACAGTAGGTAGTTTGCTACCAGTAAAAAATATCACACACGTGTTCTCACCGCACATCTGACACTGGGAGAATTGTCGACAACGACATATATTGCCATAGAGGAGAAAAAAAAATGTTGTAGATGACAAAAGATGTATAGTTATAGAAATGAAAGCAGTTACTGGATTTTTTAGGGTTCAAAATATGCATGTGACGATCGTCTTACAACAAATTTAAGAACTTATCTGCAAACTTTTTATAATATTTAAAATACATTCAAATAAAATTCAAACGTTGCTTTAGTTTTACAAAACCTTTTGGATGATTACTAATAAAATATAGAAAATGAAACGGCATATCACAGCAAAACAACAGCATACTTTAATAAAGTTCGTGAAGCGATTAATGTAACGAAAAACGCAAGTTGATACAAAAAAATCAATTATTCATTAAAGTAAATTATTTAAATTTTAGCGTAAAAAATATGTTACACAAAACATATAAACTATGATGCTATTCCATGGCAATATTACAACTTTCTAAATACAAATACACAAGTGTCAAAAATATTTTAACTCACTAAGCTTGAAAAACATCAGTTTTGTGCCTAATCAAAAATCATATAGTACATATCCGAGGTGGTTACTCTTTCCAACACGTTCACATCACTTTTAAACTCCGCATACAAGCTATAATCCCGCATATTGCCAGCACGGTGCGTGTCTTGAACGAACGGTTATTCCTTATAAGCCGCTGTAACCTCAGCTATCGTCACGTGATCATGTTTGTCTTTAGGCAAAACTTCATTTTCTTGGGATATAAACTCACATGGTTTCATATCACCGACTTTATTATTTTTGTAAGCATGGAAAATATGTCTACCATTAACCTTATGGTGAGATTCATGCATTTCAATACAGTGTAATCGAAATAATAATCAGGCAGATTGCTCAAAACTAATAAGCAGGCTGATACAAAAGCGCAACATGCATTCTCTCCGGTAGATCTATTATATTTGAATGTACTTCTCATCATGATGTTTATTTGAGTCATTTTGCTAACAGTATATGTTTAAAATATATATATATATATTTACATCCAGCAACAGGAAGTCCACTATTAAACATTAGCTTACACCAATTACGTCCAATGAATTTTTGAAAGCCACTTAAATCTGTCGATTTACCAGGTCGTTTGTCTATAAATGTATACCGATCTGTATGTTTATCCGACGTTGCAATTAAAACCATTTTTTTAATTTAGAAACTATCAGCTCAACGATATCGGAGCTCCGTTCCTCTTAACCGCAAAACAATTTACTCGACGACCAACAGAATCTTTTCTCAAACAATTATATGCGCAGCACAAGACGAGGTCTGTATTAGACATTCTATTAAAACTTGCTTGCTTTTTAGCGATGGAGAAAAAATTAAATACAACCCCGTTTATACCATACAACAGCTTATTGTGTACTAATAAATATTTTTAAGCACATGGTATCCTGGCTGCATCCTCTATCTGCCCCTTCTGGTAAGAAGTTGTGACTTTATTTATGTATGCAAATATTTTTCATTTATAAACTTTACCTTAAAGCCTTCGGGCGCACTCAGACGTTTAATTTCATTAAATTGTGCCTTTAAGTAAAAATTACCTTCGTAAAATCTACAACTTACTTCTAATTAATAATGAAATTTTGATTACCTACATATATCTGAGTACGGCAGTATGTAAATAAGTTAAGATACTGGAACCTTTAAGACTACGTTTTGAAACACCACGGTTATTTTGTTCCGAATTTTAAACGTAAAATCCATTAAAGCGACGCGTAGAAAATTATTAAAGCTATACATAAAGACAAGACAAGCCATAATTTAATCAAGCTCAATAAAAGAACCATACATCAATATCCTAAAAGACTTTATTTCTACCAAAAGAAATCACTCCATATCAAAAACCTATCGATATCAATTGAACGTTGGTTTTCAGACAAATTTGTAGGCATGCAAATAGGTTCGAAGCTCATCAATATTGCACGAATCAACTCCGAGAATGGGCAGATGCTTGCGAAAACCCAAAGGATTTGTTGGGAACCATCTCCGGCCTAGGTAAAAAGTTAAAACGGCGAAAAAACACACGACTTCCTATTTCCACGTTTTATATTTACCCATCAAATATTTGTTAAACATAGAGGCAGTATTAATCAACATACTCTTTCAATTAGGAAACGTAAATATAATTCCATTAAGTTGTTATGAAGTAAATATTAAGCCGGAGTTGTCGACTACAATGCAAACAATGTTTTGTGTGAGTGATATTCTGAAACCAGTTGAGTTGCCTGAACTCATTAGTGGCATTACATCTGAAGAATACAGTACAAGATACATTTCCTTACTTTCTTCCTTATATTAAAAACATGAAATTTGTTAGTACTGATGTATGCATGGATGTATGAATGTATGGATGTTTGTTACTCTTTCACGCAAAAAGTACTGAATAAAGTAATTAAATGATTTTGAAATTATGGTTAATAGTCGCAAAAATAAGTTAAAAATGTGATATCACCGGAAAGTCACTTTACAAATAACCATTATTTAAACTATAGATATTGAATTAAGGTACCTTTAACATATTCCAATAAACTTTATTAGTTCTGACATTAAAGATTTTATTGAGATACAGCAGCATTTTCTATATAAATTTCAATGTTAGCAATTAGTATTTTACTTGTTTCTAAAACATCAAAGAACGGTACACACTGAGTCAGGTACAATATTTCTCCAGGTTATTAAAGAATTTGAAATTCCTTTGATTAAAATAGATCCAGACTAGAATACAAACCCAATGAAAATGTTAACATTTTCCATACCGAATTACAAAAATTAAAGACTAGAAAACAAAATAAGGACTATAATAGTATTGAAATAATCAATATTCATAGTCAACATATTATTGATAGCAATCAAAGCCCTAAAGCATTCAACGGCATCAAAGGCCCTGATAAATCATTCAAACCAAATCAAACAAAATAGTATGAGAATACAAGAAATATGATATCAAAAAACGTAGTTACAGATTTACGAAGCACATTAGCCATCGCATGACGAGGGGAGGTAGTAACGGGAACCGGGCCATCAATAATTCCCGATCACATTGCACGGATTTCACGCGGCGTCCTGAGGGATTGCCGTCTCGAATATCTGGATGCTCCAGTCGCCGGCTCCCATTTTACTGGGCCATTTGTTATGGAGTGCATTCGAGCACTTTGATCCGTAGCTGTGAAGTTTCTGAATAGTCAGTGGCATGTATAAATAGTTTTATCAAAGTTATACGGATGTGGATAGATAATTGGTACGAATTAAAGTTGAATGTGGAATGAAGTATTCCAATTATTATAATTTAAACATACTTTTTTGTTATGAATAGCGAGACGAACATGCCAATCATCTGATGGCAAGCGATACGACTGCTCATGAACAGAAGCAAAACCAGACAACACCTTGAATTACAAAACAGTACTTGGCATTCGACTGTGCTCGCCATTCTATTAAATAAGATGATTAGTCTCAATATGTTCAGTAGTTACTCTAGCTACAATATCCTTCAAACAAAAACACAACAGTGCATTTACACTGCTATTTTACGGGAGAAATAGAAATTGCGGTTATATCTACCCAGGCGGCATCTCACATATGAGAGACCTACCACCAGTAATAGCCAACCAGTCACCAGTAGTTTTGATATGATGGCGCCTATAAGCAGTGAGCAGCAGCAGCAGAACGCAAGAAAAAACGTAACTCATTGTCACGTTCCACCAGAGCCGAGCGTGCAAGCGAGATCGCGGAACAAGCCATAGAGGGCACGATCGGACTAACCATTCAATTCAATATTAAAAGATATGCAATTATTCATCAATGTTTCTTATGACGTTATTGTATAAAATTATCGTTATTTAATAAATTTTTTTTGGTACAAAAAACAATATTTACTTAGTGCTATTATTTTAGTACTCTAAAGCCTTGCATACCATTTATAAGACCGTGTTCAAATGCCCCAAATAGTAACAAGTGCAAGTGATATTTTTTGCTTAATTCAGTATAAAATTAAAAATATTAATTCGAAAATATTTTACATATGTGCACGAACAAACATTACCGTTTATCTATTCACAACCATTTGCAAATTATTTGGTCATAACTTTTAATCATTGCAAAATGCTATATAATTAGTACGCCTTCAATTTTTAATCATTAAAAATAGTATACCCCGTGTTTCCCAACCAACGAAAAGCGAAGTTAAACAGCATCAATACAAAAATCAACTACGACAGCAGTTCTGTCAACAAGACTATCAAATCCTTGCTGACTGAGACATCAATTCCAACACAAAGTAGTTTTATAAGAGATTTAAATACAATCATTGAGTCACACAAGTTCCTCAGACTGTGCTATCAGATTTAACTTTGTAGTTTCCAACACCATTTCCATTTGGAATGCTAAGATTACTACGTTTCTCACTACAGTATTTTGATTCCAGTTTACGAGCTTGGATATAACTTGTTTGTTAGTAACAGGCAATGAAAGGGCAATGGACTATATGGCCTAACCACTCGAAATCGTGCTCTCGATTGTGGAGAAGACATGTGTCCTGGTGTGGGACGTGTATGGGCTGATAAACAATGAAAAAGCTTTGATAAATAACCAGTTATTTTGCTATGCATGGCGAGACGAGCATGGCATGCCCCAGATGGTAAGGAATACGATAGCTCCTGAAAAACCTATGTAACAAAATCAAACAAAACCATTAATTATAAGGCAATGCTTGGTATTCCACTGCGCTATCAATCCTGAGACATAAGATGTGAAGTCTCAAAATGTCTAGTAGTTACACTGGCTACAATTTCTGGCTTCAAACCGGAACATAACAGTGCATTTACACTACAGTTTGAAGGGAGAAATAAACATAGCGTTGGCACCTACCCAAGCGTCACATCGCACATGTGAGAGACATCAGTTAAATTATATTACGAAAAAAAGTTGTAGCGCGGCAACGGAAATACATAAATTGTGAAAAATTCAGCTTTCTAACTTTCACGGTTTATGATATACAGCCTGGTGATATACAGTCAGGCAGCAGAGGCTTAGTAATTGGGGCCCCTTTTTACCTTTTAGGTACGGAACCTAAAAATCTTACATTTTCAGTTGCAGACATTGATTCAGATATTTGCAAATGCAATGACACATGAGCGCTGTTCAAGCAACTGGATGCGTGATTTCAAATTCCATCACATTTTGTTACATAACTCCAAACCATTCTCCAAACAAATATTTTTAAGAACAGTTTTGCCCTCTTTCAAAATTACAAAACATTGAAAACAACCCTTGCATTACAACTGTTCGTAAATTTAAAAAACGCATTACCTGGCAAATTTATATTCACCACAAAATGCAATACGGCGGAACGTTCTGGAAACACCGTATTACGCACGAAGGCAATAATTTTCGAGTTTAATTCCCAAAATGAAATCGTAATGGACACGGGTGCCATACACGCAGATAAAATAATTAATTTGTTCTTATTGTGACATCCTCTGTGGTACAGTTGGTTAAATGCCGTCTGAGAAACGAGAGACCGCGGTTTCCATCCCCGCTACGAGAAAAATCTTTGTGAGGCCCACAAGTATTTGTAACGGGTCTGTGTGTTTGTGAGACCGAAGTCTTTCGTAGTTGATACCCACGACACAAGACTTGATTGATTTTAGTGTGGGATGAGGACTATGTATGTAACTGTTGGGTGTATTTATTTATGTATTATCTTTGTTACTTTATTTATTATTTGTTCCACTCAGGCTCGACCGCGAATGACGGTTACCAAATTCGATGGACCAGGCAGTAACGGTGTTATGTTACCATCAATTGATTAAACATGCTGGAATTCTGAAATCTTACATCAATTCGGCCAATTTGCACGTACATGCGCTTTTCTATTTCGACCTACCCTTTTAGTACACCCATATTATTCAACGAAACGTTATCCAAAAATCATATTGATTTGACTTATGATTTATTGAACTGCTGCCTGCTAGTCAAGAACTTGCGAGGTTCTCAAGTTGATTTGTAGATACTACCAGGCCTAAACAATGGACGCTAGCCGCTATCGCAGTGAAATACAATATACTGGTAATATAATATACATAATATGTACATATTGAACCAATATGGCTTACTGTGGCTCATACACCCTTCAATAAAGTGGACGGAACTTGTGCCAAGCAGTGAGACATGAGCTGATATGAGTAAAATAATAATAATTTTGTGACCTTTACAGGAGCTGACGTAACATGGCCTAAAAGATTATTAATTCAAGACCTATCAATTTATTATGTAACATGTAGCTCAAGTATAGTTGGAAAGCCAAATTACAGGTTTCAGTAAAGTACTGAACGACGATAATGGCTACAAAACATCATGTTATTTGTACAATCCTTTTTTGTACCGTTTATGTTTCGATAGGCAATTTAGTAATAAAAAATGTATGGGGAGTAAATATTGCTTTGTTACGTTGTACAGTTTTAACTAGTGCCTACTTTGAAGGCCTTACGTAATTGTAAGGTTTAGGTAATTAGTCTAAAATAATAAGACATAAGTTAATTTTTGTCTTTAGTTTAGATTCCTAAATTGAAAGAATCTTTGATTATGTTACGCGACCTCCATTGGGTTACATTAATTACGCCCGATTATTTTAAATGTATTTCTTAGAACGCCATACAATCTATGTCTTACTGGCTCTCATAAAACGTGTCAGTTTTAGACATTTTGCATACTATGTGTGCAGATATTGCCTAGTTTATCAATTGAATCCACCCATGTTTCGATGAAGTTCAGAGGAACGAATCAATAGAGATTGATTCTCTAGTTTCTCGGTTCTAATTTCTACGACAATTGTTGAAATCTAAATTACTAATATCTCAAGCCAATTCCAAATGTTAATAAACTAAGTGCAATCCAAAATCCAGCAACAATAACAACACTCACGCTGCATTGGGATGCGCAGCGAACTAACTCAATGAATACATGCTTTGTACGGCGTGCTTACCTGATAAACTAATAAATGTGGCACAATCAAAGCAGTATAAAACTGAGTTTATGTGGACGGTGTTCGTGCTGGGTAATTCCGACAAATTGTTGGACAGATTGAGGGGGTATATAGGAGTAATAGGGCCCAATTAGACTTGAATAGTTAAAATATATGAATTTTATTATCAACACTAAATAGTCCAGGAAGGAAGTGAGGACAACAAATGGGAACGTTTCTATTTAACAGTGGCTATGAACACGTTGAAATATTATAAATAAAATACATTTCACATTAAAATAAACCTAAGTCATAGGATGACTGATACGTTAGTCTGCCCAGTGACTACGAAAGCTGTAATGTAATCGAAACGTCCGTCGGGAAATTAAAATTAAACCAAATATTTTCTCAGATTCACACGAATGTTACACATTGAAATAAAATTATAATTTACAGATATTATCTCGGATTTTAAAAAGCAGGGAGTTCATAATGTAAAAAAAACCAAATCAATAAAACTTTAATTTAATGTTAAACCAAATCCGCGATAAAAACTGTGAAAAATAGTTCAATTGAAATGTGTAATATTCGCGTAAATCTAAGAAACCGTTATCCATTTACGGCCGTATTCATAGACAGTTTTTAAACGTATTTTAGCTATCGCATGATTTGTCTCTTTCTCACGAAATTTGAGTTCAGTTTGACTGAAGAAGACAAAACATTCTGTAGCTAAAATAGGTTTTAAGAACTCTGAGTAAGGCTTAAAACATAAGCTATAATTATGCGTCAAAAAGTTATGGAATCTAAACTCACCGCTGAATCAAACTTAGTTGTGCATAATATTTTTATTCAGGGCAGCGTACCCACGGTGTCAATTTTTAATTCAGATTTTTTATACTATTGCACAACGCAGTTAAATAAAATCTAACATTGTTTCGCATGCAATTTTTGGCAACAAAACAAAAACACAAAAATGTAATAAAAATATATCCGATTAAGTTCCCACCGACATGGCGGAATAGACGCGAAACAAAGTTAAATCAATTTAGTTTTATTTTCGGGTGTATATAAAAAACGCGAACGGTAGTTTCAGACTACAAAGTTTGGTTACATTTGTATGTTTTATATTATTTTTATTTCAAAAGTGTTGCACCCAATGTACATAGTAATAATATTGTGCAAAGGTTGCTTCACATGTGGCAGGAATAAAGTTTTTCTGTGGGAATAAAAAGTATCCTGAGTTTTATATACCTACGTATTGTTTGACATACTTTTACTTTAATTCATTTTATTTGAGATAAAACAAAATTCAACTTAAATTAACATTTTCTTTTATTAGTAGGAATGACCAGACGAACAGGTCGCCTTAGGTATCTATTGTGCCAGCCCGTATACGTCTTCGGGCACGGGCCTCCTCTACAAACGAGGGTACGATTGAGTGCTTAGGCCATATAGTCCACTACGCTAGCCTAGTGCTGGTTGGCGGACATTACATACAATATAAATTCTTATAAATCACTATGGTATGCAGGTTTCCTTACGATGTTTTCCTTCACCGTTGCTGTGCGTGGTGACTTCCACACATCGCATTAGGTAGGCGCAGTTCTTTTCCTAAAACTATTAAATAAGACTTATTTTTTTCTGATAACAAACCATAATAAAATACATTTTATTATGTAAGTTTAAAGAACAGACAATAGGAGTTTGAATTGCCGTATCATGGAACTAGTAACTAATTAAAATTCAATACAACGCCGGCACAAAGTTAGCAGAAACACCGTCTTTATTTTAACAATTAATTCTATTTAATTGTTACTCTGTTCTGGACAATTTAACACATGTTTTACAGAAACTATTAAGTAACCTACATTTATCTCTATGTATTATGTAATGTATATAAATAATGTAATCTATACAAACCTACAAGCAAGAAGTTTCCATCACACAAAATGAAAACTACACGGAACCAGAAAAAGAAACTCTGAACCTGAAAACACGACACACATGCGTCAGTCATTAGGACATGTTTTCGACTATATACGCTATCTGAGCTTATTAAAATATTCGACCACCTAAACACCTAAAAAGACTTAAGACCTAGACTTAAAAAGAACCAGATAAACCATCCAATCGCCCGCACACATAAAACAGATTTTACATAAATTCCACGATGTCGCTATTCATCAGAGCTGTAAAATTTGATAAAAGCGCCGTTTAAGCGGAGAAAGAGCGTTTGAATCAATCGAGATGGGACTAATCGCACGGAAGTAATGTAGAAACGTCCCGGTGATCAAATACGAAGCGACGCGTAAGCACATCTGTACGTTTATAAAATTAAATAGCTGATGGAGGAGAATTTACCTGGGGGATGAAATTCAGCGATTTTGTGCGGCTGAGAGCATATGGTGGTGGCCTCTAGGTAACATGTTCACAGTGACGCGGGTGAAAAACCTCACACTTTTTGGGATCATGTGTATTGATAGTTAATTACCACGCACTATAAAAATGAAGGAAAACATCGTGAGGAAACGTACACACCACAGAGATTTGTAAGAATTTCTATAGTATGTAAAGTCCGCCAACACAGACCAGCGTGGTGGACTATATGGCCTAACCCGTCTCAATCGTACTCTCAATAGTAGAGGAGGCTCCTGCCCGGCAGTGAGATTATTATCGCTTACAGTACAGAGAAGATATATCAGCATATAGTAAAATAAAAAAAATGAAATATTGTTAAAAGTTTTAATACAAAACTAAGTTTGTTCTTTAAATTTCATAGTTGCCAACCTCTGTGGCGCAATTGACTGAGAGCCGACTATGAATTAGAGACCACAGGTTCGAGACAAATACTTACTTATGTGGATTAAGGCTCAAATATTTATGATGATCTAGGTTTTCTACGACCAAAAGTATCTTATAGTTTCTGATACCCACGACAAAAAACTGGTATTTTAAAGTGGGGTCTAAATAATGCGTGTGATTCTTGGGTGTATTTAAGGCTTACATAATAGGATCAATGCTTTATTGCACCTTCTTTCAATTAATTTCTGCATCACCTTAGGTTCAACTTTAAGAGAATGCTCCAAGCAAAGTCCACCTTTAGAATATATTATTATGAAGTATAAATAAATGAATACCCAGACCCGACATATGTATGTCTACATAGTAGGTATGTAGACCGTCCAATTATACAAATATTTTTGTAATTATACATATCCGAGCGGAAGCCGCATACCGAAGCAGATAAAAAAGAATATTTGTAATATATTTTTCACAATTTATATTAACAAACTAATTCCTGTTCGTTGAACATGTTCTTTGCTACACTTGTGTTTCAAAGTATTACACGATGAACAATACTTTACAGTTTCAATATTGTAAGGTTTTCGAGTTATGGGATTTGACTAACAACTTACTGTGTCAGAAAAGGTTATACATATTAATAACACATTTAAACACAAGGTATAAAGTCTTCATTATAAAAGGCCTTTAGAACCTTCACTGACTTTAAAATTTTCCGAATATTCAGGAAAATATTCAATATTATAATTACTATGAATAACAATAGTCCTACAAAGACTTGTGTTCCAGTTTGTTACCAAAAAATAATTAATTAACAAGCGAACATTCCATTTAAAATACATAATATGATGATGTTTAAAACTATGGCAACCCGTCATACTCTTATTATGAACTGGATAATTAACACAAATGTAATTTTAAAATCCGGTCAAAAAAATGTAAATAAGAAGACAAAATAAAATAATTTCAATTCAAGATAATATTTGTGTGGAAACATAAAAAATAGTCACTTACCAAAACAACTAATGTATTCAGAACAGGCAAGAATTAGCAGGAACGTAACTGTAACAAAATATTTATCATTTTAAATCGTCGCCACCAATCTTTATTATTAAAATGTAGCCCTAGATTTTACGAAAGATAAATAAATTATATTTATTTTTCAAAGCTTTCTAGGTCAATTCGATTAAAACGCTTAACTTTTTTATAATCTACTTCTTTCACGATAAATAGTAATGATTATAGGATTTATTCAAATTCTTCGTTTGTAAGTTTAATTAAAACGAAAACATTTTTGAAAATGGAACGCGCGTTTACCTCTCGCGCACATATTGGCGGGAAACTTGGCGGCGAAGGGCGTACACCACCCTTGCCGTCCTAGTCGGTACTGACGAAACTTCAGTTACGCGCTCGAAAGCTCGCTTAAACTTTGCTCTACAGCCTTCGCGGAAGATGTCAATCCTAAACGACATATTGTGATTTGTTATAGAAGTTTAGATTACGTACAAAGTGCACGGATGGACAATAAAGTTCCTTTTATGAAATTACCTGTTTTTTCATAGAGTCAAAGGGAAAATAAACATACAGCCTTAATACCAAGGATGAAAATTATTTCAATTTGTGATAGCTAATAGCTGTAAAAGTAAATAATAGAAAAATAACTATTAAAAAGCCAAAAGTATTAACCAATCATTATTTCCAATCCGTTTCAAAAAACATGGACGGTTCTTTCAGAGATAGTGACAAAGGCTTCAATCTTAAGACAGTTGTAGAAAAATAAAACTAAGTGTCTCTCACTGCTAATAAGAATTTCTTCTATAAATTTCGTCAAACGTAAATTTTTCCGCCCGAATATTTTTAATAGCTCTGTGTTTTTATATTTGAAAGTGGGCCAATTAATCAATTCTTAATTGGAGTTGTGCGCCTACTGTACTGCATAAGAGTGCTTTCCATATTTTGATTTTACCGTTCAAAAAAATTCAAAGTAGGTACGACTGATTTGCATTTCATTCGGCCTAATTTTGATTGGTTTTTAGGAATGCATCTCGGTACAGCTACCTCAAAGAAATGTTTGCATTATTAATATTTATTTTAATAAATTGTTAAATTATTTTTGCGTAATTATTTCAGTAAACATTATTTTTTGTTGTCACGGATAAAGACGTTGATGTCTGAATAGGAGTGTTCAGACTCTTGCACTCCCACCATTTAATTTCTAAGATATGAATAACAAATAAACTCACTCAACGAAATTAGCACCCAATTATTCCTAACAAACAATCCTCAGTAACAAAACTCCAATACCCGACAAATAATTGACAATAAACAATAAACCTATACAAACCAAGTCCCATTTAAAATATTCCCGAGTTCGAATCGGGCTGATTGGGCCATTCACGGGCGTTCTCTTGTTTTCATTCAAAACGGGAATTTTCATTCCAATTTTCTATTGAAAACCCGCAGTGGCGAACAGTTGAAGTGTTTCAGTTTGTAAACATATTGTGTGGTTGTTTGTTTGATTGGCAATCAAACACAACTGTACGCTGTATAAATGTATGTATATTTAGAGATAGTGACTAGGTACAATACACCCGATATTAATTATTACTACTCTATATACTTAGATTAGTTATAATATAGAAGGAGAGATGGCACTTCAAAAATGTTAATATAATTGTGGTGCCGGGCCACCTTTTTCTGCCCTCCTATTGGCTAACATTCATAGACAGATTTAAATAACTAAAATAGGTTTTAAAACTGTGTGTAAATGAGCCGACAGTATTTTAAAGAAATTGTCTTCAGGTAGACAAGACCTTTCATTAAAACACAGGATAAACTCTAGCTAATCTTGCAAGAAAGTCTAGGCGTGGTTCGCTATATTCCGTTTAGGTTTATCTCGTTTGAATTTTGATTGAGTAATGATAAAGAGGGTACCTTCTGTAGACGCAATAGTAATATTTTTGGTACTTGATAACATCACCATCAAACATTTAAATAATATTATTTTGTACGAGCAAAAATCAACTGTACGCAAAAAGACCTTCATATTCATAAAATAATTCCTAACTTATCCAATATTTTCATTAAATATGAACGAAACAAATCCTCACCTAAGGCAGCCGTTTCCGACGAATGTAGCACAAACAGCGCTTCAATGGAATTGTCGAGGATTTTTCCATGCACGTCGGGGCGGTAAAATAAAGCCAGGTCCTTCGGTGCACGAAATATTTTACGAGATGGCTACGTAACGGGACTCCAGTTTTAAACTGTGGCTTGTTTTAACGTTACGCTTGGAGTAATGCATTATGGATTGGTGGTGTTTTTTTTTTTCGTATGTTTAATTTAATAAAGCAAGCGTTTTACTTTGTAGTAGTGTTTGTATAGAACAATATTTATACATCTTTATCAAATAATCTTCTTCTTCTTCTTTATCAGCCCATATACGTCCCACTGCAGGGCACGGGCCTACTCTACAATCGACAGTACGATTCCATACGAGTCCACCACACTTGCCTAGTGCGGGTTGGCAAATATATGAAATGATAAACATGGTAATTCAACACACCTAAAATTCGTTATCGTTCAGACAATTCTATTTTTATGGTTCATCCATTTTCTATAACTGTGTGAGGCAGAATTTGGAACTACATTGGAAAAATATCTATTAAACGCTTTGTTTAAGGTAAGTTTTTCCTAATATAAACAACAAACATTTGTACTCCTATTCATAAGATACTATTAAGTATTAGCATGTCCAGTATAATAAAATGTGACTAAGATAAGATTACAATAAGATACCCAGCCACTTAAGAAATTTGACATTCCGGCTGTTTAAGGCAAAAATGTATGAATGGCTTGCAAATTGCAACTATTACAGCTTGCAAGAATATTTAAATAAATAGATACATATAATTATAATTATTTAGATTAAGACATATTATAATATTGCATGCTATACCTTCTAGCAGAACATGTATGTTACGACACGAATATTATAACATCTTTATACCCATGTTTTATGCATTATAAATAAATAAATAAATAAAATAAAATAAATAAGAAAGAATGATTCTAATAAAACAACAGAAAGACAACAACTCATTTGGACGACAAAACTTCGTAGACGATCTATACACAGAGTTGATGTACATATTTTGTATCGTGGATATGGAAAACTAAAGCACGTTTTCAGTCACACAGCACGCAAAAACAAGTAGGTATTATTTAAACATAAACAATAGCCTAGACATTCAAACCAATGAGCCAGTTTTCATTCATCTTCCCACCTATTGCACAACATATTTTTTTTGCTATGAATGTCAAGACGAGCCGCAATATTCGCCATATGATATCGACCGCTCATTGATAGTAGCAATGCTTGGCATTCCACAGAGCTTTGCCATCCTGAGACGTTAGATGTTAAGTCTCAGTAGTTACTCTGGCTAGAACGTCCTTCAAACCGGAACACAACTCACCAAGGCAGCCTGTCACATATGACAGACCTACCACCAGCAAATCAATTATTTACAATATTCCTTAGAATATTTCATGACCTATCCACGGTTACCATTCCAGATCACTTTGGTGCGCAGACGGTCAGAGCGATCGCCGCCCGAGCCATCAGCACGATTGCACCGTTTTGAAGTGTTGGAGATCCATTAAATATTTCACAGCGTAACGTCGCCATAAAAACGCCCCGGCTCGGGATATTGTTCAAAGACGTAAGGTGGAGCTAGCTTTGCTGAAGACCGTACCTAAATTTTATTTTTTTATTATTATAGTGTACTAGCGGCCCTGCCCAGCTTCAACCGGGTAGAAATAGATTTCTGTACAATAATATGTACGTATTATACATATAAACCTTCCTCTTGAATCACTCTATGTATTTAAAAAACCGTATCAAAATCCGTTGCGTAGTTTTAAAGATTTAAGCATACAAATTGACATAGGGACAGGGAAAGCGACTTTGTTTTATACTATGTAGTGAAGTATGTATACGTTTAAGAATACTTTATTTGTACGGCCTTTTTCATAGACAGTTTCAAAACCGATTTTAATTATCGAATATTAAGTTTGTTTTTTTTTTTAAACAAAATCTTCGACACAGAAAACTCTAATTAACCGTTTATTAAAATGTAACTATCGATTAAATTCAGCCTCCAGTTCTCCTTTTTACGTTTACTAGGTATTCCTATTTGAAATACTATATTTAGATTGACAACGGCATACATTATAATATTACATGTATTATGTTCTACGCAGTGGTCAATACCATAGGGTGAAGCAGAAAGTGTTTACTTAGTGGCAAGGGGAGTGTTCTAGGCGTCACTATGTCCAGTACAGACAGAAACAAATGTTGACCATCGTAGCCCGTCAAGTATCTTAAGTAAACCACAGAGTTAAACTAACTGAAGTTTGTGAGTAATCATATTTGTCGGAAATATAACCGAATAACAGAATGTAAAGTATACATAATATAATATGTAAAGTAATAAGCAATACCATAAAATATCTTAATATAATAGAATTTGAGTCTTACGGTAGGAGCTCTAGCTTAAAACATTCTGATAAAATTACGTTCGTGTGGCTTGTGAATTTAAATATTCATAAAAATACTTTTAACACATGCATATTTTGAAAACAAAATGCATAAAAGAGCGACCACTCCCCGGCGGGGAATCGAACGTCGGTCTCCCGTGTGACAGGCGGGGATACTCACCACCGAGGATATGCTGGTTAAAACGAAATTACCAACTACAACCTCTATCAGGTTATTGTGTGCTAAATTATTGATATTGCGCATGCGTGTCTTCTAACAATGTTAATCAAAAGGCACCTAGCGCCACCTGTCTCTCACTCTCTCTTCAGCCACAGGAAGTCCACTGCTGAACATAGGCCTCCTCCAAGGATGGAAGCCTTCCTTTTGGAAACGGCCTGCATTCAGCGACTTGCTGTGATCATCCGTCCACTTTGCAAGCAATCGATCGACACTGCGCTTGCCTGTATAGAGCCTCCACTCTAGTATCTTTAGGCCTAGTACTTAGTACTAATGAGACATCAAATAAATAAATGATACAAGTAATTAATTTGTATCTTGGACGCTGAGTGAAGATATACTACTGGCATCTCTCATATGTGCATGGCCACATGAATATGTACCACCGGAATTTTTATTTCTACCACCAAACAGCAGTATAAGGGCACTGTTATGTTTCAGTTTGACCGATATTGTAGTCCAGTGGTGGACATATTGAGACATGACATTTTATGTCATGTCAACATAACAAAAATTCGGTGCTGAAGATATAAGCCGTTGCCACAGGATGGGGCGCGCTGGTAATTCTGCCAAGCCGAGGCCGATCCTCTGTAAATTTCGAGACTTGGCGGTACGTGATAAACTGTGGTCTTCCAAGTCTTTCCTCAAGGGTACCGGAGTAACATTATCAGAGTTCCTGACGAAAACTCGACATGATGTATTCATGGAGGCGCGAGAACGGTTCGGTGTCACCAGGTGTTGGACTAGGGAAGGTTTTGTTTACGTTCTCGATCCTGACGGTATTCGCCTTCGACTCAGCTGCCGAAGTGACCTTGATGCGATACCGCAAAAGGCACAAACAGCTGCAGCGGTAAAGGAACCTGCAGCGCCAGCTAGGACAAGGCGTGCTGCGAGGAAGTAGTGTCCGGTACTATAATAATTCTAGTTTTTATACCGCTAACTTTCAATTACCGAAGGAACTATTCTATTGTCAACTGTCACTGATTGTTTTGTTTAATTTTTCAAATATACCTTCATTGATTTTAATATTTTATATAGTGTTCTCTTTTTGTTATTGTGAGTTTCTTTTTAATTTACTTTAGTTATAGTGATCATTCAGTATCTTTAGCATATGTTTTTTTTTTTTTTATTTTACTTCATTTACGTTTTGCTATGCTAATTGGCAGTGGATTTCGTTTACTCCCATTTATGGTTTTTTTTTTTTTACTTTCATAAAATGTAGATTTCGTTTTGTTGTTGCATTTATTTCTGTGTCCTTTTAGTCTGTTTTTTTTTTGTTTCTGTATAAAACTATTTCATATTATTATTTTTGTAAAGAGATGATTGATGTATTTGATGATATTCATTCCAATAATTATGACTTCACACAGCTGGTAGATGGATGGTACTCACTGAGGTGAATATAAATAATAATACTAGTAGAATTTTATATTTATTTCGTTTTTAGGTATTTTTTTTTATAAATATATATACATATTTTTTTTTTCGTTGTTAATGGATCTTGATAACATGTCTAATGACAGTAGTGATGATTTTTTTTCCGTTTATTCATCAGAATGTAGTGGTTCCGATAGTTTTTGCAGTGTCCCCACACTGGAAAATAGCATTTCGACGCTTTTGAATGACGTTCCAAACAATTTTAATGTTCTTCACATTAATGCTCAAAGTATTCCGGCTCACTATACGGATATGTTGGCGTCCTTTCAGCATAGCAATATACATGCCATACTTATTTCCGAATCCTGGTTAAAGCCAGGCCTCCTTTCTACTTCGTTCCCGTTACCAGGGTTCCAGTTGATCCGCAATGACCGTATTGGTTGCGGTGGTGGTGGTGTCGCTATTTATCTCCGTTCGCATATTCACTATTCTGTGGTGAGTATGTCAGCACAACCTCCACCTACCAATGCTGGTGAACATCTCTTTATAAGTGTCACAATATCCCATGCTAAGATCTTACTTGGTGTATACTATTGTCCTTCCTTGCGGATTAACTTTTTTCCTGCTTTCGAACAACTTTTGGAAGACTTTTCTCCTTCTTTTAATCACACAATAATTATGGGTGATTTTAACACCTGCCTTCTTAAGCATGATTATCGTTCGTCCCATTTTAAATCTATTATTAAGGCTAGCAATCTGACCATCCTTCCCTTAAATGCGACGCATTATTTTCCCAATTCCTCACCTTCTCTTCTTGACCTAATTCTTGTTTCATCGTTAACCAATGTTACTAAACACGGTCAGTGTGCGGCGGATGCCTTTTCATATCATGATTTGATTTACCTCTCATACAAACTACGTCCGCCGAAAGCTAAGCCTAAAGTTCTTCTGCAGCGCAATTTTGGTGGCATTGACATAGAGAATCTACGGAGTGATGCTCGTAAACTTGACTGGTCTAATGTGTATAATGCTTTCAGCATTGAAGATAAAGTTGCATGTTTTAATAGCACATTAATTAATTTGTATGATGGTCATGCCCCATTACGACCAGTAAAAATAAAACATTTACCTGCGCCGTGGCTAACTGTCGAAATTAAAGCCACGATTAAAAGGAAGCTTTCTGCTAAGGCGAGGTATAAACTCAAACCTACAGACTACAATAAATCTAGGTATATAGATTGCCGTAATCACTGCAATAAGGTGTGTAGGGATGCACAACGCCGACATATTCACAATTCTATAGAAAACAAAGAACCTTCCAAAATATGGAAATTTTTACGGTCATTAGGTGTCGGAAAATCGCGTCATGACAATACTCCAAAAGATATTAATATCGATAAGCTGAATAAGCACTTCTCCTCTTCTACCAATTTTGATGGTCCCAGAAAAGCTGCTACTTTGCGCTACTTGTCCTCCATTCCAAAACCTGACCGCGCTCCATTCACATTTAAGCCATTTACCGATTGTGATGTTAAGAGAAACATCGAAGCTATATACTCAAACGCAGTCGGCAGTGATAGTGTAAGTCGGAAAATGTTACTTCCTATTTTAGAAGAACTATTACCGATCATACTACACTTGCTGAACTATTCTATTACCTGGGGCTGCTTTCCTTCTGTTTGGAAGGAAGCGTTAATAATACCTCTCCCTAAGAAGCCAAATCCATCCTCATTTTCTGATTTCCGTCCTATCTCTATACTCCCGTTCCTTTCTAAACTCTTAGAACGCCTCATCCATCAGCAACTGTCCAACTTCCTCATTACAAATGATTTATTAAATCCCCTACAATCCGGCTTCCGCCCCGGTCACAGTACTGTCTCAGCTCTTGTAAAAATTACTGATGACATCCGTTATGGCATGGCTGACGGTAAAGTGACGATATTAACTTTGCTTGATTTCAGCAATGCGTTTAACAATGTAGATTTCGATATTCTGATAAATCTACTGGATTCTCTTAACATATCTCCAACGGTAACTGGCTGGTTTCGTAGTTACCTGTATGGGCGTCGCCAGCGCGTACACCTGGATGATACTTTTTCATCTTGGTGTTTTACGACAGCTGGTGTCCCTCAGGGCGGCGTTTTATCTCCTCTTCTTTTTTCGCTTTTCATTAATTCTATTTCTCTTCAATTGTCTTCTTCCTACCATCTTTATGCAGATGATTTACAAATATACACACAAACACCCTTAGAGCATCTCTCTGCGGCCATACGAAGCATCAATGACGACTTGTGCAAAATTACTGACTGGAGTAATTCATATGGTCTCACAGTTAATCCGGCAAAAACACAAACAATTATTATTGGCAGCTCGAGAATGACCTCAAAGATTGACTGGATTAATCTCCCACAAATATTGTTTAACGGAATTCCCATTCCAATATCAGACACTGTAAAAAATCTTGGGGTTATTCTTGACAGAAATTTGTCTTGGAGGCCGCACCTTGCTGAGATAAGCCGTAAGCTCTATGCTTCCGCCTACAACTTAAAGAGACTGCGTAATTTTCTGCCTTTAGTCACCAAAATTGAGCTTGCACAATCTCTCTTACTTCCCATTCTAGACTATGCTGACGCTACATATCTGGATCTAACCGAAGAACAGCTGAATAAACTCGAACGCTTACAAAATTTTTGTATTAGATTCATTTTCGGTCTACGCAAATTCGATCATGTATCTGAATATCGTAAGAGGCTGAATTGGTTACCTATCCGTCTTCGCCGGAATACTCATATCTTGTCACTCTTGTACAGTATACTTTTGAATCCTGCCGCTCCTCATTACCTCAAAAATCGTTTCCAATTTCTGCATAATACTCATTCCAGATCCTTACGTTCTTCGAATTCCTTGCAACTCCAAACTCCCGTGCACTCTTCCCAGTTTTCCCACCTATCCTATACTGTGCAAGCAGTTCGACTTTGGAATGAACTACCGATAGAGATCAGGCGTGCAAGATCTTCATGTCACTTTAAAGTTTTGCTAAAAAAGCACTACCTTCATAATGTTACTTAATATTATGTATGTATATATTTACTTATTATTTTTTCACTTTTGTGTGTTTATTCTATCTTCAATATATTATAGTATATATTAGTATATTTGTATTTATCTAAGTATTCGTGTATTAGTATATATTTTATTCTTTCCGCAATATCCTCTAGATTTTCTTTATTGTGTACCGCCACCTTCTTCTGATACTATCCATATAAAGGTTGTCTGGAAGAGATCGCTCTAAGCGATAAGGCCGCCCATTGTAATACCATGAGTCTTATATTTAATTTGTCTGATTTTGTGTGTTTTTGTATTTGGTTTACAATAAAGAGTTTTTGTATTTGTATTGTATGTCTCACAATGTATAGCACAGTGGAATGCCAGGCATTGCTTATTAATTCAATGTGTTTTTTGGTTTTCTACTATTTTCATGCAATTGTATCCCTCACCTTAAGGCGAATGGATTGCTTGACTCGCCATTATTTGGAATATATCAATGCAGGAAACCGATTTTGTCATATCTCGAAATAAGCAATTTTACACCAGGATAATACATAACATAATACATAACACCCAACAGTCACATACATAGTCCTGACCCCACACTAAGATCGAGTCTTGTGTCGTGGGTATCAGGAACTACGAGAGACTTTTCGGTCTCACAAACACCCAGACCCGGAAGAAATATTTGTGGGCCGCACAAACATTTCTCTCGGTGCGGGGATCGAACCCGCGGCCTCTCGTTTCACAGGCGGCGTCTAACCAACTGCGCCACGGAGGCTGTCATAGATAAAAAAATATATTTAAGAAATGAATTACCTCTTAACTAGAAAACTTAGGAATACCATTTCATTAATAATAACATTTTAAAATAAAACCTTACATTTTCACACATTTTGACAAGAAAATTCAATGCGGTATTTTTTTATGAATTAAATAATATACAAAACGCACACACACATTTTTTGAGATATGACAAAATCGCTTTCCTGTGTCAATATTAATATAAATATAAATTGTATATACATATATATATATATATATGTATATATATAATTACAATATATACATATATGAATATATACTTGTATTCTTAAAATTTGTTCAAAACTGTTTTGTTAAATGACAGTGTTTCTATGTGATTAGGTAATTTATTACGCAGAGGTATTACTCTAAAATTACACAGCTGTACAAACAATATAATTTTCTTTCCATAAGTGGTGAATACGTTACTTAATTGAAGTTGGGATTTATTTCTCAGATTATGTTTACGCTTACAAGTAAGTAACTGAATATTTTTACTATAGATTTAATGAAAATACAAGTGAAATAACTATGTATAAAATTGCTCAATATTTAATCATTTTGTGATATCAATTGGTAGTGCAAGTATGGTAGTTATATTTATACTAGAATAATTTTATTTTGTGACCTTTGCAGCAGGTTTAATGTGGTTTTAGAAGCTGACCCCCATATTCTAATTCTTATTTTCTATGTTAGTTTTTTTGTGAATTATATATAAATGGAATTGTGTTTGGAATATAGTTGTGTTTTTAACTAAAGCTTCTAATTTCGAATTCTGTTTTGATCTCACAATATGATAAATAAGTTTGTTCCAAATTTTTTGTGAGGGAAGCAGTTGAGTAACCCTTTCTGGAGAAAGGTGCAAAAAGTATGCCAGTGTAACTAGCCTTCCAGCCTCACGCACTCTGGATGTCAAACTAAACCCTTATAAATCTTATGCCTGTAAAACTTAAGGCCACTTGGTATATAATCATTAACAAACATTTATTTCATCTACATAATATATTTGTATTGCAGAGTAATTAAACTAAATTTCACATTGCAACCAATCAAGATCCAATGCTACAGTGCCCAAGCTTATTTGTTTTTATGACTAAGTGTCATTGTAACTACATGAAGCTATCCATATTATAAACTTACTCATTTATTTACTTTGGTCTAGTTGCACTGTTAAGTTTAAATAACACCAAAATGTATATCTCACATTCTTTATTTTATCTCAAGAATGGATTCAAGATGCTTCACTCACTCTAGAAAAGGCTTTGGTGCACTACTGTTATTTCAGTTATTACGAAATAATTTTTGTGATCATCAGATTGGTTTTAATTAATTAATGCAATAATATCAGGATATGGTGTATTTCCGATATAAAAGAGATTAAGCGCAATTACGAATTCCCAATTAAATTAAATAAGACACTAGTAATATCCTAAAAAAAGAAATTACAGGAAACTAGTATTTGCAAAAAGCTAAGTCTGTGCCTGCCCACATTATCTGAAGAATATAGGTTTTTTAAAAGAACTTCACGATTATTTCTCATGAAACACACCTACAAGTAACAGTTTATATTGTAGTTTTGAAGTCGTAAACAATAACTTAATTCCAATACTGACATTTCCACAAAAGCTCCCAAACATTTTTCCGAAAGTTTTATAGGTGCCATTATGGATTAATACCGTATAACATAGGACTTCAAACTCTCTAAAAATATAAACCGATAAAAGATAGAGATATACTTACCAAAAAGCATTATCACAAAACTTATAAAGTCAAATTAACACCGGCAAAATAATATTAAAAAGTTTCTCTACACAACAAACTCAACTTTTGTTTTGACTTTTGAGCACAGCTTTTGACAATCACATTTACTTGATAAAAAACGAAAGTGATAGCATATCACTTTTACCGCGTATTAGAAAAAGATAAAATATTATCTTGCTTCAATTATGAATAAAGTTCCGTACGGAACGCAGTCAATCTTTTTTCAACGTTGCACGGTGGTTATTGGGTGTTATTGGGTGTTATGGGGTAGGTAGACAGAATAGCAGATGACACAATAGGTATAGTAGTAGATACGAGATACCGACGAAAAACCTACCTACCCTATAGAACGCGGTGATTACTTTCTCTGTGCATACCTATCTATATCCTGAGGCATAGCATGGGCCAAGGGCAGTGACCTCAGCTGACCCCATGAAGGACATTGACTTTACTAAGAATTATGTCAGCATAATTGAGTTTAGGGTCCATCCATCCATCCATCCATCCATCCATCAGCCAAAGGAAGTCCACTGCTGAACATAGGCCTCCCCCAATGATTTCCACAGAGACCTGTTGGAGGCAGCCTGCATCCAGCGACGTCCCGCGACCTTTACCAGGTCGTCGGACCATCTTGTGGGTGGACGTCCTACGCTGCGCTTTCCGATACGCGGCCTCCATTCGAGCACTTTCCGACCCCATCGGTAATCAGATCTCCGCGCTATGTGCCCTGCCCATTGCCACTTCAACTTGCTAATCCGGTGGGCTATGTCGGTTATTTTAGTTCTCCTACGGATCTCCTCATTTCTGATTCGATCTCGTAGGGAAACCCCGAGCATAGCCCTCTCCACAGCTCGTTGAGTGACTTTGAGCTTCCTAATAAGGCCCATAGTGAGAGGCCACGTCTCGGGGCCGTAAGTCATCACTGGCAACACACAACTATCGAAGACTTTCGATTTAAGGCACTGAGGTATATTGGACGAGAAGACGTCGCGTAGTTTCCCGAACGCTGCCCAACCGAGTTGGATTCGACGATTGACCTCTCTCTCGAAGTTGGACCTGCCTAACCGGACCACTTGTCCTAAATAGACATATTCTTCAACAACTTAAAGAGTCGAGCCCCCAACACCGATGGGGGTGGGCACAACATGGACATTCGACATGATCTTCGTTTTGTCCATGTTCATTTTAAGACCCACCTGTTGGGAGACTCGATTGAGGTCTTCGAGCATAGTGCTAAGGTCTTCCAGCGATTCTGCCAAGACTACAATATCGTCGGCAAACCGAAGGTGAGTGATATACTCGCCGTTGATGTTGATGCCGAATCCTTTCCACTGCAAGAGCTTGAAAGCATTTTCCAGCGCGGCAGTGAACAGTTTCGGAGATATGACATCTCCCTGTCTCACGCCTCTCTGTAGTGGAATAGCCTTCGTACTCTGATCTTGTACTCGGACCGACATGGTGGCGTTGTTGTATATACACTTCAACACTTCGATGTACCGATAGTCGATATGGCACCGCTGGAGAGACTGTAGCACAGCCCAAGTCTCGATCGAATCAAAGGCTTTCTCATAGTCAACAAACGCTAAACAAAGCGGCAAGTTATATTTCTCGGTTTTTTGTATAACTTGCCGAAGCGTATGGATGTGGTCTATGGTACTAAAGCCTTTTCGGAAACCGGCTTGTTCGGGAGGCTGGAAGTCATCAAACCTGCGTTCGAGACGATTTGTGATGACCCTCGAAAACAACTTATAGACATGGCTCAGGAGCGAGATGGGCCTGTAGTTCTTCAGCAAAGTGTTATCACCTTTTTTGAAGAACAGTACCACCACGCTCCTGCTCCATGCCTCTGGCGTTGAGCCCTCGAGGAGAACGGAATTGAAGAGCCTCTGAAGGACTTTCAGTACCGGCGTTCCGCCCGCTTTCAGAAGCTCTGAAATTATTCCGTCCTCGCCCGGCGCCTTGTTGTTTTTAAGTTGCTTCAGGGCCATCTCAATCTCACACAGGCTGATGTCCGGGATATCATCGCTAAAGTGTCGGATCAACTCGGCTCTCGGGTCTTCGGCCGAGCTAACAGCAGGTTGGGCAACCGAGGTGTAAAGCTGTCCGTAGAACCTCTCGATCTCCCTTAATACCTCTGCCCTCGTCGATACCACGCGGCCGTCGTCCGTCTTCAGCCTAGACAACTGGCTTTGCCCAATAGACAAGTCTCTTGCAAACACTTTGGAGCCTCCGTTCCGCTCAATTGTCTCCTTAATGCTCACAGTATTGTGAGCACGGACATCGTGTCGCAAGGACTTCCAGATCTGTCTATTGAGCCGCCGATATGCTTCGGCGTCAACGGAAGACTGCAGCTTTGGTCAGGGATGCTCCTATCTAGTGGTCATGGCCTGCCCTAATATAGGTGCTACGAGTACGCGACATCGGCCCCCGAGCTACTGCAGTCACCTTAACTTCCCGTCCGTGACTGCAGTATCCACTCCCTCAGGCCATACTCTCCTTTCCTATAACATCCTCTACCCACAAATCCTATTTCCTTTCCCCGGTTAATAGCGGGCAGCAGCGTCATTAACGCCAGTCCCCTACTGCGCTCGCCAACTCGCCTGCCAAGCGTGGCGAGTATTGGCAAATACCCCCTTAATGGCGACACAAATTGAGACCAGGCCCCCAGTCCCCGGCAGCCCCACTATTCCTGGCTATGGTAGCGGTCAAGGTTACGGTGGGGCAGGGGGTGCTAAGAATCCCCGGGTTGGCCCCGGCTACCACCCCCGACGACGACTGGCCCTGGTAACACACAACATACGCACATTGAGGACAGACGAGAAGATTGTCGAACTGGAAGAAGAATTGAGCAGGTTACACTGGGACATTCTGGGGTTATCGGAAGTCCGAAGAATCGGGGAGGATACGATAACCCTGAAGTCTGGTAACCTGCTCTTCTACCGGGGGGACGACCAACAGTCCCGAGGAGGTGTCGGATTTCTCGTCCACAAGTCTCTCATCAACAACATCGTATCCATCGAAAGTGTGTCGAGCAGGGTAGTATACCTTATACTCAGAATATCTAAAAGATATTCGTTGAAGGTCATACAGGTATACGCGCCGACATCGACACACCCAGATGAAGAAGTGGAGGAAATGTATGAGGACATAAGTCGGGCCATACATACTTCCAAAACCTACTTCAATGTTGTTATGGGAGACTTCAACGCGAAGTTGGGCAAGGGAAGCGATGCAGAGTTGAAAGTGGGGCAATTTGGACATGGGCAACGGAACCTCAGGGGTCAGAGGCTGGCCGACTTTCTGGAGAAAGAGGGACTCTTTGCGATGAACTCTTTTTTCCAGAAACGAGATAGATTTCATCTTGACAACGAATAGACGGATATTCAGAGATGTCTCTGTGATCAACAGGGTGAAAACCGGCAGTGATCACCGAATGGTTAGGGGCACACTGAATATCAATGTCCAATCGGAAAGGCGTCGCTTGATGAAATCTACGCTCCGACCTACTCGCGCCCATATCCAAAACCCCGAGAGCTTTCAACTCGAGCTGACAAATCGCTTTGATTGTCTAGGAGAAAACCTTGCAGTGGACGAGCTAAACAGCGGTTTGGTAGAAACTGTCAATACGGTGGGATCTAAGTATTTTAGACCTCGCCGTAGAGATAGACCACAAAAACTCTCGATCCACACTCTTGACCTCATGGCCGAACGTCGATCTTTAGCGCTGCAGTCTTCCGTTTAGGGTAAAAAAGAAAATTTACAGTACAAAAAGTATTCATCATTGTGTAAACAAACTTTATGGACTTGGTCACTTTAAACCATTGAGGTATTATTTATACTAGAGCGGACATTGAGAACAAAATATCTGCGTATTATTATTACTTGTTGTCAAAATTTGAGTGTACGTTGAAATGTCAATACCGCACCTTCTAGGTTATTCAGTCCATGGTTATTCATTATTCTGAGGAATGAGCGGTACGGTACCGTTCATTTTGTTACAAACCCCTATTTCTGTTTTTATCACTCCCATGCGATTACATTATCTTCCGGTTTGCTCCCGTTTCTTTCATGCCTCACCTACTGGCCGCTTAGTGCCTGCTGCCTACCTAGCCATTTGTTATAGAATATATGATGTCACAATTTTCGGAGGCTAAGCTCCACCTTGGATCGCTGAACCTACTTAGTTGTTCTCAATGTCTGCTCCACTCTCCAGTATAATACCTTAATCCTTTGCTTCAATCTGTGGATCTGTGCTTATCGAATTTAATAACCGCATTCCGCAACAATAAATGTGAAACGTGTACCTACTGTAGTAATTTATTTAACGTATGTTAATAATTATAAATGGAATAATAATAGAAATGCAGCGTTATGTTGTGTATGTGATATTTATACTAGAGGGCACTGACTGATCTGTGCCCTGTGATAGGAAATTAGAATTTTTATGTATCGTTAGTAAGTCGTGTTTTTAAACACTTAACATAAATTAATTTTAAAGTTTCAAAATGTATTTTTTCAGCTACAACTTAAGTAAATATTATTATTATATAACTTCCTAAATAATGCTATTAAAATAGCAATTTTGTTTGGATTATAAATTCGTTAAATTATATTTTGTTTTGTCAGTAGGTACCTATAGTAGGTATTGTTAAAGTACGTCGCTAAAAACCTTTGAACTTCAGACCGTATCAAGACCGTACAATACAACCGACGAGTTACGGCCGGCCTGAAATTCGCGCGAATGGATGCGCAGAATGCACTTTTTGGAACTAAATGGTGGCATGAGGTGAAGAGCAGGGGCGGCTATGCTCTATTGTATAATCTAGAGATGTAACTGATTTAAATTTCTAAACACTAACAACTATAAACTATTATTGACAAACATCGTCTCAAATGAATGAAATGTTGAAATTGAAATTATAATACATTTTTAAGTTTCTGATTGCATTACAGTATAGTATATTAAATGTTAACTTTAATACATGCATACAAATAATCTTTTTTAAATTTCATTTCAATAAAACCGAACAAAAAGACTGATCAAGATAACAAAAAAATTAACTATTTTCTTTTAATAAATAATGAATACCAAAACAGCCTAAACGAGTGCAATTTATATAATAAGAAATAAATTTAAAATTGCTTTTTTTAGTTATAGTTTATTAAATCATAATCGACTTCGATTTTATTGCAATTTAGTTTGCTTTTGCGCCATAGCCTCATCCCTAGCTCACGCTCACTTCAGCATTTGTTTAGTGTTTGTGTTGCAGTCTCTCTCTAAAGTGCAGTCGCGTTGATAATACTTTTGTTGAGCGTTTTTGATAAGTTTCATTGTTGACTTGTTATGTGTTATAGTTAATTTGTTGCTTGTTATTGTTGTTGTTGTTGTTATTTTTGTTTCTATTATTGACGATTACGTTGTAACACGAGGCTGTGAAGTGTGACATATTTATTCCAAATATGTCAATACAAACGAGATCAGAGTCCGATAGCGAATCGGAAAGTGAAATTGATGACTCTGACGACGAGCCTATGCCCAGTACCTCGCTAGGTACTATGATGTCTGGAGTTTCACCTTTAAGTGACAGTGACTAAATATAAAATATGTTAAAATAAAAACTGTCTAACAAATCATTAGTTTTATTGTACTTCTTTGTAAATAACTTTCAAAAACAAGCATTTAAAAATAAATATAGTTGTATTTATTAATTCCTAATTAAATATCACCAAAGAAAACCAATAGTAAATTATTGTAACAGTTATTTATAGCCAACAATCATTATTTTATAGTCATTGTTGAAAATAATTTTCATTCGTTTCGTTGTCGCTATTATAATTTAGTTTTTTTACGAGCAAATTCACCACAATTTATTTTTTAAGCGATTCTTAGTTTTTTCGTAATTTTGGTATTTAACTATTTTCTTCCTGAGTGTACGTGCGCGAACAATGTTCTGTGACTATGTTCACGGCGGCCAGGACTCGTCGGCCGTACAGTACACAACACTGACAGTTCCTTGTGTACAGAAAAATTAACTTTACAATGACGTTTTAAAGTCCATATTTATCTAAATATTTACAGTGTGACGTTTCGTTTGTACATTGCTGTCATCTATGGCTGTCATTTACAAATTCCAAGTAGCGTTGTGAACTGTGAAGGCTGTGAAGTAGCGTTCGTAAATCACAGACCAAAGAGTATAATAATATATAGGAAACACAGACAATCACAGACGACTAGTAAATAACGAAGTACTCTGTGGACATAGCTTTAAAAACATATTTTCCATTCTATGTTGACTTTTTCTAATTGGTCTGTGGTTGACTTTGATGTTGACCAATGTTGACTATTCGTCGTGTGATAGAATATATAAATGATTTTACTGAATAGACTTGTGATTGTAAGTAAATAACAAAGTAATCTTTCAAGATATCGTGACGATAAGTTGTGATAAGTTGTTTTTATTTGGCCATAAAAGTTTCGTAGTTATCACTTCAGGCAAAGAACAAAGTTCGGTTCTAAACAGCATTATTGTGCTACAATGGGGACTGATCAGAAAGTTACTGACGAGCAATTGAAAGAATTCTTCCCGGATTTGCCTTCGGGACCTTTGGATGTGTACAGGAAGAAAGCAACATTCGATTGGAGGCGACTGAAACTGGTTTACGAGACTTCGAACACTCTAAACTTAAAGGTAAGTTCATAAAAATATAATATAAGAGAACATAGTATTTGTAGTCTATCATTACTTTTCCAATGATATTTTTTGTACATTTTTTTTTTTAAATCTGCTCAATTCTTGATTATGAGCGAATACAAAAAAGAGCATTTTGGGCACTTTCCTATTAATGAATAAAGTCCTTCAAAATAAAACATATTGTCATAAGTGATGGTTAGAATTCAATAATAATAATGATAAATTATTTAAGTATGGTCCAGTAATTTTTTTGGGACCCATATTAGTGACAATGACATTACTTAAACCTCTTTTAGTATTTGCTGAAATACTAGAGGGGGAAATTAGCAGATTTTCAATTGAAAGTAGGCTCTATAAATTTTAAATAGGAACTTTAATAACATTATTGTTTACTGGTTGTTGTTTCATGTTTGGCATCTTTATCATTTATATTTGTTTAGTATAAGTTCATGTATTAAATGACTATACTGAGAACAACATAAGTAATACAATTTGGAACTTTAAAACTTGACTGTAGTCAAATTTCAAAGTTTCACATTTTGAGATAAAAGTATGGTAAAATAACATTTACTCACAATACAATTGTTTTATTCTTAAATACTTAACAAAGCTTTATTTTCCCAAAACAGATACAAAACAATTCCTATATTTGTCATTTATATATTATTGAAGGCTCACTTAACATTCGCTCACAACCCACCATTGGGTCACAACTCATTGCTTGCAAAATGCTGATCAAATTTAATGGCTGAATATTATCATTGATTTTATCTCAAACTTGATGCTCTCTATGATAAAAGGCTTTGTCTTACCCTCCCCTAGGTAAATATAGTGGTGTTTTTAGATATTATGCAAAATACACAGCATAATTTTGTTTATTTTTTAGCACAAAATATGGAAGTTCATGGAAGATCACCCACTCTTCCAACACTCAGACGTGACCTTACCCCTGGATGAAGAAAGACACATTGCGATCAAGAGAATGTATAGCATATTTAATGAAAACTTTCTTCCCCTTGAGAAGGTAATTTTTTCACTCACATATCCATTTCTGTGGTAATGTAAATGGCTGAGTTGATGAGGAAAGTAAAGATGAAGCAGTAGATAAAAATGTTTTGATGGACAAGTAGTTGCTATGGGCCCAATACCTCCTAAACTTTCATTCCAGTAATGCTTGTTCTAGCAAACATTGAATCCAACAGCAAGTTCATCCAAATAAAATATTCATTGAATCTGCAAAGTCACTTAATTAAGCCAGTTTGGCTATAACTACGCATGAATTTAATATATTCAACGGAATTTAAATAGCATGTACAGGTCATACAATTTACAGTACTATGTTAATTATAGATGTTGAAGATACAGTCTTTATGCATTAAAAATCTGTATAGTTGTATTTCTGTTTTGTGTACCATCATTTTCAATCTTACGAAGTTTACTGATGGTCATAGACCTATCTCAAGGGCTTCCAAAATGAACTGAATTCTATATGTATGCTGTGGATAACAGTACTGGTTGCGCATTTGCTTTAAATTATTATTATTTTCTGAATATTATAATGTCTAACAGTTTCTTTATACTAAATAAATAAAAAAAGACTGGGAAGCCAATTGCATTCAACTACTTTAATTAGCATTGAAATAAAACTATTATTTGCGGATTTTATATACCCGTCTAGACTGTGACCATGTAAACTGTACAGAAATGAAAACATCTTGCAGTTCAAAAAGATAAAAATTAAATATTTTTATTTCAATATGTAACTGTTGTGTAAATCTGAAAATTCACTTTTTTTTATTGCACTGAATAGCGAGACGAGCATGCTGTTCGCCTGATGGTTAAAGCGATACGACTGCTCTCAAACATTGGCATTGGCACTTACCATCAGGTGCAATGCCGCCACTATGCCAGGCCAATAAAAAAAAAAAAAAGTAGTGGCAAAATCAAACAACAAATTGAATTATAAAGTAATGCTTGTCATTCCACTGTGCACGCCATCCTGAGACATAAGATGTTCAATCTTCATATGGCCAGTAGTTACCTACTCTGCTGGCTACAATATCCTTGGAATCGAAACACAATAGTGCATTTATAATCATAAAATTAACACTTCAAAACGTCTATAGTGTGTTCTGAATGATACACAGGAAGATTCCAGTATCTATAATACAGGCTAGGCCTAGTTTAGATACTAGCTTTATTATGTTAAAAATATGCACTAGCAATTATATTAGATAATTTTTGAACAAAAACAAAACAAAATATAAATAAATAAAAATATTGCAGAGTCCACAGTTATAGTGGTCAATCTAATCAAGTTGTTGATGCATTTTTATTCATGTTTACCCGCATTATATTATTACTATTAAGTCAAGCAAAAGTTAATATGTATTGTAAGTTTTTCTCTGTTAGTTGTATATTCTCGTTAAACAATAAATATATTATTATTATTATTATTATTTACACCGCTGTACTGTTTGGCGGGAGAAATAGACATTGCGATGTTACCTAACGAGGCGGCCTCATACAATCAGAGATCTTGCGGTATTAACTTTCTCCTGAGATATTTTCAGGCTGATCCGATGTACCTAACATACGACGGCCTTTAAGAAAAGTCAAAAGAGCCTATACCAACGTTAAAAAATTCTAACACTTATGCATTTGCCTTTTTATTTGTAAGACCTTTTCAAAAGAAACAATCCCGTCATAAATGCTTGTTGGGTACATTCAGCTGTTTACGGAAGCTTTCAAATAGAATAATACTTCCCCGTTTTTGCAACATTTTTCACTACTGCTCGCGGTCTTACCGTGATGTTATAAAACCTATATCCTTCTTCGATAAATGAGCTTTCCAACTCAAAAATAATTTTCCAATTCGCACCAGTAGTTCATGACTTTGGCGGTAACCAACAAAAAAAACTTCAGCGCTATGTAAATAGTATAATGATTAAAATGTCGCGTAACTAAGTGTCTAAAAAACTTATAAGTTAGCCAGTAGATTGTTTTATAACAGTGTAAATTACGCCGTGAGTTCAGATACGTGATTATAAATAACTACAATAAACGGCACTACCAGATAATAATGGTTATATTAATAACAAAATAGATTTGCAATAAAACTTCATTCGTTAGATTATTGTTTCGAGTTCAAGGGTATATTGGTATTGTTATTGTTAAAGCATTATTTTATCGTGCAAGTACATAAAATATTATTATTAGACATATACTTAGTAATAAAAAAGATCGGAGAGGGATATATTTTTTTAACATAGTGCAACGCTAACCCAGTCCAATCTTGGCAGGGAAATAAGCTCCGTGAATTATGCACGGCACTACTGGCATGTATTCTATCTCTCTAACTAGTTAGCACTTTAAACTTAGCTCGCCTTTAACCCGCGGTTTACATTCCAGATAGTAGAAGACCCCAAAACTCTTCAAGCCGAGACTGAAGCATACTTCATGTTCGACAGTTCTTTAGCAGTGAAACTATCGTTAACATTCCGAATGTTTAGTAACATGATAACGGGCAGTGGTAAGAGCCATCACTACCCCATAGTGGAGGCGGTGGAACAGGGGAGAATAGGGGGGTGCTTCGCCCTTACCGAGGTGTCTCATGGTTCTAATGCGAAGGGGATGAGGACGACTGCGACTTACGTGCCAGAGAAACGGCAGTTCGTGATGCATTCGGCTGATTTTGAGGCTGCAAAGTTTTGGGTTGGGTCTTTGGGTAAGCAAAGAACACATCTAGATTACTTATTAACGTAAGTTTAAAATCTGAAGTAAACTTGAATAACTAAAGTAAGAAAAAAAAACCGCAAATAAAAAAACTAAATATGTAGCGTTTTATAATTATTATTTAAAGTTTTCCTCCAAACTGTGAGAAAATTGTGCAACCAGTTTTAAATACAGTTGAGTTCTTTTAATTTTTAATTTTAATTCATTACAGTAATTGTGAAAAAGAAGTATAAAAAAAAATATAAAACAAACACAACACAAATTACAAAGTACAAAGAACATTAGATGTAAAAATAGCAACCTAATTCTTCACATTTTTCGCAATATTGTAGACTAATCCTGATAACATCGTTTTTGCAGGTAAATGCGCAACCCACGCTATAATATATGCGAAGTTGATATCCAAGGGCAAGAACCATGGCCTCCACGCGTTTGTGGTGCCCATACGAGACACCAAGACCTTGAAGCCGTTCCCTGGGGTCATTGTGGGGGATTTGGGGGAAAAGATCGGACTCAATGGGGTCGATAATGGGTGAGTGTTGGTGAAGAAATACTTCATGTTAAATATTTTAATGTTTATTTTGTATTGGTGATCTGATTACAGCTTTTATTCTGTATCTGTACATAATTAATTTACTGGTGGTAGGTCTCTCATATGTGAGAGGCCATCTGGGTAGGTACCACCGCAATGTCTATTTCTCCCGTGAAACAACACTGCTTAAATGCACTGTTGTGTTTCGGATTGAAGGACATTGTAGCCAGAGCAACTACTGGACATATTGAGACTTAACATCTTATGTCTCAGGATGGCGAGCGCAGTGGAATGTTGCTACTGTTCATGAGCGGTCGTATCGCTTACCATCAGGCGAACGGCTTGCTCGTCTCGCCATTCAATGCAATAAAAAAAAAAATATATTTCCCAGTTCAGGGCACGGGCCTCTTCGACAATCAAGAGTATTGTTTCGATTGAGAGGGGTTAGGCCGTATAGTCCACCACGCTGAACTGTCGGACTTTTACATATCATAGAAATTCAGTATGCAGGTTTACTCACGGTGCAGTGTTTATCTTCACCTTTATAGTTCGTGGTGAATGACTATTAATACACTCCGAAAAGTCAGGGGTATGCCCTGGGATTTGAACTAGCGACCACTGTAGCAATGAGCAATGTTGGTATTAAGTGCGTGGAATGAGCTTGTTAGCAACGGACCAGACGCAGCTGCCAACATGTTTACAGTTTCTATTCGCTGACAATAATTGTGTGATAAATTTCTTTGTGAAGACAAACAAAAAGTATAAAAATGTCAATTGTAGTGTTGATATTTCGATCTTGATTTGGTAGTGTCACATAAGGTGAACAGTGGGAAGGACGGGCCAAAGTCGGGCAAAGATAGTGGCGAAATAATGAAAAAAAAATACTTTGGCTTTTCATTGTTTAGGATATTTTAAAATCGTATTAATATTTTCAGTTTTGTTATGTTCAACAACTACCACGTTTCGAAGGAGGCCGCTCTGGACAAGCTGGGTGGTGTGGATGAAAACGGAGACTACCAGTCGCCCATCAGGGATCCCAATAAGAGGTTCGGAGCGGCGTTGGGTATATTGTCAGGTAATTTACTAACTTTTTTTACATACCTTACGCAATATCTAGGTAAGGTGAGCTGACCATGCAATATCCTTTTAGCTCATCAATTTACTAACTATCGGGTGTGTCAACTTGAGAACCTTCTGGAGATATTGAGACTTTACATCTTATGTATCATGGTGGCGCGTGCTGTGGTATGTCAAGCATTGCTTTGTAATTCAAGGTTTTGTTGGGTTTTGCTACTGTTCATGAGCGGTTGTATCGCTTACTATCAAGGGAGAGTCATGCTCGTCTCGCCATTCATTTCAATAAAAACAAAGAATCAACTTATACCCAAAATGTCACATAATTAGTTTTTCTGATCTGAATACCTGACACCCAAACCAATATTTACATGGGTAGCGATCTCGGCATTCTATTCTATTCACAGAATGAACCATTATTCCCTTTAATTATTTTTGTCCACAGGCGGTCGAGTCCACATCACGTCGATATCAACTCATTACATTCTGAAGGCGATCGTGATCGCCATCAGATACTCGGCAGTCAGAAAACAGTTCGGTCCTGAAGATTCTGAGGAAGAAACTCCTGTTCTAGAGTACCAGCAACAAGTTAGTATTTTAAAGTCAGAAATACAGTAGAACGTCGATTATCCGAACTAATTGGAGGACATGGGTGTTCGGAAAACCGGTTTGTTCAGATAATCGAACTGTATTGGTATAGCTACAGGTATAGCTATAATTACTTATCCACTGGTGAATGAAAGCCATATTTACATATCTATATACATAACTACACAGCAGTCGTTGCAACACAACATATTCTAGGTACAATATTGACGAAAATTATTTTTTGTAAGCGTTAATGACTAATGCTTAAAAAATTCAATTTTCGTCTACCTAAGCTGTTCGGATAAGCGGTCGTTCGGTTGATTGACGTTCGGATAAAATCGACGCTCTACTGTATGTGCATATATGATGTTTAAGATCGAGTAGAACCAAAAAGTTCATGATTGGAGTGAAGATCGGTGTCTGGCGTCTATGGTAAGATGGCATTATAATGATTGCAGGTATCATTAGATGCAGGCTGCTTTTAACAAGTTGTTGTAGTAATCGGGGAGGGCTATCTTTGTATCTAGGGCGTCTTCCAGTAGTTTAAGGAGACGAACACCAAAACAGAAATCACTTGAAAACGTGATATTTCAATTCTTAAGGATAACATAAATTATCTACCTATTGTTTGCCAATGTGGTGGGTCATAGTCGGACGAATAACCATATTATAACATCATATTGTACCTATGTTCCACAATAAACATATTTGATTTGATTTGGATAGTAGTAGGGTAAAAGTAGTAGTAGACTGTATGGCCTGACCACTCTCAATCGTACTCTCGATTGTCGAAGAGGCCCGTGCCATACAGTGGAATGTATGGCTAATACAGAATAAGGATAACGCCTTCCACTTGTTTTTTTTGTATAAAAATATATTCAATATATTTTGTTTGTGGACAGCAATTGAAGTTGTTGCCGTACCTGGCCACTACGTTCGCCATGAAGATATTCTCCGTGTGGCTCAGTGAGGTTCATATCAACATCACAGTCAATAACATGATGGGTGAGTTAATTAATTTTAGTGTTAGTGGTCCGTGACTGCAAAAAATTGAAGAGACCCTGCTCTAGACGATGTCGTAGACCTGTTGAAATGTAGGAGTCTCAGCCGGTAGACGGACCTTGGCACCGGCCGGGATAATGCCTTAGCAGACTGAATGAAAAGTGTATATGTGTGCATTGAGAGATAGTATACTAGAGTGGACACTGCAAACAAAATGTTTGTAACAAAATGAACGGTACCGTACCGCTCCTACTATTTCTGTTTCTGTGCACGCACAATACGCAGATATTTAGTTCCCGGTGTCTGCACTAGTATAATACCTCAATGGTTTAAAGTGACCAAGTCCATCAAGTTTGTTCGCACAATGACTACTTTTTCTGCTGTAGATTTTGTATTTTACCCTAAATTCAGATAAACAAATTATGCTGACATAATTCTTGGTAAAGTCAATCTTTTTCATGGGGTCAGCTGAGGTCACTGCCATGCCCTAGGATATACAGGGTGATATTGACACATTGTACTTATTTTAACCCACATGTTTCTCATCACCCCAGGTGAGATTTTACATAATTTGAAAAAAATATGAGAAGATTTATTTGTCCAAAATTGTGATTTTAGTTCTTACTATTTTTGGGCATCCCATATAGATACGAGTTCTTTTGCCGCTTAGCTGAACTTCAGTTCAGTTCGGAATATTATCTGAGCTTTATGAGACTCGGTATCTATAGGGGTTGATCAATAGCCTTGAAACCTAAAATCGCGATTTTAGACAAAACATTCAGCAGTTTTTGTTCAAACTTGGTACTATGTTATCTGGGATGGTTAGGAGCATGTGGTTTAAATTAAATACCAGATGTCAATATCACACTGTAGATAGGTATGGATAAAGTAATCACTATTAGTTACTACTACTCAATGGTATGTCAGGCGGGGACGCGTCTCTAGCGGCGTCGCGCGGCATGGAGCTGCACGCGCTGTCGAGCGCCGCCAAGCCGCTGCTGGGCTGGGCGGCGCGCGACGCCATACAGAACTGCCGCGAGGCGTGCGGCGGACACGGATACTTGAAAGGTAACATGTTTGCATATATTCTTGTTTTTTTACAGGTGGTACGTATCTCATATGTGAGGGGCCACCTGGGTAGGTACGGCCCCAATGTCTATTTTTCCCGCCAGACATCGGTTTAAATGCAGTGTTGTGTTTCGGTTTGAAGAGCATTGTAACTAGTGTTTCCAGGTGTCCCGCTTTTCAGGGGTTCGGTAACGCGTCCCGATTGAACCTCCGGCGGGACGCCAAATATCCCGCTTTTTGACCACCTCTAGAGTACGAATAAAAGCCAAATATAACACATTTTTATGACTGTGTTTCTCGATTTCCTACAAATATTTACCTACATAGTATCTAATTCACTTCTAAACTTGTTTTCAAAGACTGATTTCAAAAATAAAATAAAAAATAATATTTTAATATAGACGTCCCTCCGAGGAACTCAAAATCCCGCTTATTTTAATCTCTTGTCCCGAATTTTCAAACAATAAATCTGGCAACACTAATTGTAACCAATGTAACTACTGGACATATTGAGACTTCATTTCATTATTCTTGTCGTCTGATATCAAAAGGCTTTACAGGCCAGACTGGATAGATTTTACAAAAAATTCTTACATCATAAATTCTACCAAAAATACTACTCCTAACCTCTATTTCCCTCCAGCGGCCTGCCTCGGCGACCTACGCAACGACAACGACGCAAACTGTACATACGAGGGAGAAAACAGCCTCTTGGTCCAGCAGACTAGTAACTGGCTCCTCTCGATATGGCCCAAGAGACACCAAGCCCAGGACATGACTCCACTGGGCACGCTCAAGTTCTTGGAGAACGCTGATCAGTTGCTCTTGGAGAAATGCACTTGGAGAAGTGTGGAGGACGTGATTGAGCCGAAAAGTAAGTTAAATGTCATATTAAAGGCCAGCGAAGGGACGGCATGGCAAAGGTTTTTTTATCAAAGGATATTGAAACTTATCTTGTCGGAATAAGGTATAAATTCTAATGGTTTAATTTATACCTTGTCATCGAAAGGTGTATCTTAATACCGCGACATTAATTTACATTGGAATTTAGTTCGTATTCCTACCATATAAGTTTGAAAATCCTTTGGTGAAAAATTACATCTCTTGAGTCTACGCAGGGTACTACTAGTTTCATTGCTTCTTATGCTTAAAACATAGCTCTTGTAAGATGTATTAGTGTAAAAGGGAGAATTTAAAAATATTGGTCATGTAAAATAACTTTGTATTATTAAAATAAATATTACAAAATAAAATATCTTCAATATAGTTGTTGATAAAAAATAATTATATTTCAATGTTACCAAATTATTGCTTCCTAATATTGTATGCCAGTAGCAAAAACAATTTTAAATTTGCAAAATAAAGGGTGTTAGAATTCAAACAAGCCAGATAAGAATTAATCATGATGATTTGATTCCAGACCTCATCCACGCATACAAATGGCTGACTACATTCATGCTCAAAACGACGTATGAGAAGGTGGCCCAACTGAAGAAGGAAGGAAAATCCAACCTAGAGGCGAAAAACGAGTCACAATCTTACAACGCCATCACTTTGTCTTTGGTGTATGCAGAGGTATAAAAACAATTTAATTTCAATTCAATTCGTGGCAGTTCTTTCATATGCGAGAGGCTGCCTTGCTAGGTACCATAGCAATGTTTATTTCTCCCGCCAAACAGCAGTTTAAATGCACTGTTGTATTCCGGTTTGATAGGAATTGTAGCCAGAGTAACTTCTGGAAATATTATCATCTAGACTTAAAATCTTGTCTTAGGCTGGCGAGAGCATCATTAAGCATTGCTTTGTAATTCAAGGTGTTGTTTGGTTCTGCTACTGTTCATAAGCGGTCGTATCGCTTACCATCAGTCGAACGGTATGTTCGTCTCGCCATTTAGTGCAATAAATAAAAAAATAATTAAAAAACATTCCCGATTGGGGCAGTGTTATTGTACGTATGTGATTTTTGTTAATAAAAAAATAATAAATAAAACCGTTGGGGCAGTGTTATTAGGCGTACTTACGTTTGTGATTTTTTTGTTACAGCATTTCATACTGACGCATTTCTATGAAACCGCAGTGAAGTTTGAAGACGCAGCGTGCAGAGATATATTGTTGAAACTAGTGTCTTTGTATGGCGCATTTTTATTGGAAAAACACATTGCTACTTTATATATTGTAAGTAGTATTACATATTTTATTTTATAAAATTCTATGGATACTTATATATTTTGGGTTTATGAGGAGATTTTACATATTATATTACAGTGTTATTTTAAAAAATATATTTAATCTAACGTCTATTGTTTCTACTTTGTTATTGTTGCTTAGTTATTTACATACCTTTAGTCATTAATATTTTTATCCAAAAATACATATGTCATTTTATGTTTAAAGAACATTGGTAAAATCATTGTTAATACAATTCTTAAGCGTCTATAAATTTCATGTATAAAAACATTAATCATTAATTTTCCAAGTAATTTTGGTGCCTAGCTCACAGCGAACCTAAGCCTGAATTACGAAAACACATTTTTCGTAAAACTCTATTGATATTTGCTTTAATTTTATTGGAGAAGCGTTATGTCGTTTCAATGTTGCCATTTTTAAAATATATGCTTGACTGGCTTTCTTGCATTATCTTTCTCAGATAATAAATAATGTAAAAAATAGTGCAGAGAAGTGAGAACAGCAACATAATCACTGATTAATTAATTAAGGGATAACAATTTGCTTCTGTCGCCCGAAAGCGCTATTGTGCAAATAATAATATATAGTTGTCCCCTCTTTCCTTTTTATTTCATTGCACATGATATTACTATTAGATTAATGAAATAAATAAGTACTCGATGTTTAAATTGCGTGTAAAATATATTTTTTACTTTTATAACTTTGCCTCACGCCAATATAAATGGACAAAATAACATTAACTACCCACAGAGTTTGACAAGATATAGAAAATCTGTAAAACTTTAAAGTGGAATATCTTTTTTCCTAGGCTTACTACAATAGTAAACCTTAAGAAATTAGTGTTAAGGAATTCGAAATCTATATTTTAAAATATTTTTCATTTCAATACACACAAAAAAAATAACAACAAAAAAATGTATGGAGGATTATCATTGTTCTTTAAACACCGAATTAAGATAACTTACATGTGACTGCATTAAGTAATTGTAAAACTTTATTTGACTGCCTCGGTGGCGTAGTTGTACTCCGGTACGGTTACAAAGCTGAGGTCTCGGGTTCGAATCCCGGGTTGGGCAAAGTGATATTGGATTTTTCTATTCATTATCAGCCCAGAGTCAGGAATTTGTGCCCGATATGGCGATAGGCTCGCCACCTATCACATCATGAGACGGAACATACAAGGCGAAATGTGGGTGCCCTGGCACCTCTGCCTACCCCTTCTGGGAAAAAGGCGTGAGTTTATGTATGTACGTAAAACTTTATTTTATTGGTTTTATCACTTGTTTAATTTTTATTTTTTTAATTTTCCGACGTTTCTATTATTTTACAGTTTTTGTGGTCACGGGGTGCATTTTCATTCGCATCTAGTTTCCTTTTCCCCTCTCAATTAAAAAAGACTAAAAAAGGTACGAACTTGGAATGTTCGGACGCCTAACGTAAAACTTCACTAATATGCCTATATACTCTACAAAATTTTGGATTCTTCTATCATACGTGCAACCATACACTAAGTTCACAGAAAATGATTTGTATAATAGAGCATAATATTGACTTTTAGAAGTGGAATTTTTATATTTTACATCCGAACATTTGAAGTTCGTTTCGTTTTTATAGATTGTCTCCGCAGGTGACTGGTATGCTCATTTGCAGGATACTAATTTAAAAAAATTGTATAAGTTCAAGAAACCATTGTACAGTGCTAAATACATAGGACAGGATATCTTTGCCCAGCGGTGGGATGAAATTAAAAATATACATTATTTCAGGGTGGGTACCTGCAAGGTTCTCAGGGTGCGCTACTCCGTGGCGGCGTGCTGCGCATGTGCAGTGCCGTGGCGCCGCACAGCGTGGCGCTGGCCGACACGCTGGCGCCGCCTGACTTCTGTCTCAGGTCTATATTGGGGCGCTCGGATGGAGAGGTACCATGACATTTATTTATATAATTATATACATACATACCTAAATAAATATAATTTTGTTACACCCTTAATCGTACTCTCGATTGTACAGTAGGCCCATGCCCTACAGTGAGTTGTGTATAGGTTTATATAGATACAGATACAGATAATGTATAAGCTATATATATATATTTTGTACAGGGACCGAAACCGGTATCGAAAATACCGGTATTTTTTGGTATCAACCGAAAAAAATAATACCGGTATTTTTAATGGTAACCAGTATCCGCCAATTTTATTGGATTCCTAGAATTTAACCGGTACCATACCGGTAACCGAAATAACGGTTACCTTTATGTTTCATGCGAAGTTCCTTATAAGTCAAAGCGGGGGCAGTGCCTGTGTGTGGTTATACCGCCATTTGTCTTTACTAAACATTATGGTACTATACAGTATACGTGCACTCTTGTGTTTCGGATTGAAGGACATTGTAGCCAGAGTAACTACTGGACATATTGAGACTTAACATCATATGTCTCAGGATGGCGAGCGCAGTGGAATGCCAAGAATTGCTTTGTGTATCAAGGTGTTTGGTTTTATTACAGTTCATGAGCGGTCATATCGCTTACCCTCAGTCGATTGGCATGCTCGTCTCACCATTCAATACAATTTAAAAAAATCTTTTTGCGAAGTTATTTTCCTCTTTAGTTCAATATTTTGTCACAGTCTACCTAAGGGTGGTGAAAAAATGAAGCACAGAAGGTGTGAAAATAGATTAAAATACATATATGTACTTATGAGATGAATTGACAAGGAAAATTTTGGAAGTTTATTAGCAGGTTACTATCCAATCAAAATTATGGGATTCTCCAAACAGTTCGTTTTAATGGACAGTCATTATCACTATACTGTACTAGCCCATATACGTCCCACTACAGGGTACGGGCCTCCTCTACAATTAAGAGTACCATTAGGAATGATTAAGCCATATAGTCCACTACGCTGGCCTAGTGCGGATTGGTGGAATTTACATACCATAGAAATTCTTACCAATCACTGTAGTATGCAGGTTTCCTCACGATGTTTTCCGTCACCTTTATAGTGAATGGTAATTCACTATCAATACATACATGAATCCGAAAAATTAGAGGTGTGCCCTAGCATTCAAACCTGCGACCAACATGAACATATTGGCAGCTGCGTCTGGCCAGTCCATCAACAGGCCACCACACACTCTATCAGCGCCCATTATCAATAATAAACTTTTCTAACTTATTATTATAAAGATAATCTTATAGTTTAATGATACTATTTGATTATTTCAGGCCTACAAGCACATCCAACACAGCGTGATGACCTACCCGGGATCGATGTCGCGACCCTCCTGGTGGCGAGACGTCGTGCACTGGCGAACATACGTACCTGCTAAATTATAAAAAAAATATATATAATATTATGTGATATATATCAACAACGTACGTAAAACAGGCATTAAGCAACTTGTTCAACAAATGGCAATAATAAAATACTAACAAAATGCCTCCTTAGTATTTGAGGCTATAACAACTATAATAGGTATTATTATATCATCAATGTATCAAAAGCATTATCAAGTATCAATATTATTTTTATAGAATCTTGCCCTAAGGCCAAACATTAGTCTAAGAACTTGGCTAAGTTATACAAAAAATGTGGCTATATTTACTTTAGAGAAAATATATTTTAAAGTGACTTATTACTGTTTGTCAATTATTGATTTTTTTAATTATAACTTTAACAAAAGATTGAAGAAATATTTTATAAACGTACAGGAAAATAGTGTTATAAATAGTCACATAATAATACAATTAAACGCCCGTGGAGTGAAAGATTTCGAAGAAACATGTCACTGAATATTTTTATCGAAAATATTAATTCTTAAGTAATATTGCCTGTTAAATATGAATTTAATTCAATTATAATTGTTTAAACACTGCCCACATATTTTTTTTATGCGTAATCAATACCTTATTCGGGTAACGCACATCATACAGTATCACATAAAATGGCATTATTAAAATTTTATTGCGTTTAAGTGATAATATAGGAATTATAATGGATGTGGCTGTTAAAGTAATTTTTATTATGTAAGAGGTGATTGTGATTTATATTTTTATACATTTTATACACGGTTATATAATAAAAGGTTTATTTTTACATAGATTTTTATTAATTCTCTACTGACACCCAGAATATGCTGTGTCGATAGTGATAATGAATTTCTGCCATACAATAGGGAATATGCATGTCATTTTTTTATATTTTTAATCAATTCTGTATGTTATTACATTATCGGAAAAAAATATAAGTCTTTGAAAATATCAATAAAAAAAGTACAAAAAAATAATCAAAACTGCTATCAGTTTCGAAGCATTCAAACGCCATGTTGGCGCGAAATCGCTGTGACGTCAAAGGTCACGTTATGAACAACGTAGTATTTGGATTAAGTTTCTTTCATGAATTGCTACAGAACTGTATTTCGCGACAAAATAATCCATTTTATTTAATAGTAAAAAGAAAGCACAAAATAACTCATAAACAAACGTAAAACAACAAGCTAAAACTTCATAAGAACGTGACCATTGTCGTCACTTTCCTTTTCAAGCAATAGATCGCGTTTTGGAAAAAATGCGCGGCAAATTTGAAATGTCATTTTTTAAGTATTTATTTTACCGATTTAGAGTTGATAAATTAAAAAAATATCTTTAAGGTATAATTCTATATTAATAAAGATTACAAAAAAAATATTTTGACTTATTTTAAAGTCTGGTGCATGTTCCCTATTATTTCTTTAGATAACAATATACTTTTTTAGCTGGCGTAATGTAGCTAACTAAACAAATCAATTCTACTCAATCACCACGAACTTAAAACAAAAGGTATTCGACATCTATTTTGCATATTTGACCCCGATAATTCTATGTATTACAGTATCGCTGATTCATGGTGCGTGGCGGCCTATTGATAAACAGACCAGACGCGGCTGCCAACATGCTCACGGTGGTCGCGGGTTCAAATCCCAGGGCACACATCTGACTTTTCGGAGTCATGTGTGTATTGATAGTCAATCGCCACGCACTATGACGGTGAAGGAAAACTTTGGAAATTTCTATGACATAAAAAGTTCGCCAACCCGCACTAGGCCAGCGTGGTGGACTATATAGCTCAACCATTCTCAATCGTACCTTCGATTGTAAAGGAGAGCCGTGCAGTGGGACGTATATGGGCTAATATATACAGTTTTTATAAAACGTATACGGTATAATGTCAAGGACTTTCTACAAAACCTTGAAGATCCATTCTTAAACTCCTCAACTCGAGAACACATTAAACTTTAACTATGCTAATTTGTTCAGTGAAAACTCGTGATCACTCCGTAATTGATTGTTGCATACTTAATGGGACTTGTCAATCAGTCCTAAACTAATCAGGAATGGAAATCTAACAGAATCAAGTTTAGTTTCTTGGTTAATATGAAGTTAGTTGGAGTGTGGGTTATTCTGATTGTTGGGTAAGTTTATTTGTCCTTGTTAGTTATATATTTTATAAATAACTTGCTGGATCAATTTAAGTCCAGAGTACGTCAATTTTAATGCCTACAGCATAAAAAACAGAATATTTTGGTCCATATCAAACCTTATGTAATGTTGTCTGAAACTCTAACTTGTCATATCACAGTCGTCTCCAAAGTTACCGTCGGTACGTGGCGTAACACAGTTGTGCGTATAGCGATAAATAAAAGTGTTTATAGTACCGCGATAATTATCTCGAAATAACAAATAAAAATTCCTATTCATGGATGTGGTCCATCATGGGCCATCATCTCTAGCTGGATGTAAAACGAGTAAAGAAGATATATGTGAAGATGATGACCTACAATGTTCGAGTGGTGAAGAGTTAAATAGTTATCTACCTGAGTCCGAGTCGCCCGACTCAGATATTCTTATCAGCAGTCGGCGTCCGTTGAAAAGATTGCGTAATAGTAGCAACGAGTGCGTTGACGAAGGATTTACAATAGTTCAGAAGAAAACACACAATAAGATGAATAAAAATAAAAATAGCAGTGAAAATGACCAATATGAGGTATGTCTGGCATCCCACCAATTATTACCTAAACAAATAGGGTTGGCAAAGATTTTAAAAGAAGAGAATATACAAAATATGACACAAATTAAGTATAAAAACCCTTATAAAGCATTATTAAAATTTGAAAAGAAAGATGACGCAGAAAAATTAATTAAAAACACAAATCTGAAGGAGCGCGGTTACCGCTGTTATTCAACAAGCGAAGTGGACATAACATATGGAATAGTTAAATACTTGGAGCTTGATGTAAAAGATGAAGAGTTACTTAAATCTTTTCGATGCGATCAACAGATTGTTTCTGTTAAAAGACTAAAACGAATTGCAGAAACAGGGGAATGGGTGGATAGTGAAACTGTTCGTTTCGGTTTTAAGGGCTGTATTTTACCGTCATATGTTTATGGTTATGACTGTAGATTTAAAGTTGAGCCGTTCACTTACCCCGTGACTCAATGTTCCAAATGTTGGAAATATGGGCATATAGCCCGTAATTGTCCGGCCAGATCAATATATTGTCCCAAATGCGGCGGGGAACACAGCAATTGTGACACAAAGAATAATAAATGCATAAATTGCAGAGGTACACATTTGGCATTTAGTAAAGTATGTCCTATATACATAAAAGAAAGAGAAATACGAGTTATTATGTGTAAAAATAACTGCACGTATAAAGTAGCCTTAACAAAACTAAGAGAGAATAAAATACATGTGTCAGGTGATAGCAGTTACATAAACAAACTACAAGAAGATTCAAGCCCTCAAAATACTCAATTAAATGGATCTTATAGACAAATATTAGGCACTAAATTAAAACAAACTGAAACATTAAACTGCCAAATAAACAAAGAACATGAAGAAGATAGTGAACTTGAATCAATAGATAGTAACGGACACACTATAACTGCCACACAAAATGAACAGTTACGAAACAACAAGTCTAAAAAAAGAAAGAGGAGGAGAAATACGTCTAATCAGAACGAAAATGAAAATACAAATAATAATAGATCGAATAACTCAGATATGCAATGGGAAGAAATTAGAGAAGATAGAAATATTTTATCAAACATATTCCAAAAGACGAGGGAGATCATAGTGTCAGGAAAAAGCTTTGAGGAGAAAGTACAGCAAGTTCTTAAATTGTTTGTTGAGGAAATAATATCATTCTTTGTGAAGTCAGTAAATTGTAGGGAAACGATTTCTAAATTAATAGAACTTTTTTACAATGGATAAAATAGATCGAAATCTAAATGTATTACCTGGTTCGAACTCTTCGCGATTTACTGAGCAAATATTAAATGTTGCTCAGTGGAATGCGCAGAGTCTGACTCCAAAAAAATGTGAGCTTGAATTATTTCTAAATCAAGAAAAGATAGCTATCTGCCTTGTCAGTGAGACTTGGTTGAATACGGACATAGTTGTAAAAATTAAAAATTATAACATTTTTAGGAGAGACAGATCTGATTCTTATGGTGGCGTAGCTATCATTATGCATAAATCTATTAGAGCTCAGTTATATAATATTGAGGTAACTAATAGAGGAATAGAAGTTGTGTGTGTTAAAGTTTTAAATTGTCCCCATTTAGAGCATGTTGTTTCTATATATTGCCCTTCATCGATACGTACTTTACAATGTGATTGGGAATACATATTTTCACGTTTTACGGCTAAGACATTAATAGCAGGTGATTTTAATGCCCACCACACAAACTGGTCTGTCAAGTGTGATCAAAGAGGTTTGCAAGTACTTGATTCATCCTTAGAGCATAATTATATATCATTAAACAACGGAGAAATGACCAGAATTAAATTAGTAAACGGTATTTTACAGGAGTCTGTGCCAGATATTACTTTTGTAACGTCAGACATAGCAATTTATTTTAAATGGCAAGTTACCAGAGAATGTTTAGGTAGTGATCATTTGATCATTAAATATTCAATGCAGTATGTTTCTTCCAAAAAGTTTATTAAATGTCGTAATTATAAGCTATCTGATTGGAATTTGTATAAAAAAACACTGTTAAGTAGGATGAACTTTACAACTATAAATGAAAACAATATGCAATGTAATTATGATCTTTTCATCGACAATATTAATCATGCCGCTGATCTTAGTATACCTATGATTAGAAACTGTAGAAATCCAAATCAAACCTTTCAACCGAAACCATATTGGACGCCAGAATTATCTTTGGCAATAGCTGAACGACGATTAGCTTTAAAAAAATTTAGACGGAACCCAACACCCGATAATCTAGTCATATTGAAGGAAAAAGTTGCGTTTGCACAGAGAGTTCACAGACAGGCCAGAGCAAAAAATTGGCAATTATTTTGCAATAACATAGATGGCACCATAACGTCATCAGATATGTGGCGCCGTATGCGTTGGATGAAGGGCTTGAAGAGAGAATATGTTTATGCGCCGAAGGATAAAAAAGAAGAATTATTATGTTCGTTAGCTCCAGACTCCGTAAATCCTAGAAAGCCATATTTTAAGTCTAAGAATAATAAACTAGAAAGTGAATTCTCTATCCAGGAGCTCCTTAGATGCATTAAATCTGGTGGTAGGTCTCTCATATGTGCGAGGCCATCTGGGTAGGTACCACCGCAATGTCTATTTCTCCCGTGAAACAACACTGCTTAAATGCACTGTTGTGTTTCGGATTGAAGGACATTGTAGCCAGAGCAACTACTGGACATATTGAGACGTAACATCTTATGTCTCAGGATGGCGAGCGCAGTGGAATATTTCTACTGTTTATGAGCGGTCGTATAGCTTACCATCAGGCAAACGGCTTGCTCGTCTCGCCATTCATTGCAATAAAAAAAAAAAAAAAAAAAAAAAAAAAGAAAGATACTGCACCAGGAGACGACCAAATTACATATTCGATGATTTACAACTTACCTTATACATATAAATTAATCTTACTAAATCTTATCAATATAATATTTAAATATGCTCTGGTACCCCATCAGTGGCGTGATATTAAAATAGTTCCTATTCCGAAACCCAATTCAGAAAACACATTTAGACCTATATCTTTGATATCTTGTATATGTAAGATTTTCCATGTGATGCTATGTAGACGTATCGAATGGTTTGTTGAATCTAATTGTATTTTAGCTCAAACTACTAGTGGATTTAGAAGAAGTAAGTCTTGTATTGATTGTCTGGTTCGACTTACTTCAAGTGCTCAAATTGGTTTTGCCAAAAATATGTCGACTCTGGCTGTCTTTTTGGATGTACAAAACGCTTACAATAATGTTCTTATCAACGAACTTGTCAGTATTCTTGATGACCTAAACTTAGGGACTCGAATTTGTCAATATTTGTGGTCTTTTTTAAGTTATAGGTGTTTAAAAATTAAAGACAACATAGATGATTATGCCATGGTCAGATGGACAAGGAGAGGATTAGCTCAAGGAGACCCTATTTCGCCGCTCCTGTTTAATATAATGACTCATAAAATAGGCTCGTCAACTCGAAATGTAAGCATACTCCAATACGCTGATGACTTTGCTATTTTTACACAAAATCGCGATTTAGATGTAAGCACCTTTAACATTCAAAATAGCCTTAACATTATTGTTAAAGATTTAGAATTATTGGGTTTGAAAATATCACCAGAAAAAACACAATGTTGCATATTTAGACGACAAAAAAGCAGACAACAAATTACTTTAACTATTAATGATGTCATTATAACTCCGGTAGATCATTTGAAATATCTAGGTGTGTGGTTGGACAAATCATTGTTATGGACTAAACACATTAACGAAACACAGACAAGGGCTACAAAATCATTAAACATCCTTAAAATACTTGCAGGAGCTTCTTGGGGCTTACATCCCACACACCTTCGACGCTTATATATCGCCTTAATACGCAGCAAGATAGACTTTGGTAGTTTTCTTTATGGTGCAGCAGCAAAAACGCACTTAGCTAAGCTTGACAGAATACAAAATGTAGCAATGCGCACTATAGGAGGTTTCATTAGAACCACACCCATAAATGTAATGGAGTGTGAGCTATATATTCAACCGTTACATTTTAGACGCCTGTACCTAGCTACAAAATATTGTCTGAAGTCACAATCTCTCGCTAATAATGTTACTATATCTCTTTTGAAAGAACTTTCCATGTTGTGTGTGTCCCGATACTGGCAAAGAAAAAAGAAGCCACTTCTTGTAGAAATCTTCGATGAAACGAAAACTGAATATGTTAATAGTTGCAAACCTTTAGATATGTTTAGACTAGATACTTGGGTAACAAATATTAATTTAGATTTTATTAGAACCGAAGTAGATGGTACTCAATTATCGAAAAAATGTGTAGATAAGATGATACTTAAATGTAATGTAATTGAAATGTTTAATTCGGAATACAAAAACTGGCACAGACTTTTCACTGACGGTTCGAAAACAAGTACCGGCACTGGAGCAGCTTTTTATGATCCTATATGTAATGTTCAAGGATTATTCAAAATTGTATCTAACTTTCACTCCATTATGGCGGTGGAACTCTTTGCGGTCTTGGAAGCTATATCCTATATTATGACTTCGGATATTAAGAAAGCGGTTATTTTTACTGACAGCCGAAGCGCTTTGCAGCATATTGCTCGATGTGCCTCTACTATTAGAGGTGCTTCGGTAGCATATGCCATCTTGGAGAAAATCCTATTTCTTAAGACAAGGGGTGTGGAGCTAAGATTGCAATGGGTTCCATCGCATATCGGTATTCAAGGTAATGAAATTGCTGATAAATTAGCTAAAGAAGCGATTCTAAATGGTGCACCTATTTATATATTTCCGGAATATACAGAAGTTCTTAACAATTACAGATATAAAATTTTTGAAAAATGGAAAGCATATTATAAATCTACAGCTACACAAAAAGGAATATGGTATAATACAATTCAGCAAGAACCTATTCGGATACCATGGAGTACTAATTGTACTTTAAAGAGAAGTCAGATAGTTTTAGCACATAGACTTAGGTCTGGGCATTTACCGCTAAATAAATTTAAATACCTAATGAGACTAGTAGACTCCCCTAATTGTTTATCATGTGGAGTATTAGAGGATGTGTATCATTTCTTAGTAGAATGCATAAATACCGAACCCTTAAGAATATCCTTGATGAATCAATATAATGTAAACCCTTTCAACTTAGGAGTGTTTCAAAGCATATTATCTGAACCAATGTCTAATATAGCCAAAACTGTGTATACGTTAATTAGTAACATAAATATTTAATTGTACTCGTATTTAGTATTAGATTTACAATTTAAGGTTGATTGTAAGATTATTTTTTGTAATCATAGGGCTGGCATAGTCGCAGAGCGACTCAAAGCCCTGAAAAAATAAATAAAGAGTAAAAAAAAAAAAAAAAAAAAAACAGTCGTCTCCTTTCCTACATACCTACATAAACTCAGCCCTTTTTCCCAGAAGGGGGGTAGACACAGGTGCAATCAGGACACCCATATTTCGCCTTGTATGTTTTTTTCTATGATGGGATAGAGCGCGAGCCTATCGCCATATCGGGTACAAATTTTTGACTCCGAGCTAATAATGAAAATAGAAAAATTTTAATCACTTTGCCCGGCCCGGGATCGAACCCGAGGCCTCAGTTTTGTAACCGTAGGTACCGTAGTACAACTATGCCACCGAGGCAGTATTCTTTTCAATACAGTTAAAATATATTTTATAAAAGAAACCCATTTTCTAGAAGCATTTCCAGCAGCCATGCTGATATATCCACAATTCTTCGTGATGCTACTCAACAAAAGGACCTGCAGAGTGTTGTAATAGACCTACTGAATCAGGTCAACCCTCGTGAAATCAAATGCGTCGCCATCGTGAGCGATTCCATCTACTTGAATGTATTCGATGGAGAACTGTTCAGGAGCATGTCATCTATTCCTTTTGTTGTGGTAAGTAATTTATTTATCTAGTTGCTTTTTGGAAGTTGGTATCAACTGGATTTAATGCACCTTATATGAGTTTTGCATCCTAAATAGATTAGATATCTACCACCAAGGAACTGTTACGTACAATAACAGTGGTTCCACTTTCATTGAGCCGATTCAGAGCTTCTAGTTTTAATGAACTACGGCAAGGGTTGGAATGAAATTCCTGCTTCGGGGTTTCCTAAGCTTTAAGACCTGTCTTCATTCAAAGCTTATAAAAACTGCTCACCTCATGGCATTGCAAAATCCATGAGCAGTGATAGCTTGTTACCATCATGCGGGCCGTTAGCTCGTCTACCTATAATGCCATTAAAAATTAATAAAAGCAATCCTCTACCATTTCAATACTAGTGGTTACTGAAGTTATAGCCACAGTATGTTAATTCCAAAATGGGGATTAATCTTTGGTAGTAATATTTTGGTTATTAGGTAGATTTTACTAAATAGGTTAAGCTACCTCGTAATGTATTTTAAACTTTTTTATATTCTAGATCATAGTAGAACAACAAGAAGACCTGCTTTCACCTAACTTCGATACACTGCAGTCTCTTCGAGAAGCTAAGATAAATAATTGCAACGTGTACGTGGTTCTTCTAGCCAATGGGTTTCAAGTGGCGAGGCTGTTGCGATTCGGGGACCGGTAATTTATTATATAATCCGTATCTAAATACTGGAATAAGAAGTGTCAGTCCCTTTGTCTTTATAACTCGTGAAACGATGATCCAAATTAAATGGTGCTTTTTATTGCGGAAGTAGGTACGTTAAGCGGTACTTAGAGACTAGCATTTGGTTACGGCAGGCAAATAATTTTACGGAACAATTCGGGCCGTTTTGAATATAAAAACTAAAATTTATCTACTCGTTGAAGTATAACTATGGTTTAATAATTTTATCGCGGATTGGGTTTAATTTAACAGAATAAAATCTGTAAACAATAGTGTTATTTCAATGTGTAACGTTCGTGTAAATCTAAGCAACCATTATTTATCTACTCGTTGATATAAATTATACGTAAGGAAGTATCCTTACATTACACATTATAGTACATTGAGATGAGCCTACACTCACAGTAGTGAGTGTAGGCTCATCTCAATGTTTACAATAACATAGGAATACGAGGTATGACTAGCTTCGTATTGTTACATATATTATATAAACCTATGTACGGACATTTTTAATTGCTTTGTCGTTTTTACGTTGACTTTTATAGAAAAGTAATTCTGTTATCCCAGATTACAGGTTGGAGTTTACAGGTCTAAAAGTAGAATAATAAATACTTAATTTTGTTTTTCAGACATCGCATTTTGGACACCAGAGCTAAATACATAATGCTACACGATATAAGACTATTCCACAGCGACCTTCATTACCTTTGGAAGAGAATCGTAAACGTTGTGTTTGTTAAGTATCACCAAAAGGTTATTGGGAACTCAAAAAGCAAGGCCTGGTTTGACTTGCTGACTGTACCTTTTCCCAGTCCAATTAAGGTATGAAAATAAATGATTAAATTAAATCACATCCGCGATAAAATTCATATAGGTTTTTTTAACATGTTAGATTTGTGTTAACAAAAACACCTTTTTTCTATGTTTCATCTTCATTATCTGTTTCGCCATAGAAAGTCCATTGGTACCTTACCATGTCTTCTACAAGAATTTCCACAGCGACTAATTAGAAGCAACTTTTTACAACTTTTATGAATTTTTTCTCTAACAACATAAAATTTCAATGTTATTTTAGGAGGTATTGGTACCGCAGAGAATCGATATTTGGCGACATCATAAGTTCCACTACAACAGATCTCTGTTCTTTGACAAAACTAGGAATTTATACGGACTTGAGTTGGGAGCGGTCTATTTGGATCACGTTCCTTCAGTGGTTATCATCCATGGCAATGAATCCAGTAAAATTGGGGGAGTTGAAGTGGAAGTAAGTATATTCATACATAAGCTTATGCTTGTATCCCTGAAGAGAGGAAGATACTCATTGTGCGTAAAGTTTAGGTAGGTAGGTGGGTACTCGGAAGTAGAAATATATAGATCTATAGATTTATGTAAAAAGTCTTTAACTTTTGATTTCCTTATTCATGGTCTTCTTTTAAAATCTATACTTCTCGCTTTTTTAATTGTTTCTAAGAATATTTTAGTAAACACAATAAAACCAGTTAGTATCTACCAATTGTTATCCGTCTACAAATGCGTTAGTTTTATATTAGCAAGGTGGACTGAAGCTGTAAAAGTAGGTCTTGATTCTTGTCGATAATAAAGTTTAATATTTATGAGTAAGTATATTCCATTTCGTAGATTTTCAACACATTAGCAGAACAAATGAACTTTAAGGCTAACCTGTATCAACCAATGAACCCTGATGTTCATAAGTGGGGTGAAAAACAAGCCAATGGTTCCTTCACGGGGTTGTTGGGTGAAATGTTAAATGGTAAAGCTGACGCAGCTCTTGGAAACCTACAATACACTCCATACCATCTAGAGATAATGGATTTGAGTATACCCTACACCACTCAATGCTGGACATTTGTGACGCCGGAAGCCTTGACTGATAATTCTTGGATGACATTGATTTTGCCTTTCAAGTGAGCCAACTCAAAAATAAAATTCATACTCGTATCTAAATCATTTCATTCAATCGACCATTCTCGTTTTATCTTTATTCTTTTCAGACTCTACTTGTGGATTGCAGTTCTACTAGTTTTATTGATAACCGGTTCTATATTTTACGCACTGGCGAGGTATTACATTCATCTTCAAGATTACAGACATGACTTGCCACATGTATCTAAAGGAAAGGGCGGTAAAAGGCAATTGAATGATGACGGTTGGTTTATCTCAATTTTTTGCAATGTTCCTCCAATATTTATTATAAATCGGCATAGTTGTCACAATTTTTTGCACACCTCATACTACATTACTTAAAGAAACTACTTTTCGCAGTACTAAGAACTTTAGTTATATTAGCAAATAACTTAAACCAACAGCGCTCGTGAACGGAATGCTGACTTGCATTATTTACTTTGCAGATGCGAAACCAGTCGGTCTGTATTTGTTTGGGGAAATAATTAACAGCATTCTCTACACGTACGGAATGTTGCTAGTGGTGTCTTTACCGAAGCTACCAAGCGGCTGGTCCATAAGATTGCTCACAGGATGGTACTGGCTGTACTGCATACTTCTTGTAGTATCCTATAGAGCAAGTATGACGGCCATATTAGCCAACCCAGCACCAAGAGTCACCATAGACACGCTGCAAGAATTAGCCGATAGTAAAGTTACTTGTGGTGGCTGGGGAAGCGAAACCAAGAAGTTCTTTGAAAATGCAATTGACGGCCTTGGTCAGAAAATCAGCGATAAATTCGAAAATATCAATGATCCGAATGGTGCGGCTAATCGTGTTGCACGGGGAGTGTATGCATATTACGACAATAGAAACTTTTTGAAATACTTAAGTGTGAAAAGGAAAAGTGGGATTTTAATGGAATCTGATAACTCAACGACTAACAATAGCGTGGTTCCAATCAAACCAGATGTAGAAAGAAACCTACATATAATGTCTGATTGCGTGGTCAATATTCCCATATCTCTTGGGTTTCATAAAAACTCTCCTTTTGTTCCTTCAGCTGATGTTTATATCAGAAGAATAGTTGAAGTGGGTCTGGTAGAAAAATGGCTAAATGACGCTATGTACCCAATTAAAGCACTGGAAACGAATGAAGAAGAAATCAAAGCATTGATGAATTTGAAAAAACTTTATGGTGCATTCATAGCTTTAGCAATAGGGTATTTTCTAAGTGGCATCTGTTTGATAGGAGAAATATTACACTGGAATTGTGTAGTCAAAAGAGACCCAAAATTTGACAAATATGCTTTGGATGAATACTATAGAAATAAAAAGAAATAATGCGTTTTGGTAATTTAATTATTTACAATTATCTATGAGAATGACAAAATGTTTTAGAACTTTTTGTAATAAATAGTTATTCAGTCATAATGAAGTCTTTTATATAGTGAAAAGTTCATGTTGTGTACATAATTTATATAAACAGCTTACATGATCATAATTTGTAGAGTATTAACATTTTATACAGACAAGTTTTGAGAATCAAAAGACAGAGCTGGTTCAGTTAGATCCTTGCCAACTTTTCAATAATATACATAACATTATACTGTGAAATCTAAGTACTTTTTGAGCCAACATTTACATTTTATTTTTTTATGCCAAAATTTAGCCTTATCCTACAGACATTAATATATCATTTTAAATTTGTGAGGTCCTTATAAAATTAATACAATAATTATCAATTGACATAATTCATATTAAAATCCTAAATTAATTAAATATTATCATTTCTGTTCAGGAATAAATTCTGGAGGGGGCACTCCTTCAGGAGCATTCTCTAGTATCCATTTATGTTGTAGTACATTAACTAGCGGCAACCTTTCCTCCGGGTTAATAACTAATAATTTCCCCATCAAATCCTTTGCCTTCTCTGAAATATATTCTGGATATTTAATTATAACATATCTTATTTTCCTATATGTTTGATGAGAGTCTTTAGCGTCAAATGGAGGAAGTCCGACAAGTAATTCATAACAGAGTACTCCAAGACTCCATATATCAACAGCATAGCTGTGTGGTTTTCCTTCAATCATTTCTGGGGACAGGTAATCTAATGTACCACACAGAGTCATACGCCTTGAGGATGGTGAGTGTACGGACCAGCCGAAGTCAGCTATTTTCAATTCCATGTTGTGTCCTATGAGCAAGTTCTCTGGTTTGATGTCTCTATGAATGACTTTCTTTGTGTGACAATATATTAGTGCTTTTGTCAAGTCCCTGATGTATATTGCTGCAGTCTTCTCGTCGAATCGGCCGCGTTCCTTCAATAGTTTGTACAGAGCGCCGTGCTTAGCGTACTCCAGAATTAAATATATTCGTTTCTCGTCGTGGAAATAGCCGTACATGCGTAGAATGTTTGGGTGGCGCAGTCGACATTGTATCTCCACTTCACGACGTACCTGGTGCTCTATTTCAGAGTCCAATATTTGACTTTTGAATAAAACTTTTAATGCGACGACATAGTGAGATTCTTTTTCTCGTGCCAAGTATACATTTCCAAATTTACCTTTGCCCAGCGGTCTTCCTAAATCAAAATCTGACAGTGACCATGTTTTCTTCTTATCATCTTTTTTCAGCTCATTTTTCGTTGACATTGGTTGTTCTTTCAAATCAGCAGGTTTTGTACACAAAGGGCGAGTACCAGGAACAGCTGGGATTTTAAACGTGTCCATCGGAGCTTTTTGTGTGTTCGCAGTGCACCCACAAGCAGACCGGCCCGCGGTCGGTGGTCGATTCTCTTTACAGCCACATTTGGGGATGTTCATCGTCACAAAAACAACACAACTTCTCCTATACAATTATTTACACATCAACAGCAGATGTACTACACCGCGATTTTCGAAGATTTGAATAACGTATTTCCGTTCCGTTCGCCAGATTGCAGTGAAGTTGCCAACTTATGAGATGCATGGTAATTTTGTTTAGAAATAAGAACAATAATAATTTTAGGAATTATGTTGTCAAATATAAAAATATATTATGAATAATGAAGCACAAAATAGTTTAAACGTTCCGGAAATTAATAAAAATCATTGCTATTTTAACATGAAGAAAAAAGTGTAAAAATATTTTAATATACCGACAGCGGATAACTAAAATGCTATAGAAATTACAATATAAAGTTTCTGTGTAATTTTAAGCAAATTTGAAATGTTTCTCTATATTTTATTTATAATAATTAAAATAACACACTAATTTTTAAATGGTTTTTAAATAGAATGTTTTGTTCACATAATTTTTAAATTGTGCGACGTCACTAAACGCAACCAGCTGTTTAGCTGTCAAAAAAATTGGCCAGATTCTGACTTCTGTGTGTTTTGTTATTCTCTGAACAATTTTTCTGGTAATTTTCTAAAAATATTGAGTAATTCTGACAGAAAAGACCTGTTTCATTGTTCTGTACAACAATCACTGATGATTTGGAGTCTATAATTACAACAAAGCAGACTAGCAATTTCTTCTCTTATACTTTTAACAAACATCACAATATAATTATCAATTTCCAGCGAATTTCATTGTATTGAACTGTAAGTAGTTGATATTTTGTTTATAAAATAGCATAAGCACTTACTTCGTTTGGAGAACATTGTAACAAACACTACATGATATTTTGAGGTTATGATTATTTAACATAATTTACAACTGTGATTCCAGTTGCAGCTACCATATCGACAGTAAACGCATACCATCTATATAAATTTAACATATATTTAATTATTTCAAGGACTACCATATCAAGTACTTATTGAGGTGTTTTGTATTATCAAAACAATTTTGTCGAGAATAATAGAAGAAAATAACGCGGCAGCGGAACTAAGTAACATACAAGAGTTCTGATTAGCACATAACTATGTATATGTAGCATTAGCTGTTTTTTTGCTGACTGAGAAAAACCTTACTTTGTTGTGTGGTGTATGTGTATCCGTCTCTCTGTCCTTTTTGCACTGGAAGTAGTTCAAGTCAACTTATAGCAAGTTATATGCTTGAACTTTTCTTTCAGCTCTAGGAGACGTCATGTCTGATGACGCTGAGCAGCAAGCTGAAGAAATTGAGGTGCTGAAATCCATCTATGATGGTGATGAAAATTTTAAACAAGTAGATGCTACAACATATCAATATAAGGTATGCCATTTAGAAAAACCCATCATAGCTGTCTAATCACTGTAAATTCACCTATACAATATTTGTGTAAAGTTTGAAATAAATAAATAAATAAATATATGCTTTTGATATAATGATGAAGTGAAAGGTTGATCAAAAAATGACATTAAACTGACTTTACAATTGCATTAAAATAATGTATTACAAGGCTCTTATAACTGTGAGATAAGGAAAGACAGGGAAAGATTAACCATAATTTAAAGAAATATATGAATTTGTTAATTTTGCATTTTTCTAGTATGCTGATGGAGAAAAGTCCTTTATCCTGGAGATATCATGGGGCCCTACATATCCAACAGAAAAGCCCAAACTGAATTTAGAGATATTTTATAATCAAAGTCTGTGAGTATATTTAAACAATATATGGTATAGTAAAAGTTGTATTAATTAACAAGTTTATTCATCATTATATTTGTATGAAATTATAGAGTTTGATATTCATAACTCATGTTAAATATTAAACTATTCTACTGTACAAAACCCGCATGAGGTCAGTGTGGTGGACTATGTGGCCTTACCACTCACAATCATAGTCTTGATTGTAGAGGAGGTCCGTGTCCTACAGTGGGACATACATGCGCTGATATAGAAGATTAAATAATTTATTGCCAAAAAGGTTGGAATGAGATAGAGCTAAAGCTAGATTTAATGAGAAATTTGCCATATTAGCCCATAATTAACATTATCTGGTTATTTTACAAAGTGAGAAAAAAAAATCATTCGAGATTTAAAACATTAAATATGATAATGTTTCCCAAGACTCATTTTAAAGTTTACTTTTCATTAAATATATTTAGAATTTTTACTGTGTATTTTCAGATTACCTTCAGTAAAACAGAAGATTTTATCAATAGTAAATGCAGAGGCTGACCAATGGTTGGGTTGTGCGATGACATACACTCTCTTTGAATGTCTCAAGGAGAAAGTGGTGGAAATACTAGCGGAACAAACTGAAGAAGCCGTTGTGTCTTCAAGAGTTGAGAAGATGGTTCTAGTTGATGAGGTAAATGTTAAAATTTTGCGAATTTTGTTGGGAGGATAAAGAGTATAATAATAAAACTATTTGTGACTTTTGTCAGCAATGTGGTAATATAATACAAGTATTTTGTGATCAACACAGACTTTTTTGACAGCCACCGTGACGCGTCGGTTAGACGCCAACTGTGAAACTAGAGGTAGCGGGTTAGATCCCTGCACCAACACAAGTATTTGTGTGTTTGTGAGACTGAAAACTCTCTCGTAGTGTCTGATGTCCACAGTACAAAACTTAATTGATCTTGATGTGGGGTCAAAACTACTTATGTGGCAATTAAATAAATACACCCATTTATATATTTACTGTACACATAGGTATTAAAGAAACAAAAACAGAAATAGCCATATAATATCAAATCTACTTGATTTACCACTGAAAAAAAAAACTATTTACAGACGGAATCAAAGAAACCCGAGAAAAAGGAGCACCTAACTAAAGCCCAGAAGCGTCGAGCGTGGGACAAGGCGGAGGTGGGTCGGGGTGGCGAGAAGCCCCGCGGCTGGGACTGGGTGGACATCGTCAAACACCTGTCCCAGGTCCCACACCAATCCTCCTCGGTCCAACTGCAGGCATAGTTCCTAAGCTACAGTAGGCTGAAACTCACAAGTGACGCGGGCCCGAGCTTCGCGCCCAACAGGCAGAAGAGGATACAGAGACTCATCAGGTCGTTGAAAAATTGCAAGTTCTAATTTATCAAATGTGACTTAAGTGAAATAGGACGAGATTGGAATGTGCGTATAATGGATATTGGCCTACAAACAGTTATAAAATAGTATGCTTAAACAATGATATTGAAAGTTGTGTTGCAAACTAAATTATGATAGGAAACTAAAAAAATCTGAATACAGTGTTTTGTGATATAACCAGGTGCTAATTTTCTAACGGTCAATATTCATTACATGCACTGTATTAATAAATAAAATGCATGTATTATTTTACAGTTCGGTGTTTATACACAATCACAGTTTTGGTGTCTAATGTCTATAATCATACATTTCAACATATAATTTATTTGCGAACATTAAACTTTACATTTTTTATTTCAGTATTTGAGTGTCTGTGTCATCTTTTGAATGCCTGTGTGCTGTCATTTGTGTTAGCCTGCTTTGCATTAGGTCAGGGCAAGGGCGAATACTGCCGAATTGTAAATATACTCTGAAAATAGGCAGTAATGGATGTTCAATGAAATTCAAAGAATTGACATGTACTTCTGAAAGAAAGAAAAGTTTCGTTTTTGTTCTGGTTAGTAATTTATGCTTTGCATGGATGTTATCTTGTAATTAAATATTTTAATAATTCTTCATTGTTTATTTTCTTTTAATGATCAACATGATATAAACCATAGATGATATAAACAAATTATCAAAAGAGTAATGAAATACTTTTTATCAAAAATTTACGAATATGGGTACCTGTCCTTTTAGCATTATATAACTAAGGCTCAATTGCACAAACTAACTTTGCCTATACCTTTGCCCTTGAAACTGTCAATTCCATACATTTGCAAGGTCAAATATATCTCAAATGTATGGCGATGACATTTTCATAGGCAAAGGTATTGGCAAAGTTACTTGGTGCAACTGAGCCTTAGTAATAAAGGGTTGCCAGCACAATGTGTAAATGTTGCCATAGCAATTTATTTCATTAAAAATATATTCAATTTTAAATGTTAATTGAATTTGCTAATGTATGTGACTGCCTTGTCTTAATGTAAAGTAGACATTAGATTTAGCCTACTTTGTACATAATATATATTTAATAGATTATCAGGCAATTGTATTGAAAATTATCCTAGTTTCATTAGTATAATATACAAAAAATTGTCACAAGGCTCTATAAAGAGTTGAGTTGTAAATCTCAAATTATAAAAGTTAATAAAAACAGTATGAAGTAGTGAAATCATACTAAAAATAATATGAAAAAACCATACACATAACCCCTTTTTTATCCCTTTTTTTGCCCAAGTGTGAAACATTTAGTTATGCACTACATAGATTATTTCACAGACTAAGGAGTAATTATTATTTGTAGACCACACATACATTTGTTTCAGTTCAATGATGGAAACAACACTCTTATCTTTAACGCCTTACTTAAAAAATTAATAAACTCATGCCTTTTTTCCACTAGGGGTAGGCAGAGGTGCCAGCACACCCAATTGTCGGCATGTATGTTTCGTCCCATGGAGTGATAGGAGGCGAGTCTATCGCCATATCGGGCACAAATTCCTGACTCCGGACTGATAATGAAAAGAAAAATCCAATATCCCTTTCTCGACCCGGGATTCGAAACCGAGACCTCAGCTTTGTAACCGTACCGTAATACAACTAAGCCACCGAGGCAGTCAATACTTTTTTAAAATAAATTGTTCAAGCAGTAAAGCTACTATATCGCCGCTCTATACTGTTTTTATTTTACTCTATGTATACCATAGATGTATATACAGTTTTATACATAATACATAGTATGTTTTGTACTTTTTATAATCGTAAAATAATAATGAAAATTTTAATAACTTTAAATACAAGATTTGTGTAAATGAAATGCATGGTTTGGTGTATGATATGTGGTAAATGGTATAGTTATGTAGTCGTACATTATATATAATTATGGAGCTTTTAAATATGTATATATGCACTGGCCTAATGTAGCATTAAAAGTTTTTTAGGTAAAAGCTAGGTTGGTCAGGTATGTGTTTTTTTGTTTAGCTTGTCTATAAGAATGAATGAATTTTATTGCAACTTAAATACTTGTTGCTCCTTATTTTTTTTTTAATTATCTATGAAAAGTCCATAGGCAATCTTCTATAGAGTCCTTATCATATAGAGAAATTACTGTTCTATGGTTTCACAAAATCACCTATAGAATTGCCTCTTAAATTTAAGCAAAGTGATTATCAATACCAGAAGAAAACCACGAGCTACATTGCCGCCTTGTTTCTGTCATTTTCGCGCCAATTTCTGCTTTAACACGCATGCGTGCTCTGCATCCATGTTTTATATTTTAGGTTTTTTCATTAGGATATTGTCCTTTATTTTAATTATTTATCACACTTTAGGCCCATTATCGAACTGTTTTATAATCGTCGACTGTAGCATTGTGTATACATAATTTTATAGTTCTAAATATACTTACTTGATTACGAGTAGCAAAATTTTTACATTTGTATGAAAAATGAATATGTATTGAACTCGTCGACACTTCTTATGAATTGTGAATATTCTTTAATAAAATATTTATGGTTGCTTCTATTTTTATTGAATTTCGTTTTGACCTTTAAGTATACTTCTGAATATTTTAAGGCATGTAAAACAGTATAAATTCTCGTTAATCGAACTTTCATGATCGTTTCCTTTTCCGCTTTAATATTTTTTGGGCACCTGATATTATTTCCATTTCTTCATATCGTCTACAGTGGTTGGAAACGAGTCTTGTCCAATTATTGTATTTCTAGTTCAATGCGAGTTAATGAATGAAATTGATCCCTTGTCACCGAGTGGGAAAGTTGATGGAAAAACATTTCCGGTGCTCTTTGATAAGAATTACTTAACCATATTTTTTTCTTAAAATGTTCTATGGAAGAATGTAATGAAGTAAAAAATTGAAAGGGGGTCTGAAATATGCCTTACCTTATTATCAATTATCTTACCTTGCTATCAAAATATTAAAAAAAAAACTGATAACCAACACGTCACAAATCTTAGATCAAAAACATATCCTTTTTGTAACACAAAATCATGAAATTCACAAAGCAAGAATGGTTCACGCCAGCCGAAGTGGCTATCCACAACACCGCCACTGATTGCTGGGTGATCCTCAACGGCAAGGTGCTGAACATGACAGGCTGGCTTGAGCAGCAGTTCAGGGCCTGTTGCTGTAGGAAAAGCTGCTCGTGCCAGGTCAAGAACTGGTACTGTTGCGACGACTGTGTGGAGTACTGCCCTTGCTTCAAGCGTGGGTTTAATTATTGCGACGGGAAAAGGGTAAGGCGTTATTTCGTTAGAATGTAACTAAGCGGCTAAGGAAAGGGGTAAGCAGAGGTGTTAGAAATATCTAAAAGCCATAATTTGACATATCAAGGATAAGAATTAAATTCCCGGCAACACACAAGGCTAAAACCACAAAGTGGATTGCTCAATCTGGTATTGAAACTCGAAATTTCATGGGTTTACAGCCTATACATGTAGCCAATAAACTCTACACCTAAGAAAAACCTTTCTTGACACAAGTGAAGCACCAGAAAACGGAACTTGAGCATGGCCTATAGAATATTTTTTATGTATACGTACAGTCTAGTTTAGATCTAGTGCTTAGATTAATATGCGACTAAGGTTCACAAGTAGGTACCTAGATACTTTTACATTAAACGCCTCAGTGTGAGCATATTTTATCTTCTATATTTTTTAGCTAGCCATGACAATCCTGGCGTACGCCGGCAAGGACCTTAGCCACTGGTTCAATGGGGACGAGTGGGTGCGTTACACCCATCCCATAGTGGGTTGTATCACCACGTACCACCTACACGGTCATCCTGGGAGGAACCCGGTGGTGCCCTCGACTCGTTGGCGCCCCATATCCAAGCCTTGGTGGTTGGACGAGAGCATTGTGGTGGGGAGGGCTACGGCCAAGACAAGGCCTATACGCATTACTAACTCTTTGACTGGTATGGGATTTATTATTGGTTTATGATTTGACATACTCATAGTTGTTTAAAAAGGTTTAAGTATTAAGTACTTATGCTGTTTGGGGATCAAAAGATAGGGATAATAAAATTGAAGTCGATGGCATTTTAAAAATTATTACTTACAAAACGCATTGTAAAAGAAAACATAATCTCACTAATGTGTATCAGATCGATAGGCAGAGGTGTCGCAAATATATAAATAACCCAATATTGGCAGAGAGTATTTCCTTTCAAGAAGTGGTGAACAAGACACAATATAGTTTGTCTAACCAGGAAATAGAACCTACAGCCTCACAGTTCACATTTATCTGCTTGAAAAAATGTTGCCGTCGACTTCCCATCCTACAACCTTAAGGCTTGTTGCTTGAATTACAAATAAATAAATACACCCAACAGTCACATACATAGTCCTGACCCTACACTAAGATCAGGCGTCTTGCACAAATATATCACACAAATATTTGTTTCGTATTTATATATTGAACCCGCTGCCTCACGTTTTATAGCCGGCGCCTAACTAACACCGCCACGAAGGCTGTCGAAATAACGTAAAAATAGTCAAACAACCACGTAACGTTTCAGGGAACACAGTTACATTAGAAGTGTGCTCAGAGGAAACAATATACCAAATAATGATGCGCTACCTCCCCCACAACACGCATATGATGTCGTACACCTGGAGATACCTGGGCAAACGTCTCAAATTGAACAAGACCCTGGCTGAGAACGGCATTCCTGACGAACGGGAGCTGTTCAATGAACTCGGCTTGCCAGAAAACAATCATATACCTGCCATCATGCTGTATTTTGACGACGATTTGACTGTTGGTGAGTTGGTTTAATAAGTTACGGTTAAAACAAGTTTGGGATAGCTTAGTTCGAGATGGTACTGCCTGGACAAAAGTCTTGGTTCTTTTAAATGTATGTATATTACTATATCAGACGTAAACGCTACGTTATTTTTTTTATTGGAATGAATTGCGAGACGAGCGTGCCGTTAGCCTGTGGGTAAGCGTTACGACTGCTCATGAACAGTAGCACAACCAAACAATACGTTGAATAACAAAGCAATGTTTGGCATTCCACTACGCTCTTCTTCCTGAGACCTATGATGTTGAGTTACAATATGTAAAAAAATGCAACAATGCATTTACAACATAGGTTGCGGTTTAAAGGTAAATCTATAGAAATATGAAAATGATCCTAAAATTAGTTTTATAATCATCTATGGAATTATACCTGTTTTCAGATCCCCCTGAGAACTTTTACAGATCTAAGGATAAGGATGATCTGTGCATATGCAAAGAAGTTGAATGCACAGAACGCATGGACGTATGCGTGAAATGGTGATTAACGATTTTATACAACATTTTTGTTATTCATTTTGCTAATAAAGTTATTTAAATTGTCACTGGTATAATTACCCATGAATAAATTAGACAAGTATTAAAATAATTTACACAAAAAAAAATTGTATCCTCAATAATTTTCGCTTCGTATTTTTTGTGAACATATTTAGTTATGCCGTTGCAGAATTGCGCCAATAAATCTCTTATTCCAAGCATCTTATAAATATGAAGTAGGAAAAATATCTCCCTTGAATTATTCCTTGAAATCCCTCAAGCAGGCAATGGATTGCTGTTCCGGTCTGCAACTTTCCTTTGATTACACTCGTTATAAAAAGTGGAAGGTATTTGAGTGCTTACCGATATAACAAGGTGCCTAGGTCATAGGTATTTGAACCTGAGTAATAAGCGCGTATGTTTTTATAGCAACACGCTTTCTGTGAATATTTTAGCGTAAATTAAAAATAGGGGTGTGTTTACTGAAAATAGATTAACTGTTTTGTTTTTGGTTTAATTGACTAAAACATTAGATTTTTTTGTCATTCATACTCAGTTAACGTGACCAATAATAAATCAGTTAAATCTGTTTTCCTTTCTTTCTTTCACCATCTATTTTCATTTCATTTAAAAAAGTTCGAGAACCAATTGGATTGACGCGAGAGATGGATGGGAGAAATGTTGCTCCCGAGTACCTGCTGCAGATATACAAAGACGAGAGCTTGTAATTTGTATATATTCACAGAAGTGGCGGCGTGGCTTAGTTAGACGCCGGCTATGAAACATGAGGTTGTGGGTTCGATCCCCACAGAGACAAATATTTGTGGGAATCACATGTATTTGTTTCGGGTCTGGGTGTTTGTGAGACCGAAAAGTCTCTCGTAGTTAATGATACCCACGACACAAGACTCGATCTTAGTGTTATTAAACATATGTGACTATTGAGTGTATTTTTGTATTAGGTGTATTTATTTAACAACATAAAAAAAGAGATTATTTTTTTTATTTAGTCTTATCGTAACAACCAACGTTGAGATCTTTAATACATAGGTTTTGTGTCAAGCTTATAAATTAGAATATATAAAGACGAAACACATTGACTTATATTCTACCGACAACGTGTAACATTGATATCGATGACGAAACACAAATCCTTGACAATTTCACTGGATTTATGTTTTATAATGACTGGCTTTTCACCATATGCCTTTATTACTTCATCAAAGTCTTGCCATAGCCCTTTCAAAAGAATACAAATTAGATTACCATGCATAGGGCAAGTCATAAGATCCCATAATGCGCCGCACGCTCAGCCGAGCACGCTTCCTGCCGACCTGCCGCAAGACTCGGGAATTGATGTATGCTTTTTATTCCTGTTGGCAAAAACTATATGCCAGTGCCATTGAACTGTTGTATCGCTGTGATTGCTTTGCGTTATTATTCCATAAATTGGAAATGTATTAGAGTGATAGTTCAACAGGGGAGTTCCTGGTGTGGATTTTTGGTTAAACAATGTGTTACGCTGAATGAAATAGGTGAAATAAAGAATAAAGGTAAATTGAATGGTACGTGATGTCTGCTATCAGCACAAGGGCAGCTTAGAGTTAATAAAAGAGAGTTAGTAAAGAGCCACGGGCTAAGGAGGCAACAGATTAGCCTATCATTCATATAAAGCAGAGGTTCTTAACCTTTTATTCATCATGAACAATTAGACAAAAATTATGTCTAGCCATTGACCACCAAGTTGGTTACCTGGTATGGTATTGTATGTGAATATAGTACCGACATCTAAATAAAATAGATGGGTTTTCTATCTATCCATGTATCAAACATTTATATAATTATATAAAGAATGGTCTCAGCATGGCTGGCATATTTTGCCTCCTTCTTAACTTGTTTTAAGAATTGAGTATGAGCAAAATCCAATTATCGGCATAATGCCCCGAATACTTGCTTCCGTTTCATTAATTGGTTTGAAAACTGTCACAAATGTAGGTAAATGAAACTATACAATTATCAACCGATTTCATTCATACATTCACAACATAAATAACTACCCCACGCGATATAGCTATTTCCGAACCAAATACCAGCTTATTTGCGTACTTACACGGCGCGACCACCACGCATGCGCGGATCCGATAATTTCACCCACTTGTTGCCCCAAATTACAGTCGCAACCCCATGCAAAGAGTTCTAATAAAAATAAACTGTCCGTAAGTCGCCATTTTTGTCCATAGATAAATGAGTGACGGGTGGAGCGGCCGCGTGAAGCGATTGCCTTTGCCGCGTTCGAAATTTGAAATTATTTTGACGTTTTGTTGTTATTGTGTTTTGATAACAAGTTTGAGTTTATGAAACGCGCGTGCGCTATACCGTCAATTTGACTTTGTTTCGACATTTTAATGTTTTGTTTGTTTAATTAAAAAAAAATTGGATTATAAATATTGGTTATGAAGATGATGTGAATTAGTGATAAATTTTCTTGGGTATGTACACATTTCATGACATTTGTTTTTATCAATCATAATACGAGCATTTAAGAATGTGAATTGGAACGTAGTTTATTATTTGATAATATTAATTTTGTACGGATTTTACATAGGTATGATTCATGCAGAGTAGGTACTTTTTTGGAACGGCTTAGTAACTAATTAACTAGTAATTATTATTATCTGAAATTATGTCGATAGTGCATAAATAATTTTATTTTCCACATAACTTTTACGCGTTAAATTAGATATTTATCATATTTATACTAGGATAAACCAGAATAATACAGCGTTTTAAAAACATAATTAAATTCTATTTTTTCGAAATATGTGATAACTTGTTAATCATTTATAAACTAATTGTAATTATAATTCCTTATTAACTTTGAGTAAAAACTGAATGGTTCTAACAGAAGCGTGCTTATGTTTTTATATGTACACATGTTGGAAACATGACAAGCTATAAGGAGGGTAGACGCACCAGTGTTCAGCCAACGTGAACTTGTAATAAAAACTTACTGCGGAAACAGAAAATACAAATGAATTAACTGATATTAATTACTTTATTATATTATGTACGATTGGCCGATTTACTATAGTGTATACCTTAAAAAAAGCCTTTGCCAATAAAAAATGTAGAGTAACTTCGTGGTGCTGTAAAACGAGAAGTAACAGGTTCGATCCCCGCACGAAATCAACTGTTTAGAGTGTTATGATTGACATGTTCAGACCGAAGAGTATTGTATATTTCATGATATATGTAAATTACACAAGTGTCACATCTTAGTACCTGCACATCTGTGCAGCATTTTTATTGCGATATATGGGGAGATCCGAGATAGCATGCCATTCGCCTGATGTTAAGTGATACGACCACTCATGGACTGTAGCAAAAACAACACCATCAATTACTAAGCAATGCTGGGCATTCTACTGCGCTCGCCATCCTGAGACATAAGATGTTTAGTCTCATGATGTCCAGTAGTTACTTTGGCTACAATATCATTCGACCCAAAACACAATAGTCCATTTACTCTGCTGTTTGGCGGGAGAAATATACATTGCTATGGTACCTACCAAGGCGGCCTCGTCCTTATCAGAGATCTTGCGGTATTAACTTTTCTCCAGAGATATTTTCAGGCAAAACGGAACACACAGTGTATATATTCCGCAATCTCTAATGAACTCCCTGCTTCGGTATTTCCCAAGCGTTATTACTTATCCTTCTTCAAAAGAGGCGTAAAGAGAGTTCTATCCTTACGGTAGGCAGTAACCAGGCAGTGCTGGATCCCTGGCATTGCGAAGATCCATGAACGGCGTTGACCGCTTACCATCAGGCAGACCGCATGTTCGTCTGCCTGCTGAAGGATAATTAAAAAAAATATAAGTCATTTGTTAGTTTTTGCCGGGCCAAACAATGTAAAAAAAACAAAAACAAATAGTACTGTAACAAGAGCCGAAATTAATGAAAATGAAAAGAAGAAGGTAGAAATCTTAAGCAAAATTTATTATTGCCTAAGATTTCTACCTCTATCTCAATAATATATATCCTTATCTCTATATATAGATAATCTCTATAAATGTATTTGTTTGTAACCTTGAATTCCAACCTACGTAAAAACCTACGGTAGCATCACGATCATGCAGTCTACCAACTGAGCTATATGTACGAACAGATAAACATCCGATAAACTAGTAAAACCTAGCAACACAATTTCATTAATCAATGGTTTTCGGAACGAACATTAAGATTTTTTGTCACCATCAATTCGGAGGCACCCCATAAAATATAAAGTTTATTGGAGTCTGTCGGTGAGTCATCTTGGGGTTGGTCTAATCCATTAAACTACGATTTGCAGATCCACACCCTCTATATGCGATTTGTATCGATTTTCGACAACCCCCGGCCGCCGCCCCTTCATTTTAACAGAATAAACAGCTTCCCCTTGTGAATTGAAGAAACCGAACTAATGGTACCTAAAGTGTTTTGGGAGTGGCAGAGAAAAAATTGGAAGGAGTACTTAGTAGCTTTTACTGTCTCGGGTAATGACCTTTTGTAAAGTTAAAAGACTTGACGATATACTTTCAAAGTAAACTGCAAACATTGAAGTTATGAATTTATGAATTTAAAACTAGATACGTATAAATTATTTTAGAATGCACTGTGTTTTTTCTGTCAATCGATCGATATAGATACTAATTAATACATTTCATAAACTGAAGTAATAGTTTAAAAATGAATATTTACAATACTAGATTTATGTAATAATTAAATTCCAATTTTCGTAAAGATGGCACTTATTCGAGAAGAAATGCTGCGAGTAGAAAAGACAATCCCTATGTGGATGAAGTTTCTCATTCATCTACACTTATGTACAACCGATAAAGCACATTATGTACATAAATGAATTCCATTCAATTCACACAGCGGCGAATAATAGAATACCAACGGTTTAAGGGTTTCCTTTTACAAACCTAAAAAAAGTCCATTGTGATATCTGAATCGGAACAAAAGATAACGCGCTTATCGAATGGCTCTATTGTCTATGCACCGACCATAGATACGGCGTCCGGTGACCAACATGAACCCAAGGGTCGAAACCCTGGTCTTTCCTCATTTACAGTTCTTCTCTTTATTTGTAATTACTTTTACCGTACAGTGCGTATTTTTATGCGTATTTTGTTTTTTCAGATATTTCGCAATGGCTACGCTACCGATATTTGTGTCATTGAGCAGGTAAGATTTTTTACTATCTAATATGTATAATCTATCTTACTGAATCAACTTTGATATTATATGCAAGAATTGCGAATATCTTCCTGAAGCAATTGATCACTGGGTGATCCTGTACCTAATGACCAGAATATATTTTATAATTGTCTTTAATTAAACACTTCCGTTAATTAATTGTGTGGATGCGTACAAATTCCTAATTAATTTTATTAAATATGTCTGTCATTAAGAATAATTATGTCCGCTACTAGACATATTGAATTATGAAGTCTTCGTGTAAAAAGTAATAGGTTATATTAAAATAAGCTTTTCCGGAAGAACATAAATTCGTACAGTTTTATGTTCCTTTGTTTTGATAATCTCGTAAAATTGTTTATGAGGCGCATACTCGTCGTAACTATGAACTATTATTTGTGTCACAATTCACCGGTTTCGGTTGACGGCAATGACACCGACTTCAACTTCGACAATTTTAGGTATTTCATAGGATATGCTGATTTTTTTAGCATGCAATTTTACCTCATGGAAAAACAATAGTTGGAATTTGGCACAGTTGAAATCGTTGTGTAATATGTCAAATTTGATAGTCGTTTTTGAATTTCTTAAATCGATACTCTAATTTAACCACATTACGTTTTACCATGGAAGTATAAAAAATATTTACAAAAAAAAAATATTGCATTAAAAAATGTAGCTTTGTACTTGTTATAAAAAATTACTCTATTCAAAATAATAATCCATAACTCCATATTGATATTGATAGAAAGCGGTGTCTACTAACAGCTACCTTCACCCTAAAACTAACCAAAGTGGTATATTCTATTTTCCTTACAGTGAAAGATATTTTTGTAGTTTGTTGGATTTTATAGTTTTTTAACGATGTTGTCCAGAAGCGCATCGCTCCCGATAGGGGACGCGCTCCCGCGGGATTCGGGAAGCGACCCGTAAACAAACGATAGTTTTTAAAAATTATCTGTGAACATAAGGAATTACGTTTTACTGCCTTCTGGATCGAAACTGTCGCTTTAGTGTTTTTAAAAGTTGTTTTTCAGATATGTGTTTTTGATCTTGTTGTCCCTTGCGAGTGTTTTGTTATCTTTGTTGTAGATTATTAAAAAAATGTTACACTCCAAAATAACTTAGCTTTAAATACTCCAATTAGTATCAGTAAAAAGATGGGAAGGCTCCTTAAAAGCATGACAAACTGTTACCAAACTGTTTTGGTTCTATCAAGATACTTAATCACATCATATTTACTCTTTACTATACAACAAGCATTAAACATAAAACTGCTAAGAACAGAAGGATCAGGTTTCGCGCATACGTAAAGAAATACTTAGAACGTATATAAATTATACGTTAATACTAAAGTTGTTGATGGCAAATCTTGTCTATCTGAAGAAAGTTTAAAGTTAGTACATAGTAGAGCCACTTCGATGCCAGTGTCTGATTATAGCATGGACGGATTAGCTTTACGAATGTGGTATTACTATCTGACAAATACCTTTGTTGCTTTTCATAGAGTTCAATTTAGCTTCAGATGTAACTAACTCTAAATATCTAATACCTCTTCCATCCTGCCCTCCCCTTTTCTCGCGGATATCAGGAACTACGAGAGACTATGGTTTCACAAACACCCAGACCCGAAACAGATAAAATTTGGGAATCATACAAACATTAGTCGGTGTGGGCATCGAACCCACAGCCTTTCTTTTCTCAGACAGCAAACTACGCCACAGAGGTTGTCACGGAAAAGCCTCTACAACATATGGCTAAAAGCATCAAAGCATCATCATAAAAAAATCATACAGACCAACCAAAGAGGCCTTAAAAACCTCGCCAGCAAAACCCATCACTAGAATAAAGTATTATGTTGCGCAATTGGAATTTCCCATTTGTCCATTTCGGGAGCGGGTCCCAATAACTGTGAATCAAATTACCGACACAATAAAGCTTGCGAGAGCTTTCGTCGCCGTCCGGGAACGCTTCCTGTCCGCCGTTTAGGAAGTAAATGCCAAGACGTGCTGGTGGGTAGGGTTGGCAGATGAGCTTTTTCATGTGGATATTGGTATTATGGCCGGGTTATAGTCAGTTAGTAGGGACTGAGTTTGACACACAACATAGAAATTTGGTAGACATAACTAAAAAAAAAAAATTATTGTATGTATGTGAATAATTTCGAGTTATTGACGAATTATTATTTCGGCAGCGTTGAAAACTAAATATCGGTTGATAGGAGAGAATCTGCTAATCGAAAAAAATAATATGGTCTGAATTCGGACTATGACGGAAAGACCCTCGATATTAGCAAGGGGGGAAGCCTAGACCAATTAATTGTTAAACAGCCTGATACGGAAAAAATGAATTCGCGAACATATAGCCTTGTCAGTATAATCTTAGGCAACCCTACATGAAACTACTATTGCTTCACATTAGCAGTCCTCGACGCGTGTACTTCCATTGCTTATTTGTCCATACGGCGATGCTTCACACATACCAATGGGCTATACGTGTGTTGACACGTGTCGCCGCCCGTCTCGACCGAGGTATGTACCACCGAGCCTTATAGGAAACCTATCGATTATGATGTGAATCACAAATGTATTGCGATCGGGTCTGGTTAGGAGCTTTTGTTTATACAGTTTAAAGAGAGTTATTTTTTATTGTTAAGGAATTGATTAGAATTTCTTTCTGTAACTTAACAACTTGCAAGCAATATTTTTAACTACGTAGAGAATATTTACAAAATAATGATAAAAATCATGTCATGATACAACAGTACCAAAGTAGAAAAAGTTGATGGTTGCTGTAGTCCCAATCAGAAATGCTTTATTATCATAATCATCTTCTTGTTTAGTTCTAGAAGATTCCTTAACTCGTGTGCTTTTTAACCTCATTATCTATCATTTCTCTCTGATATTTGCCTTGTCTATTTATATTTCCATTTGTTAATCCGTTGAATTGATTTTGAACATATGATCTCCTACAGACCTTGTTATTTCTGCCTAGATTTTATGATTAAGATTATTCAATGATTACTCAATTCGAGTTAAATAATGAAGATGCAATACAGATGATATTGCTTAGTGTCTACTTTGCAGATTTCACGCTCGTTTAACAGCGTTCACATAAATTGTTCCATGACACTCAGCCGTTAATCACGCCGGTCATTACAAAGATTTATGGCTACTGGATAAAGATGTACGGAATCACGCGATATTATTCCCACTGCTTTGGATGTTTTGCTGTCATCGACTTTTGTAACAATGGTATTACTCCGGTAAGTAGTTGCAATACGAGTTCTGATGGCAATGTTATGGGTAATGATTTTGAACTTGATTACCTATAATGTGCTTTAATCTATTTGTATTTATTTACGAAGGCTATGACGTAATAGAGGTAGATCCTTGCTGTGAGCAGTCTTGATAGTACAAATGTTGGAGCTAGATCTTTATTGTATCTTGTGAAGCTGTAAATGCACCTACATAGTATGTTGTATGTTGAGAGATGTATGTAATGAGACTTTATCAAAGAACGTTATTTTGTTTTCGTAATCATAAATAACTAATCATAAATAATTATTTTAAGCACAGTTGGCTCTCTCTTTCTCTCTCTTATTTCGTCCCCAGGAAGTCTAATGATGAACATAGGACTTCTTCGAGGATATCCACACCGACCTGTTGGAAGCGGCCTGCATCAATCAATTTCCTACAACTTTAACCAGATGGCTACGTGGCTTTACGTCTGTTCATCTTTTTTTTCTACAAATTATTCTACCAATAACATTATCTATGTATAATTATGTATCGAACCATGTTTCCGAACAAAAAGTAATTATAAACCGATCCTAATGAGCGGTAAGCGCGTACGCCGCTAATGAAGTATGAAATTAAGGTGTCAGTTATTTTATGATTATGGCGAGTCGCCTGTATCACGCTTTCTTGCAAGTTTCAATTAGTCTTCTTAATGATTAACACGTGTTTTCCCGCTTCGTTACTCCTAACAAGATGAAGATTGGACTATTACGAGGTGGCGAAATAAGCTGGTCGTAAATTTCATTAGCGTATCTAAGAGGAATCATTTAAGGAGTCATGATTTGGCAAAACCGAACATACACACGAACACGTAAGAGTAGTTGTACACATATCACTATTTTGTTTTTCAGCTTTGTCGTACGCGTGTGTTCCAACGCTTTTATTTTAACACCTTTATATTGTAGAAAGGTTATAAGGTTATAAGTACGAGAATGTTTAATGAATGACTGATATGGAAACCAAATCTAGGATTGTAGAATATCCTATCTCAAAATACAACATTCTTCAATTCTCTAAAGTTGTCATAGTGTACACCAGTTCAAATGTCTGTCGTTAGTATGCCAATTCTACACGATCTTCCTTCCGTCACTGTCCTGAGTATTTGTGCGTGATGCAAAGCATTCGCTGAAACACATGGCTCTCTTTAATTATAGTGGCTCTAAACATTATTAAGAAATAGATAAATTGAATTAGATGTCGCTGCTCGAATATTTAGAGGATGTATTTAAGATTTTAGGGTATTTGAGTGTGTATACTAGGTCTGTATATAGTCACGAACTTTCTCTGGCTGTGGATGCCATCGGCTGAAATCTGAATAATTCAGTTTAATAGATGCATTACTGTGTTTTTAGAACTTAATGGAGATAAGGATAGCATCCCCAAGCACCTAAACTGGCCCATTTAAAGTCTCTTTTGGCCACAACTAGTAATCATCATTTTACCCACGTCCCACGTTGGTACTTAGTCAAATAGGTAAATCAATAATCAATATTTAACATTTTTTCTCTATCTAAAAACAATGTAATGCCTTATAACACCAGACCACACAAAATATACCATAATAACATCTTACGGTAATATAGCAAAAAGTTCTCAGGTTTGTCGCGGACGCCCACGTCCGGTGTGGCTGTCATTGCTATGTTCCGGCTTGTATTACGGTATTTTGCATGCGTACTGCCTACTCCCAATGGACGTTCCCATAGACATCATGTCTTGTTTTTGCGTGGGTGGTCAAGTGTGACATTGTTGGTACGTTTGGATCAAATGTTTAGGCCATATAGCCCACCATGCTGGCCTAGTGCGGAGTTTACATACCATAGATATTGTTAAAAATTGCTATAAAATATAACCTGTATTCTATAGCAATTTTTCCCTCATGATGTTTTCATTCACCGCTAATACTGCTATTGATTGACATCAATACACACATGACTCTAAAAAATCAGAGGTGTGCCCTGGGATTTTAACCCGCGGCCACCATGAATAGTAGGCAGCCGTATCTCTCACTTAGAAATATTATAATTATTTGGCAGACAAATGCGCTAACGGCCGATGCCAATAATCAATCGAAAAAAATTACATTGAAGTCAATCTGTTTTGTTGTCAATTGTTTTCTACTTTTCGATTGGTCTCCTGTCATGTTGCCATAGTTTATTCACTACTGAGATTGATTATTGGCAATATAGTATCAGAAAAACGATTGAGCTGTCAATCTAAAACGGCAAATTTTGGATTGGGTTTGTTTATTGGCAGCGGCTGTAAGGCGATATATTTTCATTCGATAAAGGATTGCCTACATACCAGCAGTTCCTTAAAAGGAGGATATAATTACATGTTGCCAATCAGTTATGAACCCGAGACCGTCCAGTCCTTTGTCCGTCTCGGCCCACGCATCCGTGGAAAATATAATGCCAATTTACAAATTATTCGGAATTTGACATTATGGATATCGGAAAAATGGATGCGCGCAATTTATTTTTACTATTTCTTCTAATGCAGATTTTTTTTGGATCGAACTCTGGAAATCTTTCCTACTCCATATACCTAAATATGTGATATAATGAAATAATTGGCATACTTTAATAGGTTTGCAATAAATCCAATGTTGTTAAATTAGGCTACAAAAATATTTGCCAGCCATTATACACATATTATGATTTGATTGATTTTCTGAACTTATTCCCTGAAAGTTTATTTACTTAAACTGAAACTAACAAACAGAATATTTTACATCGAATTCCCTACACCACTGTTCACAATCATCAATTCTGTGGGCTACACATTTTCCCATCTGACTTTCAGGAATGTACTGCAAATAAAAATATCAATGTATTTAGACGAAATATGGTGGTGATACCACCTTGGTAGGTGACACCACAACTTCTATTTCTTCCGCCAAACAGGAGTGTAAATGCTGTTGTGTTTCGGATTACTAGAAATTGTAGCCAGAGTAACTACTGGACATATTGAGATTAACATCTTATGTCTCAAGATGGCGAGCGCAGTGAAATGACAAACTATGATTTGTGATTCAAGGTGTTTTATTTTGCTACTGTTTATTACCGATCGGATCGTTTACAATCAGGCGAACGACATGCTTCATTCGCTATACATTTCGGTAAAAAATATATGGAAGCATAATGACTGAAGGATGCAGCCCAATATTTGCCTAAGTATATAAAACAAAATTCAAACCACTAGTAAGACAAATTGCGTGTGATAATGAAAAGTAATGCATAATGCGGTGTTGCGTTCCGCTGTTCGCATTCAAACAGCGGTGATTTACGGAATTATTGCCGATCTGTGTAGCACATTACCGAGAAACAATGTATTCGATGATTCAAATGTTCAAGTTTCATAAACTTGGTAATTAGTCGTTATGTTTCTTTGGATGTCGTGATACTGATTCATAAATTAGAGAAAAGACTGAAGACGGTTAATCATCATAGTTTGTAAGTTTGTCGAAAGGCATATTACGCTTATCGCACGTATAAAATAATTAGAGTTTTTCTTCCTTATTCTTTTATGAATTCGAATGAGTTTCTTACTAAATAATTTGTAAAATTAAACTAGTGTGTTTGATATAACAGATATTAGATAGAGGTACAAAAAGGATAACATCATTGAGTTAGTTACTCATTCTAAATTAATATTATAAAGAGGAGAATATGATTGTTTGCATTGAATAAGCTCTGAAACTACCGGAACGATTTGAAGAATTATTTTACTATTAGAATGCTATCTTATCCCTGATGAACAAAGGCGAAGAAATATTTTCGAAAAAGTGTATACCTTATACAGTACTTGTATATAAATTAACATGTAATTTTATCCCCGGCGCACCAATGGTATATCGATTTAATAAATAAATAAATAAATAAAATAAAATCTGCACCAGAGCATAGCCGGGGCGGGCCGATGGCATATTATATGCACACTTAAATCAATGGTTAAGTTAGAATAGTCGTGTAGATCAATACAGATAGTCGTCGCTTACATAAAATAATGCGTTATATTTGATACGTGCTTATTGTGGATTACATATCCTATAAATATTTTACAAGAGCTCATTATATTTTAAATCAGTGATTCTCAACCTTTTTTTTGTTGCGGCACATATTTAATGATTTCAAAATTTGGCGGCACACATTTAACGATTTCAAAATTTGGCGGCACACAAAGAAAAAGATAAAAGTTATTTAGTTACTATTGAATACTACTTAATACATACTTAATACAACACACTGCATAAATAGTTTATGCCAAAATATTTAAATATACGAAATAAATTAATATATACTACAATAATAACTAAACGTTTATTAAGGGATTAATTACAAGCTAATAATAAAAAAAAATTAATGCGAAATTTGAGCTTGATTTTTTTTGATAATTTGATTTATATTTGGTCGTAAAAATGACAATGCTACTCTCATATCGTAAAGAAAAGGTGCAGTAACTACTATGCAACACCTTGTGAATCCCAACTATCACTAAAACAACACGTTTTGTACGCAGAAGTGGCAAGTGTGCGCCGACTTGAGACATATTCCTATTGCTATGCACGCCGCTTCATCATAATTTGGCACTAAGAAAAAACGCGTTGCAAAGCAAATAATAAAATAATTAACTTTTATGTGGATTTAAATATATATTCATGTTAAAAATATTTTTCTTTTTAAATGATATAATTTAATAATATTAACATTATTATATATTTGCAAAATTTGGCGGCACACTTTTGAAATTTGGCGGCACACAAAAGTGCCGCGGCACAGTGGTTGAGAATCACTGTTTTAAATCAATTTCTCAATAAAATATTCGATTTTTTTGAGGTTAATATATACTTCGCACCCACAAACATAGCATTAATATTTCAAACCGGTCTTAAATTAGTTGCCATATCATTTTTTTTTCACATCTAGAATTTAGGCATCCTTTTCGAGTGTCCAAAATTGACGCCCACGTAGGGCACTGTCCGTAAAAGACATTAGGACCACGCCATTTACAGAAGTATCGGTGCATTTTTAAATCATTGACTTTTGGTCGGTATACGAAAAAAAAGTAATATGTTGTATAATAATGTTTTTCATTTAATCAATTTTTAAATAGACTTGTTTTACTAAATTTGTATTGTAATTCGCTCTTGATACATCTGTACGTGTTTTTTTTTTGTATATATAGATTATATTCTAACTATAGAGCAATGAAAACGAACATACTTATTATTAGACATTTCAAAAAAATATTAATTGAATTGCGTTCTGGTATGTATGCACATTATAATATTAACGAGAAATATGTAAAGCATTTTCCATCAGTATTATCATGCTCACATGATTTCTATTTTGTGTGCTAACAGATAAATGTTTTCGATATAGTCCATTTGCATGTTGCCGATATTACAATTTAAATGTTACCTTTTACCGTTCAACTAAAAATCAAACTAATAAAATATTTTTTTCGGTGCATTCGACATTTGACACAAAACTATTTTGTATGTATTATGTAATCATTTCCATTGTTCATCTATTTTTCTCTATTTATTGCATTGTTTGGGATATGTTTTCACAATATAAATGTCACCGTTAAATTGTGAATACCGTTAGATTATAATCTATCTCGCGAGATTGTAAACTGTCGAAAGATTGTGAACCGTAGGTTAGGTTAGGTTAGGTTTAACAGTTTCACTACGATAAAAAAATCTACCAAAAAAGAATACGTTAAATTGCAAGCAGTTGTTCTTGTTCACAATATTTCGACAGTTCACAATCTCGCGAGATATATTATAATCTAACGATATTTACAATTTTACGGTGACATAAACAACATGTTTTGATACTCAGAATCTAGTCTAAACTATCTATAATAGTATTACATGTCGAATATAAAAAATGTGAAACGAGAAGAAGAAAAACTGTTCCAAGAATTTGACAAAGCTGGTTGTCAACCAGGCGTTCGCAAGCTATAACATTGATGTTGATCTATATATCGGTCGCCCAGCGTCAACAAACCTATTCAAAGTAATTTCATTTACCTCCATAAAGTGTACATTCAACCTGATTTACATACATACTCAGTAGTCTAATTAATTAGGTGGTAACACCCAACAATCTGACATAATTTTTCGGTCGGCCGGCGGCGCGGCATGCGAGAAAAACCTCTTTTGTTTAAACCGACTTGGAACGCAGTTGAATTGTATTCGTAATTCCCACAGTACTCGTAGAATGGCCAGATGGACTATTACATGTCTTTATAAAACTGTTTTCATGTATTTAGAGATTTTATTGAAATAAAGTGAAGAGGGCGTGGTGGCCTTTTAGTAACTAGATGTTGAATTTAAATGGCGAGACGAACATCGCGGGTTCCTATCACACATTCAAAATCATGTGATGAATCATGGTTAATGGTTTCTTAGATTTTCGCGGATATTATACATTGAAAGAAAACTACTTATTTACGGATTAAGTTACTAATTTACGGATTTTATCGAGTAAAGTCAGTCACCACGAAAGATGAAAAACAATCAAAATGTCGAATGTAAAAATTAAACCAAATCCACGATAAAATTCGTAAATAATAGTTTATTTCAATCAATTATGCTTAGTCAATGACTACGGACTTAAGCTGACAATGGTGGAGGAAAACATTTGGGGAAATCTGTTTTCCATAGAAAACTTTACTAAACCAAATATGTGAAGAACGCCAGCTCTAAATAGGACTGCGTGGTGGTCTTTGGTCTAAGACTCGTCTTCTGCAGTAGGACCTATATCGGTGGATTAATTCATATCCAATAGCTGAAATTTGTTGGTCGAGGTGTCTTCTCATTAAGAAATCTTTAGTCTTCTAAGCAAGGCGCGAGGTAATAATTGTGCGCCATATTTTGTGGTGGATAATTTTCTAAAACCAGACGATACTCAGATATATTGTAGTAACTTTTCACTGGAAGTAAAAAGATATGTAATATATTCTTTTTAGCAATTCTATTAATATCTGATCGCAAGGTCGCTTAATGAGATACTCAAAAAGTCTTATGCAAATATTGATATATATTAATTACTAAAGTGCCTAAAGCGATCGCCCACTCGCCAGATATCGCTGTATGATTATCACAAGTCATTAGCTTCTATATTAGGAGAAATAAGAACTGTTTAATAATACGCAACGATTGCTTAATGTTTGTTAATCTGTGTGAATTACAGCATTCAGACCGCCTGCAAAGTCTAGCAGTTTTTCTGCAAAGTGGAAAACATAATAATTAAAGTTTAGGGTTTGTGAGAAGTCAAGGTGACGGCTCAGACGTGGCTGCCTAATGTTCACGGTCATACGTCTGACTTTTGAAGAGTTAGGTATGTATGTATTGATAGGCGATCACCAGGCATTATAACGGTGAAGGAAAATATCGTGAGTAAACCGGCATACCGTAGCGATTTGTAGAGAATTTATATGGTATTTAAAGTCCTCCAACCCGCACTAGGCCAGCGTGGTGGACTATATAACCTAACCACTCTCAATCGTACTCTCGATTGTAGAGGAGGCCCGTGCCTTGTAGTGGAACGTACATATATGGGCTGATATAAACACGATCTTTCAATGTTCTAACAGAAACGCTCAAGACGATATCAACTATACCAAGAATCTAAGAAAAACCAATGTGAAATGCGGTTGTTTTTCTCCATATATTGAACAGGTATTGTTTGGTGAAAACCATGGGAACAGCGCCACTAATTACTTCTTGCCTACATACTTTTATCTGTATTTAATTGATTGTTTTGCCGAATACAGTTAAACATTGTTTAATTCCATTCAATGACATAACGCGCATGAGTATATTTGAAAGGAATTTCTGAAGTATGTTTGCGTGCAACAATTTTGCTAAGTATGTTCCTGGGAATTGATGAAAAAGGCATATTTTCTTCACAAAATAGGCCTACTTACGGTATTGAAATATTTTGAGTAATAATCTAATAATATTACTGGTAGGTCTCTCATATGTAACAGGCCACCTGGGTAGGTACCACCGTTATGTCTTTTTATCCCGTCAAACAGCTGCAGCAGTGTGAATGTACTGTAGTAGAGTAACTACTGGACATATTGAGACTTAACATGTTATGTCTTAGGATAGCGAGCGTAGTGGAATGCCAAGCATTGTTTTGTAATTCAAGGTGTTGTTTGCTTTTACTACTGTTTATGAGCAGTCCCATCGCTTACCATTAGGCGAACGGCTTGCTCGTCTAGAAGTTCAATGCAATAAAAAAAAATAGATGTTTTTATTCATCAGTAATACTTATACTCATACATACATAAGGATATAAGAATTCTTAATATTTAATATCTTTACGACGTTTCGTAAACTAGATTATGTTTTTGTAGAGGTTTGTAAACAAAACAAGTAGGTAGGTAAACGTAAGAATGATATTTATATGTATTTTACTTAATTTTAATATCCTAACTTACATCGAAATGGTCTTCACAACAATATAAACAGCTTAAACTCGATACATTGTCTCTTCTCATAGCTTTCCATCACTTTATTCTTAGATTTTCACCTTTCGGCATAAGGAAATATACTTTGTCAGGTGCAGTGTTTATGTTTCTTTGGGGACTGACTAGTAGAATCGTATAAAAAAATAAAAAAAATCATGCATATTCCCCATTAACTCGACATAAAAAGACGAATGGTATTGTGCTATTGTTATTTTTTCACAAGGGTTCTAACGCGAAATTTAAAAGATATTCTTTGTTTGTGTTGAAATAGTGCTAACTCAAAAGTCAAAACCGAACTCGAACTTAGGACCTAATGTAAGTCACGGAGAGTCTTCGAGGCCATTATCACAAGTCCTTGTTCTCAAAATATAAGAAAATTAAAACATAGATAGGAATTCAATTTTCACAAGATTTTAGGACCAACAAAAAAAATATTAATGAATAGCGAGACGAGCAAGTCCTTCGTATGATGGTAAGCGATGCGACCGCTCATCAACAGCAGCAAACCAAACAACATCATAATATAAACGTTGTAATGTTTGGCATTCCACTGCGCTTGCCATCCTGAGACATAAGATGTTAAGTCTCAATAGTCCAGTAGTTACTCTGGCTACAATTTCCTTCAATCCGAAACACAACAGTGCATTTACGCAGTGTTGTTTCACGGGAGAAATAAACTTTGCGGTGGTACCTACCCAGATGGCCTCTCACATATGAGAGACCTACCACCAGTTTTTAACTTTATTAACTTCCCAACGTTTCGATTGCTTTATAGCTTTCGTGGGCACGAGGAGTTTTCTGTCAATTTGTAATATTCGTGAAAATCTAAGAAATCATTAAGCATGATAAATTAAATGATTTTGAATGTGTGATGCGAACCCGCGACGTTCGTCTCGCCCCTTTGAACCGGTGCACAACGTTGCATTTAACTGCTGTTCGGCGGGAGAAATAGAGATTACGTTGGTACCTACCCAGACGGCTTCTTAAATATGAGAGACCTACTAGTGTATTTTCCTGATACCATACAAACACCGTTGTCTTTCGTCATCACATAATACCGTAGAATAATTATCGGTGACCATTCACCGTCGCCATGTGAACGAGGTCTCTAGACAACTAAGTGATAATTTAACTCTTCACGCATCAGGAAACCCATTCAGAAGCTTGCTGAGTCGTTTAACATATTAACTATGATTTAATATTGTTATTTGTATGAGTTTATTAACTTTTTATAGTGGAAGGTAAATCTAAACACTTGCTTATGCGAAATAAGATATTTTTATTTTAAGATCTATGATTTTTTGGCGTTCGAATGCCTTGTTTTTATGCTGTTGTCAAAATATTAGGATCAGTTTTTTCTCCTCAAATTTTACTAAATTGGAAATGTTAATACATTTTAACCGACTTCAAAGAAGGAGAAGGTTCTCAATTCGATTTTGTTTTTTACGGGTATAAATTCTTATGATACATATCTCAAACATTACGTTACATAAATATATTTCCACTTTTATTATTGGTTCCACAATTCATCACAAGCCAATAAAAATTAGGTGAACTATAAATGTTGCTGTTTGGATTGTAATGATACGGTAGAACAATTATAAATAAGTATATTTTTCAAGTGTCACATGAACTGTTTTCCAAATTGGGTTGTCTGTACTGTCATTGTTATTCGAGGAGCTCCCAAAACCACCCTTTTTCCTTCTTTCTAATTTGGCTCTATCACTTTTTAGATCGGGAACGTTGGTAATTTGTTTGGCCACGAGGTAGTTAATAAGCGCCTGGGTTAAAATATTTTCTACTATTTGCATACAAGTAGACGTTTAAGATATTGTCTTTTGTTTCACACACGATAATTCGGGTGTTGAACCTGTATCTATGATGCGTAATACCAAGAATATAAAGTGCACTGGATACCTATGGAAGCAGGTCGCTCCCAACAAATTGCTGAGAATTATATATTTGCTGACTTTTGAGATTAATAAATTTTAATTTAAAAATGAGCATATATAAATACGACAAAAAAATAATTGCTAAGCAGGAAGTTTCACAAATTCAATGTTAAAAATGTAATATTTCATATCAAATTGTGTTTGGAAGGATGCCTTGTACAAGAGTTAGGTACGCACCAACTAACGTCGTTCCCACTATTGTGATGTGCGACACGGCTCATGATTCTCATAATAAATAACGTTTTATTATACCTATATGCTTTACATATTGAATAATTCTGACTCGTTTAATTTTGACTCGACTTTAGGTCTAAGAATACTCAAGATTTTATATTATTATATTTTGGTTTAACTTTACTGCTTACTTTTCAGTATGGTATTAAGACTGCTATAGAAATCAGTAAAAAGGACAAAGATGAGGACTTAAAAAAAATTTTTTTGGCAATATCATAAACTGAAGGAATTAATTATTACCATTCAATCAATCAAATCAAAATTTTCTTTATTCAATCAGTCTTTCGCAAGATCTTTTAAATCGTTCATTTCTGCTACCACCGCTTCGAAACGTGTTGTAGCTGTGAAGAAGAAGCGGCGCAAGAAACTCTCTCAGCAACACGATCATTAGGCATCTATTGCTGAATACAGAGCTAATCCAAGGACATTTTTAGTTCATTTTTACTTAGTCTATTGCCGTCTACACTCTACCCTTTTCACTTTGGTCGAATATAACTCTGTTAGTTTAATAATTATTTTTCTGGCTAATTCATTTCAGGTTATGGTAACTCGTACCCAGAGATCACTCCCAACTCGTACTATACCCGTAACATTCGTTTGCCGTGTGTTTAAAGTATTAACAGTGTAACGAGTGCATGGGAAGCATTGTCTCATGTCGAGACATGCTCTAATGTGATAATCTTGTGGCAAATGTTAATTAAATTGTGAGAGAGCGGAAATAAAATAGAAACACCTTAGTCGGAGACATAGGGTTACAAGAATATTTGGTGCTCATTTATTTTTTATTAAGCATGAAATTAAGCAATTATTCACTTGGAAGGAAGCTCTACTACATTGTTCTCGTTATCATCAAACGTAAACGTAGCGTCTCAAGATCAAAATATTATCCACAGGGAGTCGAATGTTGGACGTAGTAGCTCTTCTCCAAATATTTCTATAGCCCCTTGCTACAAATAGTTTCCATTCGGCGATGTTCAGCTTTGTCTGTCGAATATTGTATTAAAATATTTTAAGTACCTAATAGTACGAGAATTCAATATCCTCACATTTCCAGGAACAAGGAAATCCATTTGAGAGCTTATTGCTCGCGTTCGTTATCGCCAGTGCGGGTTCGATTCCTGTTTGCATTCCGCTCCGTGTCGTAAACCGTGAACAATGGACGCAGTTTGAAGTGCGCTTGATGGGCGCGATCCAGCTCTCATTTAAATGCCTAGGTGTTACCTAACCTAGGCATTGAACTAGCATCTGGTTAAAAACAAAAGACAGTCTGTTTTGTTCTTCGGCCGTCTCTTTTTCTGCAATATGCGTCTTCTGTACTGTACTGTACTGTATCAGCCCATATACGTCCCACTGCAGGGCAAGGGCCTACTCTGCAATCGAGAATACGATTGAGAGTGGTTGGGCCATATAGTCCACCACGCTGGCCTAGTGCGGGTTGGCGGACTTACATACCATAGAAATTCTTATGAATCGCTATGGTATGCAGGTTTCCTCACGATGTTTTCCTTCACCGTTTTAGTGCGTGGTGATTGACTATCAATACACACATGACTCTGAAAAGTCAGAGGTGTGCCCTGGGATTCGAATCCGCGACCACCGTGAACATGTTGGCATGCGTCTTCAGCTGCAACATATTAACTTACTAAATATATTTTTTTGAATTTTCGTAAAATCCTACCACTTTCTGGTTACTACGTAGAAAGTGATGGTAGGATACTTAGAAAATTCAAAAAGTTTTGTGAGTTTGTTCTAGAGCTCTGAACATTTTTTAATTTTAATATTTATAGTACACACAAAAATACAAGATACATAAATAAAAGGAATAAATAAAAAAGTAAACATAAAAATAGACCAACATAAATACATAATAAATAGCATAAATAATTAATCACTTCAATTAGACAAATAAATAATCACTGCAATAGATTACTGCACGAAATTAAACCAATATAAACAACAAACATACTTGTTAATACGTTTAACATACAAAATCGAAAAAAGCACCGTCAGGTCTACAGCCATCTGTATCTGTATCTGTATCAGCCCATATACGACCCACTGCAGGACACGGGCCTACTCTACAATCGAGAATACGATTGAGAGTGATTAGGCCATATAGTCCACCACGCTGGCCTAGTGCGGGTTGGCGGACTTACATACCATAGAAATACAGCCATAGCTCCAAACAAATATTATACAAACAACAACAAAGAAAGTAAAAAAAACATCTAATACTGTTACAAATGGTGACATTTTCACACGTCCAACTTTTACTAGTGCAACAAAGCGTTGTGTTTGTCCGTCGATCTGTTGCACTGCGGTTTGGTGTCCGCATTCCTCACCAATTCACAAGTAAAACCACTTACGACAGCAGTTGCTTGCCCACAGTCGACTGGGGACTGCACTTGTGGATTTATTTGGTTGAACTTATATATATTATCTTACTAATATTATAAAGGCGAAAGTTTTTGTGTTTGTTACTTCTTCCCGCTTAAACAGCTAAACCAATTTTAATGAAATTTAGATGGACGCATCTGAACATAGAGATCTGAACACTGAATGATCCCGGGGATTAGCAAGGAATTCAAGTATGCACTATCTGCAACTGGGAACTGGGAAGGCAGGTCAGACTCTTAGTGTTCGATCGACGTATGGGAATTATTTAAATCATAGGAAATAAATAAGTAAAATAAATGAGGCAAAAGTGTTTTTTATTGCAATAAACGGCGAGACCAGCATGCCATTCGCCTGAGGATAAGCGATACGACTGCTCTTGGAGCAAAACCAAACAATACCATGAATTGCACCACAAAGCAATGCTTGGCATTCCACTGCCCTTACCATTTTGAGACATAAAGTGTTAAGTCTCAATATATTCAGTGGTTAATCTGACTATAATGTCCTTTAAACCGGAACATAACAGTGCATAAAGACTGCCACCAGTAAAAATTTGATATTTTGTAAACATAGGAAGCACTAGTCTTGAAATTTAAGACTTTAGTGCCGACAAATGATTTTTATAGGAAGGAAATCTATATGACATCATATAGGGGGGATTCCACTTGGCTAACTCTCATCTCTCCTCGTATAATAATTCTTATATTTATGGTAATAGGATTGATTTTTCAACAATCGATGGGTATTCGAATGCAACATCCTGTAACGCGCGTGCGCGGATGTGGCGTGGGTTGTGCTTAATAAAACCATAAAATTTAAGAGTCGATACCCTCCGATATTGCGCAAGAAATATTATATTTTTAGCACTAGGCGTTTACTATGAGCTTCCTTCGAATTTACCTGTTGATTGCAGGGGAGGATAGGGAAGTGGTTTAATTTATTTTACCATCACTACCTATGAAACCTTATAAACCCAGAGGAATTTAACTATCACGTTTAGATTTTAGGAGCACTCGGATCATCGTTCATTCGGTTCTCACGAACTTGCTGGTAACCTTTGGTTGTCTTGAAGTATTATCGTTTCCTCTTCTTTATTATATAAATCGGTTGCTTGACTTAGATCTCGAATATTTAATTTGAAAACCTTTTCTTTTGCCTGTCTGATCTAGATTCTCTCATCTCTCATCTGACTTTTGCTCTGTTGAATGGTTTCTTAGATTTATACGGATGTTAAATATTGTAATTAAACTACTTTTAATGGATTTCGTGGAATCGTGTATTTTGTTTATTTTTGTATTTTTTTCGCTTCCCATCGTTTCGATTACTTTACATCTTTTGTGGTCATAGGGCGCACTGTACTGTCTCGCTTTGTTCTTTGATCTCGGATTAATTATAGTTTTTGTAAGGGTAAAACTCTCATTCATTGTGGACTTCCTTTGCCTTCAGCCCAGGGCCTGATGAATCTAATCATACAATCCATAACGGCAATGCAGAACGAAACTATTAGTAATTACTTAAATTCCTCAATCAAGTGAACTGCTTACTCATCTTGTAATTCTGTATAATTAAAATTCCCGTTACACATACAAACTAAAATAACAATTTGTGTTACATTAAAATACCAGTTTGAGATAGCATATCCTGTGTCGCTTCCTCATTGCCGCGGCTCCTGCCAACTTTATCTGCAATGTCTTGCAATCAGATGAAATCTCCGCCGTAAAGGTGCGGCTAGTTTACGTCACTTTTATTCCCAGCCATCGGTGTAGATATGAAAAATTTACTATTTACTGCTTTAATATATCCTGGGTTTATCTTGTACAGTTTGTTGCGGTTCTAGGATAAAATCTTGGAGATTTTTGTATTGACATTTCTTTTTAAATATTTATTAGTAAGATAGATAGTTGGATGTAGAGACTATTGTTATGGACGTCAAGCATTTATGTTGTGACATTTTATGTTATGATTTTTTTTATGGTTACACACTTGTCACTTGTCTTAGAATTTCGGATGTGATAGACATGATGTGTAACTCAAATTAATGAATCATGGATTCAAACCCGATGAACTATTGTAGCCTTTGCTTAGTTTAATACTTAAATCTTCATTATTAACTGTTTATTAATTAGTTTCTCTGTTTTGGCTCTTTAGAGAAAACCATAATAACATCAACTCAATAATTTACAGCAAGTAAGGACATATCCTGTACCCAGCACAATAAATTAAAATCTGGAATTTACGCTCGAATGCGTTTCGCCAAATTCATTTGCAAAACTCATTTGATTTCCATTTAAAATGACTCCAATGCACCCACATCATTCCGACAGCTAGTCATAACTCGAGTAGCATAGCAACATTGTTCAAACACTCCCACCTGTTGTTGCTACTAATAAACAGAGCCTGTGTAATTAGTGTTCAAACTGAAGCATTGTTTGTCACCGCGCCACTACAGCCCGGTCGGTTGAGTGACCAGCACGCGCGTCGCGGTCCATGCGCTCTGATCAACAGAGTATCACACGGATTGTATCGGAAACGCGTAGATAATTTCGAAAAAAGAATAAAAAAAAAAACAAAATATAATTTATTTTTGTATTTAAAAAAAGAACGAAAAATTGGAAAAGGAACGCAAAGAATTAAATTGATAAACCACAAATAAAAAAAATATAATTCGATTTTTAAAAATTGTGCGTATTTCAGTATCTGAAATAGTTATTGTGTGCAGTGTCTAATCGAGATGACCCCAGTTGGACTGTTATTTAAAGTGAACAGGTATGTTTGTTTGGTATGCATGACCATATCCGAGGGTTGTTTTAAATATTGTATATGGTACGTGTTAATACATGCAGGTCGTGAGGCTTGTTTCTTCGTCCATTGATATTCTATTAACGGAAACATTGTAATGGCTTCTTGTTACGTTTAGAAGAAGGTGTATGCGGACCATGTTGTTCTGACAGATTTATAACAGGTGTCTTTTCTTTGGAATGGTTCGAAGTACAAGTGACGTCAAGACTTCTTAGATTCAATTGCATATTAACTATATTTTTTAGTAAAATAGGCCATCAAATGTATCAGATATTATGAATAGTTGAGCTTCGGTTCTTAGTGATAGTAATTATAAAAATTGCCTATCCGGGTTTTAGCTGTTGTTACTTGCCAAAAATATTTTTGATTATTATTAATGGAAACCAAGACAAATAAAATTGTTTGATTAATAAAAATATATACCTATCTACTTTACATCAAATAGTCAGGGAGTCCTTAAGAGTCCAATCTATAAACGTTCTTCATCGTCCTTAAAAGGAATCTCATTTTTTTATTATTGGCTGTATAATGAAGATTCCTTTACATGCATCATTTAAAACTACACCGATCAAGTAGCAAGATAGTAATTAAGGTTTTTATCGCTGTTTAATTAGTTTAAAGACTCATCTAGGAGCAACGAGCATGTTGATTTAAACAATGTGAACTGTAGTTATTACTTCAAGTCAAGAAACATCTTAAAGACAGGTTTATTGTCTTCCAAACAAAGTAGAGTATGTTAGGCTATGTTGATTTTCAAGATATGTGACTTTTCGTCATATCGGTGTTTATGTCTCAATATATGCAACTGTTAAATGTAGAATGAGGAGGTGGTAATAATCATAATTATTATTTGTGTATAAAACGATATCACTGTAAGTTCGTTGCAAAGAGTAAAATTGTTATCTTTCTTTCTTTCATTAATTTACAAATACATACGTATTATAATAAGTGGGTTTCATTTCGATACGTTTTAAAATATTTGTAATGTAGAATGCCGACTGTTACGGGTAATTTATATAAGGGACGAGCGAAGCAACCTATTCTATTATGACGATTGCAAGGTTGCATAACTTAGGCTCAATTGCACAAACTAACTTTGCCAATACCTTTGCCCTTGAAACTGTCAATTTCATACATTCGCAAGGTCAAATACATCTCAAATGTATGGCGATGACATTTTCTTAGGCAAAGGTACTGGCAAAGTTACTTGGTGCAACTGAGCCTTAGAGATAGGCCACTTTTAAAAATAGATATGGCTGTGAAAACAAAAGAGGGCGCGGGGGGCTTTTGACAGAGGGATTTTGCACGGATAAAGGAAAAGGAATATAATGTTTAAAATAGATATTATATTGTAATTTGTTATAAATATAATTATTTGATACGGTGTACGAAGTTTAATTGGGGAGGTTTTACACGATGGTGCTAGAAGATACGGAGAAAAAAAAAGAAAAAGCTGTATTGAGCTGTAAGAAATTAAAGAGTATCTCACATGAATAATTGGAATGCTTCTTAAGTTCTTGTAGAACCATAAATTGTCATCAATAACAACCAGAACTTTGTTATTTGTAAGAGAAGAAGAATCTACATCGTCAACGTTACTCATCGGTCGACATTCATTCCTCAAGGACTTCCATAGTAACTTTGGAAGCGCCATGCATTCAGTGACATCTATATTACCAACAGTACTTATTTACTTGCAAAATGACTGCCTCATTGTTTTCACCGTCTTTACCTTCAACAATACCCACAACAAAGTACAATTATGCATCTAAGAACTTGAACTACGTTTCAGTTACAAAGCTGAGGTTTCGGGTTTTAACCCTGGAGAAAAGTGATTTAGATTTTTTTATTCATTATCAGCCCAGAGTTATGAAGTTGTGCCCTATATGGCGTTAGGCTCGCCCCCTGTGAACACGGAGCGGAAATTACAAGGCGAAATGCGGGTGTCCTGGCACCTCTGCCTACCCCTACTGGTAAAAAGGCGTGAGTTTAAATGTATGTATAAAGTGTAAAAGCATCATAATATGAACTTGTTTTTAATTGTGGAAACCGAACCAGTTGGTCAAATTGTGACGATTACCCTAAAAACATTGAACGACAGTGACTTCCGTTGAAACTGGTTCCAACCGGATGACCAATGGTTTACCAGCAATACTGTACTCAAAAGAGTTGATATGACCTTCTTAACCAATATGGATTAAGTAATATTGGTTATGAGTGTGGGAAACTGATAAGCAGTGGAAAACCTACCGGGGGGAGGCTGATGGTTAGTTACCACTACTGTCAATGACCACCATTGCTAAGGAGGGAAGTGGACAAAAATATTTTCAACTCCTCCTATTATTTATTTGATTAATTAAGTTGTGGGTTAGACAAGACAAGTTAAACATTCCCGGAGACTCGCCGAGCTTCAACGCTCGTTGTCTTTAAAATGCGTGCCACTGTTGATCCTGGCTTACAGGAGTAACAGTGGCGGGTGTGAGGGCGGGACAGTCTCCCAAACTGTCTTTGAGAATCCATAATAAATATACCCATACATATAAAGTCCTGATGCCAGAAAGAGATAACAAGTACTGTGATGTAATTAGAAACTACTAGAAACTTTTCCGACTTGCAATTTGTTCGTATAAATATTTTTCTCCATTCTGTAATAGGACCCTCGGCCATTTGTTTCACATTCACAATCTAAACAATTATGACACGAAGGCTGTCCATGAATAGAAAAAAAATGTGTCAGGTTAATTTTCTGTGGAGCAGTGGATTGGACTTGAATCTTGATAGAGCAGACTTAATTATGCTATAACTAAAACTGGGTTGAATGTTTACCACTTCATAAAATGTTATTATCCATAATTATCGCCTCTTAACATACTTTGAAACTTTATTCGCAACTTAGTGTTTCTCTAACATTCAATTCCTAGTATAAAGATACTATTAATATAATTTTCAATTATCTGTAGACTGTATCCGCCAATATACGTCACTACAGGGCCCTAATCTACAATCGAGAGTTAGGCCATATAGTCCACCACGCTGGCCTAATGCGGGTTGGTGGACTTACATACTGTAGATTTTGTTTTCTCCAGATTTTTTCCTTCACCGTTTTAGTGCGTGGTGATTGACTATCAATACGCACATGACTCCGAAAAGTCAGAGGTTTGCCCTGGTATTCAAACCCGCGACCAACGTGAGCATGTTGGTAGTCGCGTCTAGTTCGTTTCGAACGTTCCTCGTTCGAACTATTAGATTACCAAATCCAGCATTTTCCATAATCGGCAACACATAACCACATGCCTGTACTACAATGTAGTTAAATAATAATATGCGCGACCATTAGCCCGATTATCGGGCTGTGAAATAGTAATTATTGTTACCTACTGGGTTACGTACCATACCTTCCTACGATAGATTACTAAAACACCCAGCAGTCAGATACATAGTCCTGAATCCACACTGAGTTCGAGTTGTGTCGTGGGTATCCGGAACTACGAGAGATTTTTCTGTCTCACCACCAGACCTGTAGCAAATACTTGTGGATCACACAAATATTTCTCTCTTTCTTCTCGGTGCGGAGATCGAAACTGCGACCTCACATTTCACACGTTGTCATCCGTCTGCCAGCCCTTATAACCCATTTAAAAATAGTGTGATATCAATAAACTTTATTGTAAAATATTTCGTTCACTTTTACCTTTTCATGTTTTTAAGTTTGATTTTCCAGCCCATTAGACCATATTATTGTGTTCAGTGACGTAAATATTGTTAATATAATTGGTGTTACATTATTTGATTATACAGAGTATACATAACTTGTATAAGAATGGATTTTACATTTTAAGCCCTACGCTAGTCGAAATAATAGACCTAATTCTAAAACCTGAGGCTAAAGTTAATCCCTCGCTCATCCGTGTTTATTAATAAGGTCCTAATTTAGTGAGAATTAATAAAAAAAGTGTTATTCTTAAAATTAATATTTAGAAATTAAGTTCATCAAACTATAAGCATAGTAGTAAAATTAGTTACTAAATTTATTTTCTTGCTTTAGTTATTTTGCGCTTTTTATATATTACTTGTAAATTTCATTTTACTTAAATTGAAGTAAGTTTAATTCTTTAATTTCGGAGATAAGTCTATAATTATAGAACAATCATAGTACATACATACATACGTTTTTAGCCATTTGATGCATGTTATTAAGGAAAAAGTGTCCGGGACGTCACACACTACTATTTAATGTAAATAATGCACGAAATCTCATTGCACACTATTAGTAAACACGCAATGTTTAATATACAACCTCGATAAACAAACAGCTTGTTTTTTTGTTGCTACAAACATATTAACATAACATCATTGCGAGTAATGTTCGTAATTATAACAATGACACATTGTGCTGTAAAATCCTAGAGGATAGAGATGATTCGATACTGATGGTCCTGACTTACAGGAGTTGCAGTGGTGGGTGTGAGGGTGGCATAGTCTCTATAACTCCATCAATCTACTCAACTCTCCATTTTTTTCTTAACCTGCAGCTCAATTCACAACCACCGTTCAACTAAATCTTTCGAGTCAGTCTTAAATACATTCTAAATCTCCTCTCCCGTATTGAACCACAACAAAGTACAAAACACATGCGATTGAATGACATAAACAGTAAGGTGACACCAGATGAGCATAGTCGCATGTGGAGTGTGGTGGTGGAGTCTGCGGTTTCCCATCGGCGTCTCTTACGCATCACCGGTTATGGGATTTTGTATTGTGTGTTGAGGTGAATGGGGACAGTATGAGGCAGATGTTATTAGTTCTCAATAGTGTAATGTAGATATTTTAAAGAGGTATTAGGTTTTTACGAATAAAATAAATAAATAACACCCAACAGTCACATACATAGTCCTGAACCCACACTAAGAACGAGTTTTGTGTCGTGGGTCATCAGGAATTACGAGAGACTTTTCGGTCTCACAAACACCCAGACCCACAAGATATATTTGTGGGCTAAATATTTCTCTCGGTGCGGGGATGAACCCGCGGCCTCTCGTTTTGCAGGCAGCGTCTAAGCACTTGCGCCACGGAGGCTGTTAAATAAATCGAGAATCATAAATCGAAAAAATAGAATAGATCGAGTCAATTAGGGATCTTATATATTGTGTCTACCTGTTATTGATAGCCATCTCTCATAAGGGAATATTTTAAATGGGAAATCATTGCAATTACCGTGGCTTCGACTCAATATCATTGTCTTGTCGTGCTATCTTTTTTGCTCATTTTAACAATTGACTTTTAAAAGAAATCAATACATCATGGCGGCGGTGATGATTTCATACTGTATCTGTATGAGCCCATGTACATCTCAACGGTCCAGGAATATATAGTCCAACACGGCGACCTAGAGAGGGTTAGCGGACATTACATACCTCTTAAAATTATTAAAAATCACCATGATGTGCAGGTGATAATGATTTGCAGGTTTTCTCACGATGTATTTCTTCATCGTTATATTTATATAATCTTTGTTTTAAAGTCCCTAACAAAATAGAAAATTGCACAGCTGTTTAACATAGCACGTTTTCAAAACATATGCAAAAAGTTAACGCGTCTAACCACACGTCAAGTAAACAAACCGTTTGTCCACCGTATTCCGGGTTGGCACACCGTTAGCCCGGTCTGGTGTTAGAATTTTTAAGCACTAGGCAAAGACTTCAATAGACTCAAGGCAGGCTACATGCCGTTTGAAAGTTAGTAGGCAGTGATTTGTATTGATAAATAGAATTATCGGAATGTACCGAATGAATTTATAGGCTTAAAAATATGTTAAAGATTTGACAGATTTAGTACGGCAAGTGGACTAATATTTGTTTCTTTTCTTGGTGTAGTAGCTTACTTCAAACTTTTACCGAGGATAGGTAGTTGATTATGATATGCATTTGCTTTTAGGATTCCAGTGTGTTGTTAGTTACGTTTATAATTTTACAATCAATTCGATTGATCTGGGTATTTGTGGGACAGCTTCTCTCGAAGTTTCAGATGTGCAAGAAACAAGACTTAATTAATCTTAATGTTAGGATTACGAGTATGTTTGCGGGTTTTGGGTCTATTATCATCTATGATTATTTATCTAATTACTTAACTCACACCAACTTTTTTTTTGAAAATCATACTAATTATGATATGCACTAGGTATGCATACCTTTGAAATAAAGGACTTTTACTTATCTACCGAAATTTCCCCATGTTTTCCATTGCTATTAAAGTGATCATTTACTATGTAATAAGCAATTTACATCTACATTACTAACTAGTTGGTTTGCGCTAACATCACTTTACAGCCAATAATACACAGTTACGTTTGTGATATTGTGTAAAACCTTATTAAACCCCCGCGATGTTCTGCACACGGAAAGGCCACTATTAGAACGTATTTCATGTGTTTAAAGATATTATTCTGCTTACTGGCTAAGGCTCAACACCCACAGTATGAGCTGTTTATTGCGCAATATTACACCCAACCTATACAAGTAAATAAAGCATTACTATCGAAATATTTAGCTTAATATCTATACTAATACATATATAAAGCAGAAGACAGTGTTTGTTTGTTAACTCTAATCTCAGGAACAAATGATTCGAATGAAAAAAATATTTTTGTGTTGGATAGTTCATTTTTCGACGAATGCTATAAGCTATATATTATCACGGTATGACCTATAGGAGGGCAGCAGTAGTGCAAAATCTAGCAAATACGAGGAAATTTTGTTCGGTTTTCATTGTCTGACTGGTCGAAATTCTGCATTGATTGTAGGAATTCAATATTATGGCTGCCATTTTGATAAGTATATCTGCATCCAGGCGGAGCCTGGCGGATTGTTAGTCTAACATAAAATTGTACCGATTTTGTCCAGGTCATTCACCGTAAAAACTAAACCGTGTCTTTAGCTTGATGAGTCTGTTACCGAATTAAATTAGCATTTCACACCATAATTCATTTACCTAAGAAAGTGATCTCAAATGTTCAGTTTTTAACGTTGACATCGGCCATCGCAAATACGACTTTCATTCACTTAAAATATTTCGGGCCTTTGCTACTACTACTTTGCTACATAACAAATAGAAACTGTATTAATGGCTGATCTATGTTATGCTATCGTTTACCTGCTGGAGACAGGTTTCCTCTAAGGATTTTCAAAATTACCTCTTGATAGCGCATGTATGTTTTCATGCTTGCTTTTATTATCTGAGGCTGTTGGATTACTTACTACATCCGAAGCACTATCTAGTAGAATCAGGCTTTCATCAGCAATATTTTCAATTTAATCAGAATTATATGTTCGAACGATTTTTTTGACATTCTTGGTCCTTATTGACATTGACAGCCTCCGTGGCGCAGTTAGTAAGACGCCGCCTGTGGAACGAGAGGCCGCGGGTTCGATCCTCGCACAGAGATAAATGTTTGCGCGGCCCACAAATATTTATTTCGGGACTGGGTGTTTGTGGGACCGAAAAGTCTCTCGTAGTTCCTGATGGTCAGGGCACAAGACTCGATCTTAGTTTCGGGTTGGGTGTTATTTATATTATATTTATTTATTTACCATTTACCCTTAGCTGAATTTCCCGATTATAGAGACCATTTTAGAACCAACCCATGTCTCAATAAGATGATTTTAGACTTTCTATAAATCAATGCGGGCGTCCAACGTAGTGTTACTGCATGCAGTAAAGTGTGTCAATGGTATGCTAAGCTGATCGGTTAGTGCTCAGCCTGTATCGGTGTCGCAATCACTTACTTTACTTTGAAAAATACGCCTTTTTGTACTTGGACAATGGTCTTTTGTTGTACTGCAGTCTTGTCAAGGCTTATGTGCATTTAATTATTGGTAATTTGTTTGCAAAAGCTAATAGTTTTTTTATGATTCTGTAATTTTTTTGTTTGTTTAATTAATCGCAAATTAACATTCTTTAAGAGAATACAATACAAAATATCCCAGAATGTTGATTTGTTTATGTAGAATTTAATAATAAAGAATAAAGAAATTTTAAGGTCATTAAGTTACCTCCATAAATTATAGTATTAAAATTTTGCACATTTCACACAGCCAGATGTTTAAATCAATATGGCAATGGTTTTGGCTGTTATGTATGGCTGTTTTTCAATGAACGAGATGACCATGCCATTCGCATTATGGTAAGCGATATTACTGCTCATGGACCTAAGCAAAATTAAACAACACCATGAATTACAAATCTCAATATATCCAGTAGTTACTCTGGCTACAATGTCCTTCTAATCGAAACACAACAGTGCATTTACACTGCCGTTTAGCTGAGAAATAGACATTGCGGTGACTATTAAATTATTAAAATATCGATGTAAATTTAGGTTTACAAACACGATGCGCGGAAGGTATCGGTTGTATGCGACCGTTAGCTGTCGGTAATTGGATCTTCCTCTGTAACCGGTCGATCTAAGTGTTGAGAGTATGGCACACTGTGGGAAATGACGCGCGACAGTTATCGGCTATAAAAACTTGCTAGTGAAGGTTGTTGATTTAATAATATTTATGTGGTGGGTAATATTGCATCGGCAAGTAAAATTGTCTATTGCTGCGTCTGATATGGACGTAAAGGGGTTAAATATATCAAATTAATATTAAGAGTAAACAATTGCAAATTCATATTTGAGAATACGCCATATACAGCCGCTGCCAATAAACAATCCCAATCCAAAATTTGCCGTTTTAGATTGACAGCTCAATATTTTTTCTGATACTATATTGCCAATAATCAATCTCAGTAGTGAAAAAACTATGGCAACATGACAAGAGACCAATCGAAAAGTAGAAAACAATCCAGATTGACTTCAATCTAATTTTTTCGATTGATTATTGGCATCGGCCGTTACATTGTAATACATATACTTGTCCCAATTTGTTTAAAGTCTTTGTTTTTTAGTATTCACCCATCTTTACTTAATAATTTTGGATTTCAATCGATTGAGTGAAAATGTATTTTTTATAAGAAGAAATATATAGATACAGTAACTTAACATAATTACTTATTTTATCCCTAAGTAAAGTCGCGCGTCTCGTCGCCCCCTAATATCGATTGGCGTGTCCATCCATATCGGAGGGTAATCATTAACTGCACTTTATTTAATTCGTAGAAATTAAACTAAAAGAGCGGTAATTAAAATATCATCGCGCCGTTAATTAAAAGGAATGGGCTGAGATACAAAAACAGACCGATTTACAAAATGGCTTCCGTTTGTTAAAGACGAGTGTTATGCGTTAATTGTAATTATTCTCATTTGCCTTTACACTTTAATATGTAATTATTTTGAAATATTATTTTAAAATGGTAATCAAATATTTTACAGATATAGTTGTTATCTACATACATAATTAAGTGTGTTTGGAATAAACTAAACCAAATTAAAAACCAAAATATTTTTGAAAATTGCCGAAGACAATATGTTGTGCTAAATCCACATAGTATTTTAATATACAAGTTGAAACGAAGAACCTTTGTGATATTTCTGTTTAGACTTTTATTATTTATTTTCTCAAAGTTAACCAGTTTTTCAGTCATTATTGTAGATATCTAATTTTTTTCATAATTTGCGCGCCAATGCCAACCCGCACTAGGCCAGCGTGGTGGAACATATGACCTAACCACTCTCAATCGTACTCTCGTTTGTAGAGTAGACCCGTGCCCTGCAGTGGGACGTTTATGGGCTGATGCAGTATGGTAATTTGGCGTGCCAAAGTTGTACAGATAAGCGAATTGTAAAAGCTTATGTAAATCTTTTTCTACAATAAATATATTTCATTTGATTTGAATGATACAAACAAACAATAACAATAATTATAATTACAATATTCTATTAAGTTTTCTATGTATCCACCAATAAAAACAACACACAGGAAGCTGAAAAAAGTGTGTCGAAGCAATTTCATAGCGTGTTGATAATAGAGATAAAACTTAATATGCAAGCGGTAATTACAATGTATTTACTATACAATTACTATGACAACTTTATACCGCATCTTGTAATACTTAAAGCAGCTTGTTTCCACCCGGTAATTGTTCATCTTTTTGTTATTCATCATTGTTGGTATGCGTTGTGATGGAAATGAACAGTATTGCAAGATTTTTTAATCTAAGTATGCCATTCGCCTGATGGTAAGCGATACAACCGCTCATGGACAGACGTAAAGTCTAACAACACCGTGGGTTCCAAATCAATGCTTGGTGTTCCACTGCGCTCGCCATTTTGAGATATAAGCTGTTAAATCTCATTATGTTTAAACTGGAACACACCAGTGCATTTACACTGATATTTGACGGGAGAAATAGATAATGCGGTGTTACCTTCAACACAGGTGGCCTCTCTCATATGAGAGACTTGTACCACGAGTAAAAAAAGTTTAAGTAGTAGAGCCATGGCCTATGCTGGATATAAATTTCTCCTGAAGATTTGACAGCCTTGATGCAATTGGTTGAGAGCCGGCTGTGATTTGAGAACCCACAGGTTTTATCCCCGCACTGACATATACATTTTGTAGCCTACAAATTTTGTTCTGGCTCCGGGTGTCGTGAGACCGAAAAGCCTCTCGTAGTTTCCCGTGAAATAAGACCGTGTATCTTAGGCGTGAGACAGGACCATATAATAATTCAGTGAATGTTTTGTTGAAACCACCTCTCTATATACATATATTGCGTCTTAATTACATTCGATTAATATGAGATTTAAAAAGCTAACAGAACCTTTCATTAGACATTAAACTTGTGACATCAACCTGTCGACATGACATTAAGCCTATATTCTCACGGATTGCCTATTACCAATTAATTGTATTACATTAAGAAGTTAATCTAGAATTAGATAAGTCTAGTAAGGTCCGCTTAATTGATTGAACTATTGAAAATCCTCCATTCTGCAGCTTGTTCGTAATTGGTTTACAATCTATAAAGGTTTTCGTATCGAAACTTTGATTAATGTGAGAATTAGGACTTCAGAGCATTTAGCTCATTAATTTGGTTTGTAATACACCGTCCTATGAAATTGCGCAAATAATTTACGTAAAACTAATTTCATGTTTGGTTGTAGGAATTACAGAAATGCTCATTAAGATAAGGTTGAAAGGAATTATGATTGGACATTTTGGAAATAAAATAAATAAACAGTGTGACTCTACTAAATTTACTATTTTGGAAATGGTAGGTTATATTATTTACTATTACCTACCGCTTGCAACAGATTGTAATGATCATTCGGGGATGTTCCGCAGTAGGTTTACTGTGATACTGGCAATATTTGTATAATGACTTGTATTGTGTTACCATCGTGTGATAGTGTAGAATCCGCCATATTGAGCCATGCAAGTGTGTCGCATTCCGGGCTCAGCTTGGTCATATTCGATTTGGTTGCACAAAATTATGTCAACCTATCAAAGATATTTTTTCTAAACTCTTATTGTCATCAGATACATTATTCCTACTTTGCGAATATGATTTCGAAGTGTTCAAAAGAACACATTATTACGTTATTTCTTATCATTTTTTCTTTTAATTATTTTTTCCGTTGTAAATTGTAATAGTGGGTTTTTAATTTAGTTTTATAAACGTGTACTTAAACGAACCAATAAAGCTTTTCTATTCTAATTCCATCCAATCTTCGAACATGCCTCACTGCAGTTCTCTACATAACGCGCTGAGTTATGAAGCATTATTTTTTCACCTAACGTTTGCAATTAGCAGATAATGCGTGTAAATGTACGTGCTGTATGCATCACGAGATAAGGTTTTTGTGCTTTGATCTGGATGCTTGCGTTAACTACTGGTGTGATAGCGTAGATCGTAAAGTTGGTCGTTCGTGGATTTATAGTCTGTTCCGTGTAAAGATTTTCACTAAACGTTTTTATTCGATGTTTTTTTGTATTTATAGTATAAGTGCATGGTGGTCTGTTAGTAAAGGCATGGACTAGGCTGTTGAAACGGTGGTCGCGAGTTTGAATCCTAGGGCGCAACACAGACTTTTTGAGGTCAAATGTACAGAGCTTTTCAGTTTTCAATCTCTCATTGTCGATTAGGGAACTCTTCTACAATCTAAAATTCGATTAGGTTCTCTGGATCGTCCTTTTGGACATAGCGAGAAAGCCTGCATACCATAATTAATATCTCAACGTTTTCTATGGTATGTGAAATCCGTCAACCCGCCAACCTCTCAATCCAGTGTAGTAGACCATCGCCAAAAACGATATGGCCAGCCATTATAAGCCAATCTTTAAATGGAAATGTACTTACAATAAAGAAAAAACACATTAACCCTCTCAATTTACCTTTGGTCAGTGATTATGGCATGATACAGTACAATAAGATTAATTACCGTATGATTGACCACTTATCAAGACCAGTAGCTACATAATGTAGCAGAACAGATCATTAGTTTCCTCACCATTATGTTAGAGAGCGAAAATAAATGAAAATCTATAATCAGTGTGCAAATAAGAATTATCGCGTGTCGTAGTCAGATGTAGAAAGAGCCGTGTTATTGAGGCAGTGGTGTGGCAAATAAATGGCTTTATGGCCGTCGATAATGATCAATATACAGGGTATATCAAGACTGCTACCGAAAACGAAGCTGGGTGATAGTTTTAGTGACTTCAGACACAATGCAACAAAATTTTGTGCAAAAAATTGCGACGATGTTTTTTCTTATTTTTTTTTCAATCTTCGTATTAGGGTGGTAAATACATAGTTTTTTTTCTTAAATAATAATATACACCCTTTTATTTTTAAACACGCTATAGTACACAAGCCTTTAGGTTAATATTTTAGCAAAAGCTATGGATTTACCACGCAAACTCGACGATATTTAAAAAAATAATTTAAATAAAATGTAGCGTTTCTTTGCGACATTGTGTTTGTAGTCACTTAAACTACTACCCGGCTTCGTTTTCGGTAGCAGTCTTGATATACCTGGTATTATTTACATAGCTATGGAGTATATAAATTGCTGAATGCTTACTAACATTTTTTTTTATTACTATGAATGGCGAGACCAGGCTGCCATTCGGCAGATGGTAAGCGATACGAACATTCAAGGAAAGTAGTAACACAAAATAACACTATGAATAACAAAACATATATTTTTATTATATTTATTTGTTTTTTGGTAGTCTTCTTGTTTATGATTAAGAAATATTTTGTGATTAGAAACATGTTATTCATGGATACATCTTATTTACGTTAATCAATGTATGAGTTGACCATTATGAGCCTAGGACATCAAGGTAGACACTAATGAAGTCTAGACAGTCTAAGTAATGAAAGTGCCACTCTGTCAGTGTAGTTAATTACTTGTCACAGTGTCGCGTGCAAATAACACTTTTTATGAACTAATAATGTACCGGTATTGACGTGTACTACAAAAAATAAATTATGATTAATTAACTCTATTTAAAATATATATTAGCACGGATATTTTCCGTGCGGTGGGTATTATCTATGATTAGACATATTTACGAATAGAAAGTTATGTTTTAAGCTTCAGTGTTCCATTTTTAAGTATCGGTTTTTGTTTACTCTCCAACAAAATGTTTAAGTCTCTACTCCCTGCTTAACCTATGAAATATGACGATTATTGTATGTAAAATGTATAGTTAATTGACCAGAGGTTAATATATTATATTTTTAAGAAATCTTGACCATTATGTTTACAAGTTCTGCAAGCTTAAACGAAAACAAAATGGTGAAAAACATAATATAAACTAGTATTTTAATTTATTTTAATATTTTCTTCTATAAATCCATTCTACAGCCAGAATTCTTATAATCTATGACCAAGTTCATGTTAAAAGATACTGTAAAGCTACCAACCACACTATGCATTGTCGAGAAGTCTAGTAATAACACACAAGGGGCCATTACAAATTGTTAGTAAGACATACAAACTGAATAATTACAAGCCACGGCACTGAAAACATTTTTATTATCTGCGAATGACCGCTTTACGTTGCAACGGTGTTATGCTAGTCGTCCACTAGGGAGATTTTGTTTTATGTATTTTAATTCATAGGGAGTGAATCTGCGAATAGGCTATTTGACTAATTTTTGAAAACCATACCACATTATGAAGCGGGGTCTATAGACCTTACAAATGAAGGTTATTTTTAATTACTATATCTATATCATTTGAAAATAAATTTACAAAATACACTGAAAAATTACACTGTCAAAACGCTCTGTCTGACAATGTGGCGTTTAGTTCGTAAACATCCGTTCCACAGATTCGTTCGCATATATCGCTCATTCTTAAATCATCCATAGATCAATCAATCAATCAATCAGTCAATCGTCCGAATGAGTTTTTGCATTGAGGTATTACAACTGGAGCGGATTATATTATAGATCAAGTCGGCATTGCTGCAGATACGACACTTCATATATTTGTTACATTTGTTACCTAATGTTTCAGAATAAAGTAAAACGAAATATAAAAGCCAAATATAATCATACATTTTTAATAAAGCTACATTATTATATAGATTTTAAAAACAACAAAACCTATAATATGCTATTTCACTGTATAAAAATATTGACTTATTTGTTTCCATCCGTGTAAATAATTTAATTTTAAACATATTTCATTATCATACATTAAAAATATTGTATATTTTGTCTGAAAACCACAATAATCATTTAATTTATTTTGAGTTCGCGCCACGTGATCGTAAACGATTTTGATTGGCTATGACGTCATGCATTAGTATGAACCAAGAAGCTTATACCCAAATGGAGATTGCATTCCGTATAAAACACTGAAGCACAAAAATTTAACCTTGAATGACGTTGCTGTTGCCTGCTATCCTTTTCTTTAGAGTGACAATGAATGAAAATGACTTTTTGTTCATTCATTGTCGCTCGAAAGAAAAGGATAGCAGGCAACAGCGACTGCATTCAAGGTCGAATTTTTGTGCTTCAGTGTTTTATACGGAATGCAATCTCCATTTGGGTATAAGCTTCTTGGTATGAACTACTCACGTACAGGAAATTAATGGGATTGATAACGGCATAGATGCAAATTAAATATTAAAAATACCTTTAAAACGCGTTATTTTTCATTTGTACCCGTGAATTAATAATATTATCATGTCCAATGTAATAAAATGTGAAGAAAGAAAAAAAATCTAATTTTTTTGACAAAACCTCATTCGGACTATTGATTGATTGATTGATCTATGGTTGATTAGAGAATGGGTGACATGCGAACGAATCTCTGGAATGGATGTTTACGAACTGAACGCCACATTGCCAGACAGAGCGTTTTGACAATGTAATTATTCAGTGTATTTTGTAAATTTATTTTTAAATGATATAGTAATTAAAAATAACCTTTATTTGTAAGGTCTATAGACTCCACTTCATAATGTGGTATGTTTTTCAGAAAATAGTCAAATAGCGTATTGAGTTATCCTACTAAAAAATACTTTTGTGTCAAAAATATGGATAGTGAAAAAATATATTTACAATATCCAATGTATCTGATAAATATATTAAATAAAATAAATAAACGAAATTTTCAATATTTACCTATTTGTCCGTAACATTAATCTTATTCTATAATTTTGTTAAAATATGACATTTGTCAAAACGGCTTTGGTACATAATCTAATTTATTAATATTTTTGCTACTTTATTAAAATTATCGTTAATTTAAGTATGGAATTAACTTCTATATTTTTTTCAAGTGAACTGGAATGGTTTTTACATGTCTTCAGTTGGGAGTACGGTATTTTGAAAGCAATTAGAATAAATAGCATAAATGACAACTGCCATAGCCGACTGTCAGTGTAAGGGTACATGTACCCTTGCAAATGTTCCAAATTATTTGGTCTAGATCCCCTCCAGTTGTATACCTCAATGAGTTTTTGTCAAAAAAAATAGAATTATATTTATTTCTTCACATTTTATTACATTGGACATGATAATATTGTTAATTAACGGGTATTAATGTCAAATATCGCGTTTTAAAGGTATTTTTAATATTTAATTTGCATCTATGCCGTTATCAATCCCATTCATTTCCTGTATGTGAGTAGTTCATACAAACGCTTGACGTCATAGCCAATCAAAATCGTTTACGATAACGTGGCGCGAACTCAAAATAAATTAAATTATAATTGTGTTTTTTAGCCAAAATATACAATATTTTTAATGTATGATAATGAAATATGTTTTAAAATTAAATTATGTACACGGATGGAAACAAATAAGTCAATATTTTTTATACAGTCAAATAGCCTATTATTATTTCTTATTAATACAGGAATGAAAAAGAGTAAAGTGTTCTGAAAGTACTAAATAGTTTGGAGAACGCAAAGATAAGTTATTATTAAACCTGTGCTGAAATCATTGGCTTAATGAAAAGCTTAAATGAAAAATTACTAGAGGATGTGATAGCCTCCGAGGCGCAGTTGGTTAGACGCCAGTTGTGATTTGTGAAGCTAGAGGCCGTGGATTCGATCCCCGCACCGAGACAAATATTTGTGCGACCCTCAGGTATTTCTTTCGGTTATGGGTGTATGTGAGACTTGATTGATCTTAATGTGGTGTTAGAACTTTGCATATATAGACAGCCTCCGTGGCGTAGGCGGTTAGACGCCGCCTGTGAAACGAGAGGTCGCGGGTTCGATCCCCGCATCGAGAGAAATGTTTGTGCGGCCCACAAATATTTCTTTCGGTTCTGGGTGTTTATGAGACCAAAAAGTCTCTCGTAGTTCCTGATACCCACGACACAAGCCTCGATCTTAGTGTGGGGTCAGGACTATGTATGTGACTGTTGGGTGTATTTATTATTATTGTTATTATTTATTTATATAACCGTTGGACAGGCTGGCGTAGTCTTTTATATTCATTTTATATTTATGAAAGATCAAAAAACATCCTGTTAAAGTTTGATCATAAAGCTAATATTATTATGCTCATCTTTTTACGTACTTAATAATGTAAAAAGGTGTGGGCAGGATTCCCAACAGACTTTGTGTCAGCTGAAACAAAGACGTAACCACAAAACAGATAGCCACAATAGTTCAAGAATTTCCGTCATGGCCTACCTAATAGACGGCTAGCATTAGCTCGTGTTTCTCGTTGCTCTATAATGCGTGAAAAGCAGTGCCGTCGGGTCGCGGGGTCAGGTCCTAGCGTATCGTATCTCCTTAAGATAATGTTTATGGTAATTGTAGCTTTAATTGTGGCTAGAAATCTAGTTGTCTTTACTTGAGATATAAGTTTTTTAGAGAGTGAAGAAACTGGCGAAATGTTCTGGGGGCTACGTACAGGCAAGCGTATTGTCGGAGGCCCGTCTACAAGGTGGATGGACGACCTGGTTAAGGTTGAAGGAAGTCGCTTGATGCAGCCCATTTCCAACAGGTCGATGTGGCATTCTTGGGGAAGTCTATGTTCAGCGGTGGATTTCCTATGATTGAAGAGAGTGAGAGAGAGAAGAAATTGGAGGGAATTTGGCTCATATTTTTTCAGTTAAATTCACCTAATTATGATGCATGACACGACCCCTTGCATTATGTAGAGGGTGTGTGTATTAGCTGGAGCTGAGACCCTGAAGTCACATAAGATTAAATAAAGCGCCATCTATTGAAATAATTTCGTATCCACTGCATTAAATAAAAAAAATATAGCTTTGGGGTCTATATTAAGTAAGTTTCCCGCAGAAACCATAATAGGCAATAGCACACGGATCCAGTTTAATTAATAATTTTTATTATCTATACTAATGTTCTATGGTTTTGGAAAATCATCGATAGCTTACTTAGTAAAAAGGACAGGCACATACAAATCTGTTAACCATAATATACATAAATGTGAAATTCATTTGTATATTATTTTTTTCAGTGAGGGCCTCTTCACGTGTCCTGTGAATGCTTCGCCTGTTGACTACGCTAAGGTAAATTAATTCATTATTATTAATTATAGATTCTAGCATAAGCTTCTATGAGAATTTGATATTATATGCATTAGGTGTACTATTTGTGATATGTTTATATTCAACTCTATAGTCTATAGGAATTTTAAGAATCCAATTAATAATGAATATGTATTTGTTTGTTGTGTCCACATTTATTGGAAGATTTGCCTCTCCTGGGTGCATGTTATGCATGAATGCAAGTCGATCCGGTTTCCCTCTACATCATTTTTTTAGATAATTACTGTCGTTGGGAAATCTTCAAATGTTCGTAAGTCTGAACTGCGGAAAATAATACAAATGTACAAAAATGTAGACTTAATGCGATCTTTTAAAACATACGTCTAATAAACATATTCTTAAATACCTAAAAAGTGTATAGTTCAATAAACAAAGCGCTGGAAAAAATCGTTTTGTTCATAAGTGAATCTGACATAATAAACTAGATTTATAGAGAAGTTATGATTTTACCACGAAATGGTTACTTCATTTCTTTCGAGGAAGATATAAAAATATTTGAATAAACAAAACTCGTGCGCCACTGCAGCGCCGTCGCGGGTGGTCCGCTCGTAAACCTTGTGGTTCCAACAGCTGCGGATAGATGGCGCTATACACAATCTTCAAACATGGTAATGAACCTCAAACTACGAAGTCTTATTGCCTCATAAAAACAATACAATAAAACTTTGTAACGTTTATTTTAGTGCCAATAAGTGCTGGAGAGTTTTTTAAAGCTTTAGGTGTTATGATTTTTTATGGGTGTGTTTTTGCTTATAGATTAATAATTTTTAACTATGCGTATACCAGATCCTCTTGATAATTTTATTTATGAAAGGAGTCCGTAAGTTTAATCAATTTATTAAAGTGAAGTAACATAAGCGGTAAAAATGGACATCATGAAAACTACATACAGGGTATATCAAGACTGCTACCGAAAACGAAGCCGGGTGGTAGTTACGCGACTTCAGACACAATGCAACAGAAAAAGTTGCAAAAAAAAGCGACCTTTTTTTATGTAATTTTCCTATGGCCCTATTTGGGTGGGAAATACATTTTTTCCTAAAATAATAGTGTATACACTTTTATTTATAAATACTCTAAGGTATAAAAAAGAGTTTAAATAATTATTTTAGCAAAAACTATGGATTTACCACCCAAAAATGACAACATTTAAAAAATCATAAAAAATAATTGTCGCGTTTCTATGCAAAATTTTTAATTGCATTGTGTTTGTAGCCACTAAAACTACCACCCGGCTTCGTTTTCGGTAGCAGTCTTGAGATACCCGGTATGATAAATCGCCATGTGATCTGTATGTCTGTGTATTGAAGATTATATTCCTGAACCTACATTTATCCAGCTATCTCATACTTGTAAGTGCTCAGCACAAATTTTCAACTAGTGTAAAAACTAAATAAAACCAACTCATTTAAAAATATTTATTCAAACAGTGCAATGCCTCCAAATCTAATTTTCAAGGCCATTCACTTAGACTAATTACAAAATAACTCATAACTTAAGAATTTCCGGCTATTTTCGTAGTGAGACGTAATTTTCGCACGCCCAAATGCACGTTCACACGCGTGCAATTTCAAATTGTATTAACATTACGTGATTCCTACCCGTTATAAATATTGAAAACAGAATTTTTATAAAAGAGCGTGCGGCAGAAAATGATGGTGAAAGCACGTTTCGATTTTCTTCTAATGACTTTGCTAATACGTAATAAGAATTACTTTAATAGATGATGATTGTCGTCACTTTTACTTGGAAAGTGTTTTATGTTGTTAATTCAGTTTAGATAATTTTATAGGATGTTAGAAAGAAAGAAAAGAGAAAAGAAATAAAAGCTTTTATTCATGACTTTTTTTTTATTTTGCAATGTATGTAGTATTGCGTTTACAATAATTAATATATTTTTTGTCTTTTACATGTCCTATATCCCTTTGTTTGTTCTAATATATCTGGATAGTTTTTTTATTGCACTGAATAGCGAAATGAGCGTGCAATTCACCTGATAGTAAGCGATACGACCGCTCATGAACAGTATCAAAACCAAACAACTCCTTGACTTACAGAGCAATTCTTGGCATTCCACTGGCTCGCATTCTGTGAAACAAGATAGTAAGTCTCAATATGTCCAATAGTTTCCCTGGCTATAATTTCCTACAAACGGAAACAAAACAACAATAATGCATTTACATTGCTATTTGGCGGGATCAATAGACATTGCAGTGGTGCCTAACCAGGCGGCCTCTCACAGATGAGACATCTACCATCATGAGCGGTCGTATCGTTTACCATGAGGCTCGTCTCGCCTTCATTGCAATAAAAAAAAATTCAACTCGCAGCTAACCTATTCTTTCAAATACATATATGTTACAATCTTTGATTGGACTTCAGCCAAACCAAAAAAAAAAAAATATCTGTGGTCAATATGTTTCTTATTCCATTGTAATTCTCATTATTTCATAGCTCTAGAAATGATTTATCTCCATAATTAAATAAAAAATCATAAACTGGCCACTGGTCCATCGAGCCAGACAATCATAGAAACCTGGAAATGATTACCAAATTCACCACAGCAACAACAAAAATCTGCCACGGTATTGCCACCGCGGCCATGACAGACAATCAATTGTTATTACCTACTCAATTCCTCGATTAGGCTTCAATGGACCCCATAACCAAAACATGGTGATTTGGCACGCAAACTGCGCCGGCGCATTTTTTTTAACATCCGTTTATTCAACTTTAAACTCTGTTACGATACACTAAAGTCTAAATTTCAAGCGAACATGGAACTAAAACGAGTGTCACTCACCCCGCGGCGACGACCTTGCAATGCTAACCGGTCACGCGACAATATAGCCCGTTTCTGTCTAACACGTTGGGATTGCTCAATAGAGGTTGTTGCTGTTCTTTTCTGGCGGAAAGGTGTTGTGAGGTTATTTCACTTGCACGCCGCAAGCTAAGGAGTTGTGCGGACGTTTTTGTGTATAGTTCCATCGATAATAAATAGATGTCGCTTTTATGTCAGGTTTATATTTACTTTCCTTTGTATATTAACAAAAAATTACGATTTTTTAGATATGTGCGTATATGTAAGCGTCTTTTTGGCATTGTGGATTTACCTGTATCTATACATATATTCCATATTAGGGTAGAAATTAATCCATTACTTTTACATAAATAAAGTACATACTTTGGACGTATTTAACATGGTTTCGCTAATTCTTGATATTATTTTAGATGTGGTAAAGCCACGCGATTGTCAGTCATGTCATATCATACTTGAATGGGCAGGCGTCTGGAGCGATACCACTGTATCACAGAAGATAGACGTGAGTGAGATTGCTAGATGCCCAATACCCATTTCCTCCTCCCATTGTCTATTCTTAAAGTTCCCCTCCCGATTTGTTGGCTCGGCAACAATTTAAACGATCCAAGCGTTGTGGATATTCATGGGCTGCAGTGATCACTTACCCACCAGGTGACCTGTTTGCTTGTATGCCGGACCTATTGTATAAAAAATATTCAAAGTTTGTAACAATATACTAGAATTTCACGATTAATTATAATGCTATATTTACGCAATATTTTATTTAATATCACAACCAGAACAAATAGAATGTTATATCCCGAAATATATTTGAAAAAAAAAAAAGGTTAACGTAGCGTTATTGTTAAAATAAAGAGGTTATTATTTCCTAAACTCATACACACCAAAACAAACCGTTCACGTCCGTTTCAATCGCGTGTCACTCCGCACGGTGCGCAGACGCAGGTCGTGAGAACCGCCGTGTGCGGAACAATGGCGGCGACTAAATCTCTGCAACTCTAATCACAAGCACACTTACATAGAAGACTAGTAGTCGTAGTCACTATCCATACCAGGCATAAGTAAATATACTCACGTACACATCACACACTAAGATCGGGAGTCTGGCTAGACTAGGCATAAATAAATATACTCACATACACATTACACACTAAGCTCGGGTCTTTTGTCGTGTACCAGAAAAGACAAGACACTTTTTGCTCTCACCCAATCGGTAGTGCGATTCACGTAATAAAATAAGTTCAGCTGCAGTGCAGTTGCGATTAAGTTTCGATCAAAACAGCCCTTTTCGTATTCTCGTAATTTTGACAACCGCTGTCAAATACGTTCGCGTGAAGTTCGCGTCACGCAAACGTTTTAGCGTATTCTACTGCTGCGCGTATATGTGAATGTCAAACAAATTTCATACGTCTGACGTACAGTTGATGCGCAGCTCACGCGCAGTTCACGCGTAGCTAAACACTTACAAGAATACCATTTTGTACCAAAGCGTAAACTTAATTAAACCGCACCGCAACTTTATCAGCGCGTCAAAAAGTTACGTGAATCGCACTACGGTTGGAAAGAAATTGTAGCCAGAGAAACTGGGCATATTGAGACTAAACATCTTATGTTTCAGGATGGCGAGCGCATTGGACTGCCAAGTACTGCTTTGTAATTCATGGTGTGGTTTAGTTTTGTACATGAGCGGTCGTATTAAGTGATACCATCAGGCTAATAGTATGCTCGTCTCGCCATTCATAGCAATAAAAAACAATCTAATACAGATCAGACTAGACAAAACTAGGAATTTGACCATGAACAGTATTTTAATATTTACCTAGTGCACGGAAACCAGTAACTCATAATCAAAAGCTTTAGGGCCAGTTTCACTAGTTCCTGATAAAATCCTTGATCTATCTGGCACCGATCTATCTATCTATCTATCTATCTATCTATCTATCTATCTATTTTATCTATCAGATAAAATACAAAACTCTGATCTTTTGCAACATAATTTATAGCTTATAGCTGCTTATATCTATGAACCTAATTATACTAGCCTGATTAAAACCGGATATAAACAGGTAGAAACCGGAACGCGACAAAAGCGTGTATAACTATTAACAATCAGGTTTTCCAGTGTCGTGTACTTTGGTCAATATATATAATATTCTGTATCAGCCCAGATACGTCCCACTGCAGGGTGCGGGCTTCCTCTACATTCAAGAGTACGATTCATAGTGGTTCATGCTGGCTTAGTGCGGATTGGCGGACTTTCTGGATTCTGGATCAGCCCAGATACGTCCCACTGTAGGGCACGGGCCTACTCTACAATCGAGAGTACGATTGAGAGTGGTTAGGCCATATAGTCCACCACGCTGGCCTAGTGCGGGTTGGCGGACTTACATACCATATAAATTCTTATGAATCGCTATGGTATGCAGGTTTCCTCACGATGTTTTCCTTTACCGTTTTAGTGCGTGGTGATTGACTATCAATACACACATGACTCCGAAAAGTCAGAGGTGTGCCCTGGGATTTGAACCCGCGACCACCGTGAACATGGCGGACTTTACGTATAGAAATTTTTACAAATCAGTATGGTATGCAAGTTTCCCCAAGATGTTTTTCTTCACCGTTATAGTGCGTGATGATTGACTATCAATACAGAATAACTGCGAAAAGTTAGAGGTATATCCTAGAATTTGAACCAACGACCACAGTAGACATCTTGGCAGTCGCGTCTGGTTACCAACAGGCCACCACAATTAAGTGGTCACTATGTAGACCGATACCAACATCCAAAAATTTTCTTTACAGCATTTGGAACTCCGGCAATTTCACTTACCAAACAAAACGCATCATTTACCGGATTTTTGCATACAAAGCGTCAGTTAAACCCCACTTGCTTTTCTCTCAAAGGTCGTCCTAGCGATTTCTCGTATATTCAGTAACACAATATCAGGGTCATGGCGACAATATACTGAACAATGCGACTTGCGAGACAATTGTGCGCCACGTGTTCCGCTGAAAGGAGCGCATCATACGCCTCTTACATCTACTTAGGGTTGCCTAGATTTTTGGCTATCGTACTCTTCTTTATATTAAATACTTAAATACACCCAACATACACATAGATCTGACCCTACACTAAGATCGAGTCTTGTATCGTAGGTATCAGGAATTACGAGAGACTTTTCGGTCTCACAAACACCCAGTCCCGAAATAAATACCTGTGGTTCACACAAATATTAGTCTCCATGCGAGGATCGAACTGCGCCACAGAGGCTGTCAAACTTTTGTTTGTTGTGCTATACTCAGATAATGGTTACTGGTTAGATGACAGTTGATACCATGCCTGAGAAGCAGATGATTTGTCAAAAAAATATCAGTGGATTGCGCTTATCATTGACGATTGATCATAGACTATTTAGAAATGGCAAACAGAACCTTATACTTTGCTACGTCTCTTACAAGTTGTTGTTTATACTTTAAGGAACATTTACCTCTGCATCCGGTTTCAAGTTTACCGTAATTTTAGTATAGTATGTGTATAGTAGCCCGTCAGACATGCCGTATTTGTGCGTTTTTTTTAAACTCTATACTATAAATTATGTACAGTATCAGCCCAATCCTCAATCGAAAATACGATTGAGAGTGGTTAAACAATAAACTCTTGGTGAGGGATGGTGGAACTTGTATACCATAGAAATTCTTAAAAACTCGCTATGGTATGCAAGGTTTCCTCATGAAGTTTTCCTTCACCTCTTCCTCACTTTTAAAATTGCATAGTATTTGACTATCAATACACACATACTATAATATAGGTATAGATACTATACATTATACAAATCTAAATACAAATATAGACCTAATACATTGCGTCATTGGCAACCCTAAACTATTATGTACCGTGAATGCATATTATTGTTTTATGGCGTAACAATGTCTGTGCGACATATGGTTGGTTGTAGATTTTTTGAGCCTTTTTATGAATCGGCAGCAGTTTGGGTTTTACGGCCCAACCGCTGTGGGCCAAAAGTCTGTATGTATGTGGCACATCCGGACCATTGTGAACAAGTGTTGCGTAATCGTTTTTAAATCCATACTTTGTTTCTGACTAGTATGATTGAATTTGTTGTGGAAGTAATGCTACATAGTACCACAGAATACTAAACTAACAGAAGTCAAGCTTCATACAAAGCGCGCTAAATCAATGCACACATAGACAGCGTTCACCGACGCGATATTCGAAACCAGTCGAGACCATTGCGAGAGCGAGTTTCAACCTTTTGCGCGAACGCCGAGCGTAGTGTGAGTGTGGCAACAAAAGTGAAGTACATACACAAGCTTGACTTCTGTTAGTATTCTGTGGTGGTACTTAGAATACTGGCGAACTAATTTATCGGTCATTGAGATTACTGAGGTTTTAAATCGATAAAAAGACGGCAGTAAAATTTCAATTCCGATAATATGTTCATAACATGGTAATGAATTGGTTATTTAAATATATTATGAAATAATTTGTTTTCATTAGGTACGGTATTCTTGTCTGTTGTTTAACTTACTCAGATTTCCCTAGACTATATTACTTTAAGAAAAACAAGTAACACGTTAAATTGTTACGAATGGTAACAATTTAACGGTTATCTCAGAGTGTTATTCAGGAGAAAATCATGTTTTCTAATTTAAATTTACACAAAGGGTCATCTACGTTTCGAACTAAATACACGTCTTCACGGTTCATTACATCTAAACATGCTAAAGAATTATCAACCCTTTAAGAAACACGATACACTATTCATATTCATTATATATTCACAAAATTTCTCCCAAATCAATGCTTTAGCCAAACAAAAAGACCGTCAAAAATACTGTATACTTGAAACCATCTCACGGTGATTAAGATAATAGATAGCAATACAAAAGCAACCCGATCTCAATGCAACGCTCCTGTCCACCCTTTGAAGTCCGTCGGGGCGTGATCCGTTTGTTGTCAGACTCGCTTATCTAGATCTGACTATGAGAATTCTATGAATATTTATGTCCCCGTGAGATGGGTTTAATTAAATTATTGTTAAAGGTTATGAAAGGGGTTGGTAAGAAAATTGCTGTATACATTGTTTACCAAATATTTGGCCAGAGATAACAGAGTGATTTGACTGTGTTTATGGTTGTCTACGATATTTTGTCAGTTCAGTTCAGTTTTTTATAAATGGCAGGCAATGCCGATGTCGACAATTCTGTCCGGTATTTTGTCAAGCTTTTATCAAAATATTGTTGAACAGTTTTTCTCTCTTCACATTTTATTATATTAGATATGTCAATACTATTAGATTACGAGTATAAATACTTGTTGTGTATATTATGATACATATCTCAAACAATGCGTTAATAGATATTTTAATTTTTTTATTTTTATTTTATTTTAAATTTACTTGAAAGAATATATAATCACAACAGAAAATACGATAGTCTTAAAACTTTTGTTCCTTGATCGATTACCATTATTAAAGGCATAACTAACAAATAAGTTAACCCATTATTATAAATTTAAAACATGAAAATTCTAATTGAATGCAATTAAATGAACTCCGAACACAATAATGGTAAGGCAACACCATTGTATTTCACAAACTTTATTCTAAAAGATCAATTCATTATAAAGGACAGATGGTATCTATCAAATCGTATGGATGGTGCATTACATATTCCTTCCCTTTTGTCGTGGACAGCATTTAAATTAAAGATTAATCTGTGTTATGGAGATACTCGCTGGATCATCGACCTCCTTCTGAAAAGGCCTAATTTGTGTGTATTCAAACTAGGAGTGTGGGACACATTGTGTGAACGCTATGGCAAGCTGTGAGATGTGGCGTTACACATATTTGGCCTTTACAAATATGTTATTATTTATTGTAATTAATGAACTTTTAATATGAATTAATACGCCTAAATTCAACATGGTACTATATAATAGCATATGCAAACACATAAATTTACTAAAAAAATATTGTTAATAGTGTTTTAATAAACAAAACGATGTTTTCTCTCATCAACGATTAAATTAGTTAGTAAGAAAGATAAAATTGCTTGTGAAAGCAAACCAAATTTCAAAAATAATAAATGAACTTTAAATTTATAATTTGCCGGAATAAAGTCTGGTAAATCATTACGAGTATTGCACTAGGAAACTAATTTGAATTGTTGCCGAGACGAATTAATGTAAGATAAATTAGAGAGTTGGCCATTTAGTTGCACAAAATAAACGTTTAATTATTTCAAATAATTAATAATTTTGCAACTGCAAATTAATGTAAATGCGAATTGCCAATGAGAGACTGCAATAATTGATTCTAGAATGAACAATGCTTTTATATGCTTTGTGTCAAAAGATTCAGTTCCATCGAGTAATTTCGACCACAACTTTTACTATATGAGCCCGGCCTAACAAATCCGGAATAGCTATCTGAATTCATAATATTAATTCAGAAAGCCTGGAATACCATAAAATATCAATAAACCACACACATTTCGATTTTTTCAGACTACGTTTTCTCAGATTGATCTTTGAGTCTGAATTCTGGATCGGAATTTATTCAGGTAGCTATGTTGGATGTGTGAGGGCGTGCTAAACGTTATACGCCGGCTGTGAAACGTGAGGTCGAGGGTTCGATTCCCGCACCTAGACAAATATTTGTGTGATTCAGAGGTATCTGTTTTGTGTCTGGGTGTTTGTGAGACCGAAAAGTCTCTCGTAGTTCCTGATACCTACGACACAAGCCTCGATCTTAGTGTGGGGTCAGGACTATGTACATTTGTGACTGTTGTGTGTATTTATTATGATTATTATTTAACAAAAATTATAAACCAGTCCCCTCACGTGGCATGTACCCAATATGTCTCACATCTCAGCATTTCATTATGACATTGGACAGGGGTTATTCGGTATAAAATAGTTTTATTATAATGTAAAGCAGTAGTAAACAATGAAGGACGAGACGTGAGGGAACGTGTGCTCGGGTACTCGGCTGCGTCGTCCACTTTCGTCCATTGTTGGTTCTTACGGATGAGTGACTCAAAAATTGGATTAGTTTTCGAAGGGTCCGCGGTGAGAATTTTTTCTGGGTTAACTGTGTGAGTATTTGGGTATTTCCACGGTTCGTTTGGGATTAAAGATAATACAGTAACTTGGGTAATAGTATAGGTTCATTAGCTAATTATATTTTTAGGAAGTCGTTAAGCACAAATAATTGCATACTCAGGTAACAATGACACGAATAGTAAATTAAATAGAATCATGATTTTGATTTATGAAAGGGACTTTTCGAAATACTCGGACAAATACAAATTACCAACATTATAAAAAGTAAATAGCAGATGTGATTTGTAGGATTAAGGATTTCTTTGTTTAACTAAAACAATTTCCACTTGGTCATAATACTATAAATAAAATATTTGTAGTTCATGCAAATAATACGCTACTCCAATTCTTTTTCTAAGCCACGGTCTTTCGACCCGAACTGACTTTGACTGTAGCAATTTGATAGTAACAATATGTTTTACAATCATCAACAAAAGCCCGTTAATTAATGTTGCAATGTATCCGTCACGGAATCTCAGTAAAGAAGTCCTAAGTGATTTCATAACATTACATTTGTCAGTTCACGGAAGCGAAACGATAAATGTTATCTAAACACGCGGCATTAGCGCTCATTTTGTCGCTTTATCTTAAACTTTCTCACGTTTGGAATGCTTGTGTGCTGTGAGGTAGTGGACCCTACTGTGGACACTCGGGTCATACTGATTCGGTAAGGCAGAAGCGGCTGGATGGGAACGGATTGCTATATACATTCTCGCATACTTAACTACATCATCGCTAGCCTTATAAATGATGTATCGATTGTAGAGCAGTTTCGTGGTCAGCAGAAGTAAATAATTGGCTAATAACGTACAGTGTACTACAGGGACAAAAATACCACCTTAAGAATAAGAGTAATCTAATTTAAAAAAAATATTTTTTGAGAAAAGTTCATTAAAGATTTGTAACAAACATTTTTTATACTTATGGAAGAAATATCTAGAAGACCGATTTATACATATTTCTGCCTTCCTAGGTCCTTCTTTAATAACGGGTCAAAGGGTCATTTTGAGCCAAAATATGATCAAAAGCCAAAAATCTATTTTTTTTTGGATTAGGTCACTTTAATTCTAAAGGTGCGATATCTTAAGTTAATCAAATCTGGTCAATCTTTAGATACATAGAAATCTAGAGCTTGATGGATAATGCCCATAGTCTAATACCAGTTTTTAGAAGTTACTGATATGGTTCACCAATATTCGGATCAATTATTTTTTGAAAAAAAAAATGGGTTTTCTTGCGCCTGCACATTAAATTAGCACCATTTATGTAACTATTTATGAAACTAATGATAGGTGCAAAAATATGTGAAAGTTCCATCGAGAGGAATCACGATACGTCTTCTGTAAACAATAGAGCCAGTATTGTCCAATTGTCACAATAACAATAATTATAACCTACTACATAATTTGTGGTAGTTTAGTATTTAAGTGTTAAATTATATTTTTGTTTATGAAATAATGTAATTTTTTACTTAATTATTACAGATAGCAGCACAAATTAAACATTGATTTCTACCTAGTAATCGTTTTTTTTTATTGCTATAAAATGGCGAGACGAGCATGCCGTTTGCCTGATGGTAAACGATACGACCGCTCATGAATCAAAATAGCAAAACCGAACAACACTTTCAATTTCAAAGCTATGCTTGGCATTCCACAGCACTCGCCATCCTGAGACATAACATGTAGTCGTAATATGTCCAGTAGTTACTCTGGCTACAATGTCCATCAATACGAAACACAATAGTGCATTTCAACTGCAGTTTGGCGGGAGAAATAAACATTGCGGTGGTCCCCACTCAGGCGACCTTTCACATATGAGAGACCTACCGGTACATTCTGAAATAACCGATGCTACTTCAAATGATGCATAATTGATGGCATTAGTAGTGGATGGCTGCGCGCATTCCTGTGTCGACTTAGCGCGGACGGACGGACAGGCATCTACATATCGCTCATAAATCATTACATTCATAGGTCAAGCGACGCGTTTCTTTCTGGATCGGAGAAATGTGGGATATTCTACAATAGCAGTGTATTCGAAACAATATTAAATCTCACTTGCTTGATGAAATTACAATAATTTAGGAGTGTTAAGGATAAGGAGGATACTAAGGATAATTAGAAGTGTTTGTGCGTAATGTGTTATTAATGAATGAATCCATATCATCCTTTATTTGTATGTTACAAGGAATATTGGAACGAAAACATGGAATAAATTGGCATGATTATTAATTCGTGATTTGAATTTACTGAAAATTAATTGGGTTAATACGGAAAATTACACAATAAATCTTCAATATAAAACTCACTTTAATAAATATCATAAAAAACATGTAAAACATTTAAAATCACGGAAAACTGAAGAGTTTCACATTACTTTTGGTTACATGCGCTAAGATGTTCGACTACACAATTACTCTAATGCAGAAATTACTATCCACACTATTTTTATAAGACCAACGCAATTCCAATCCAAAAATGACCATCACATTATAAAGTGAATACACTCAATCAGAGAATAACTCTCAGTAATTCCAGTCGAAAGTCCGTCGCCTATGACACGAGACTCATATTTAACACGTAACGTTCAATAAAGTCGCTCGCGTGATGGATTATGATGACCGGCGATAAATGGGCCCGTTACCCTACGCCATGTGACAATGTGATACATTCTTTCAAATTTCGAACGAGAGTTCTCAAACTTTTGTTGGTCATTGATTTGAGTTTTTGATTGATTGCGTATTGGTCAATACTTAATTCTCTCAGTCCGCATCGTGATCACGAAAGCTGTAAAGAAATCGAAATCGTAAAGTTAAAAATAAATAAAAATTAAACCAAATCCGCGATAATATCCGAAAATAATAGTTTTACTTCAGCTTTTTGTTTTGTTTAATTTTATTTTTAATTTTTCTTGTAAGCCTCCGTGGCGTATTTGATTAGACGCCGGCTGTGAAACGTGCGATTTTGTGGCTTGATTCTGATCCGATTATTGAGTTAAAAAACAAGTTTCTTGAATTGCAAGAATAAACTGGAGTATGATATGGTATGATTATGTTTCAATGTATTATTTTTAAATAAATTGCCTACTAGAATTAAGTTCAAGAGGTAAGTTAAGTGCTGCTATAACTGTAGATTAGATTTATAAAATATATCTCTTTTCCAACTCTTATTCATGACCCTTAATAAAGTAATCATAAATACAAAAAATTACTCAGAGTGACCGCGTCTTGGCAAGCGTAGTGTAGGACGCCCTCCAGCTGGGTGGAACGATGGGAGATGTTTGATGCGACAAGCCGAATACAGGGTGAAATGGCGCAATTTGGAGAAGGCCTATGTTCAACAGTGGGCAACAGTATAGGCTGATTATGATGATGACTCCAAGTGAGTTTATTATAATTTCAAGTTTTAATATGTCGTGTAATGAGAGTAAAATGTTGAGAAACGCTGTCATTATATTGTTTAGTTTATGATTTATTTGATGTTTTGTTGTAAGTTACGTGTATGCTCGTTATAGGTGCATTGCGTCATTTTTTATGCTTTCTTGATTAGAATACCGTGATATAGTGATAAAGATAAATTTCACTCAATATTCAAGGATTTACAGACACTCATGACTTGTTATAGTTTATGTACATAATTTATCGTCCAATAAATTATTTATATGTGTCTGTATCAACCCGTATAAGTCTCAGTAGGGCACAGTCCTCTTCTACAATCGAGAGAACGATTCCGAGGGTTTAAAAGGTATTAATGCACTACGTTGACCTTGTACATGATAGCGGTTTTTGAAATATATTTTTTTTAAATTTGTTTAAGGCACTAAATAATTATTACCCTACAACCAAAGGGATATGTTAATTGATTGCGGGTTTAGTCTCAATTTACTTTATGTTTTGTGCTTGGCAAGAAATCAAAGGTTTTGAAATGAACAGCCATAGCAAAATTAGAAATACACCTGCATTGTACTATTCCCGAGACATTATCTAGTTACGATGGTTGTAAGTGTCAGGTGCATACTAAAGACCTTTTATATTATTATTAAAAGTATCATTTCTCTTCCCATCCCTTATCTTTCCCGCTCCCCTCTCAATGTGATGCGCCGTCAACACATCCGTGATCCAAGCATTATGGATATTTATGAGCAGCAGGATCACTTATCATCAGGTGTCCTGTTTACTAGTTTACTGGACCTGTGTAGTAAAAAAAATATCACTAATTTTATAAAGTACCAAAAATAACAAGAAAAAATCTGGCTCCATAAAGTGTGGGAGCAAAAAAAAGCTTTTAAGCCCAGATTGCACATGTAGCCTATTTAAAACCCTAACATGTGAACCTAGAACATGACTGACCTAATTTCAACCAAGTAGTTCCATATGGTGCTGTTATACTAACAAAACGATCTTAATTTATCATAACACTGTTTCTCATGAATTATTTAACTGAATTTTAACTGGTTGCCCTCTTTCTCTCTCGTCGGACAGATGTCGCGGTTTAAATGTGTGTGAAATTTGGCCATTTATCAATGTTCGAGTTTTGCTTGCCGTATGGTTTTGCAATGACATGGCAATATGGCCCCCAACATATGCTCTCGGCATTTGATATAACTTTACCAGTGGTCTGTCATATGCAAGAGGTCGCCTCAGCAGGTATTGCCGCAATGTCTTTTTCAACCGCCAAACAGCAGTGTAAATGCACTGTTGTGTTTCGGTTTGAAGGATATTGTAGCCAGACTAACTATTACATATTGAGACTTTACATCTTATGTGTCAGGATGGTGAGCGCAGTGGAATACCAAGCATTGCTTTGTAATTTAAGAGCGTTTATACCCTGCACGCGCCTTTTGGCTTAAAAACAGGACTTTTCAAATGAGTTAATAGCCACCAATAAACAATTTAAAGAAAAAATAATTATTACTAATTTTAGAAAAGGTTGTCATCTAGGGATTTTGGTGGAAAACATTATAGATTGATGGATAATTTGTGAGTACTATACGGATTACTGAACACAAGTTTCGTTATTTAGGCTTTAAATGGCAATTTAGAAGCTTAAGATATCCGAAACCACTAAATATAAGATGAAAATAAAAATATTATCAGACTAATAAGACCCTTATGGAGGGATTTTGCTGAGAAAAATAATCTTTTTGTGTTTAGTTCCTGAAAAATAAAAATTTAAACAATGCGAAATTATTCAGAAACTCTCGTCAAGAACATATTTTTTTTCACCAACTTATCGTACATAATTTTTTATAGCAATTGCATATTATAATAGAAGAACATCTTATCAATAAATTACCATTTTTATATTTCAACAAAATTAGTTTTCATGTTTTCTACAAATATTTTAAAAACCACTATAAAACACGCTGTCCGACGTGGATCAAATCAGACCGCCGCAAGGCCTTCTAGAGGGAGGACGTATCGCTCGTCGCTCCGGCCTGGCTGCAGTCTATTATGCCGCGCGTAGTAAAAATAGCCACGCGCGGAATGCGATTACCACATCTTAGTACTTTGGTAGTAAAATATTTAATAATTTTATTACCTACAATGATTTTGTAGTGAGTATAAATTATGTTTCAGGTAATATAATGGGATGTAATTCCGAGGCTAAATTATGTTATGTATTGTAATATAAAATTAAATATATTTCGGAATTGTAAGGGGTTGTTAGGCCCCTAACACTATTTATGTGTTCGAACACGAAATGATTAATAAAACGTCCGTAGTGTCTACTGATTGAACACTGATTTGAATGCAACTTAACAATGTAATAATAACGAAAATATGATTAGTATCCAAAATTTGTATTATTCTTTGCTTGCACAGTAATATTTTTCTACTTATAATGCAAATAAAATATTTTTATGATATTATATTACAGTTACATTTCAATTGAATATTTGAAGCGCACGGATCAAAGTTGTTTGAGCCGATTGTATAGCGAGCCGACGCGGCAGCTCTATGCACACAGTTTTGGTCGCTTATGTGTGCGTGAAATTAACGAAGAAATACCTATAGTTGACTTTGCGCGCAAGGTGTATACGCTCTTAAGGTGTTGTTTGGTTTTGCTACTGTTCATGGGCAGTAGTTTCGCTTACCATCAGGTGAAGTAGGTGCTCGTCACGCCAATGAATTTAAAAGAAATAGAAATAATAGAATAATCGAGGCAGTAAACATATAATTAAACCAAAGCTTTTTAAAAGAGCTTTATTATTGTATTTAGTATTCTATAAAAGTGGATGTTGTTTTTTGTAATATATCTACGATAGATCCGTCAATCATACCACAACCTCAAACGTATATTTACATCACCTCAAATCATGGCACCCCTTTTTCATTAGAGAGCTTCGGTGGCGCAGTTGGTAAGAAGCTGGTTGTGAAACAAGAGGTTTCGGGTTCGATGCCCGCGCCGACCCAAAGCCTCCATAGTTCCCGATACCCACAGACAGGATCTTAGTGTAGTAATATGTGACTGTTGGGTGTATATATTTATTTTATATATTTATTCAAAAAATAATAAATAATCTCTTTGATTACAGGTAATTAAGTCACATCACGAGTAATTGTATCATAAGTAAATTTAATAAAAAGATTTCACCTCAAGGTGCACACTTGATTTCCGCGCTGCGGCGTGTGCTCTCCACAATATGGGGAGACGGGGGAAGGGGAGAAGGGGAAGGGGAGACGGGGGAGGGGGGAGGCGAGGGTGCGAGTGTCCGCGGCAGATGTTAACACACAGCTGCGCAAGGTGCGCCCGCACGTGTGCCCAAGTATCAGCCTTTATACATACTTTCACCCATTTATTTTGATTTTTGTGTCATTAAATCTTGCAGTTGCTACAGCAGCTTTGAGCATATTTTTCAATGGAACTTGTTTTAAATGCTGGACAGATGGGTGAAGGCTCCGGGTTAATCAAACAATTTTTATGGTTTTTTAAATGTTACTGTAATATTTCTTTAGGTTCTAGCATGCGTGTCTAATTGTACATAATACCAAATATTATTAATATATGTACCTATAAGAAGTATGGTTTGTTGGATTGTGGAAATTTTTATCTCATCAAAGTGTCTTTGGTCAGGTGCTAATTTACTCTGCATATAGTTTTCTAAAAGGTTCTATCATTTATAAAACCATAAATATATTACCAAATATATATATGTCTTTATAAAATAAAAATAGGCGATAGGCTCGCCACCTATCACATCGTGGGACGGAACATACAAGGCGAAATGTGGGGGTCCTGGCACCTCTGTCTATCCCTTCTGGGAAAAAGGCGTGAGTTTATGTATGTATATTACCAAAAAGCCATTAAAAAATTCTAATACTTCAAACACAAAATGTGTAGAGATTGTTTTTTCAACTACTCTAGAGACATACATACATATACACATATGAAATAACTTTTAACTTAAATCCGTGGCAAAAATAAAAAATTCATTACGAGATAATGTAAGTGATACAGAAAGGGGTCATACCGCGACAGTTTACAAACAAACCACAGTTTCCCAACTCAGCGACGGTGTCCGTCAAACTTCCAACAGCTAACTGTTGATTCTGGTTCATTCGTCACAGATACGATTCCCACGGATTTTTACTGTTTATGTAGTTTACTCTTTTATTAATTTTTATTGTCTTGTTGAAAAGTGTCTAATTGGTTGATAACAAGAAAAGATTAATCTTTGTTTAAGCTACGTCTGATTTAGATCGATGTTTAACGAGTTGAATTTATAAGAATAGTTGTTGTAGGTATCATTTTATTTAACTGTTTGTAGAGTTGCACAATATTATTAAATTATTGACAGACAAAGTATATATCAGAGGTTTCTATGGGTCTCCAATTAGGTGTCTATCCATCTTGAGATTTTTTAACAATTTAAAAACAAAATATTCCCTGACTCTAAGTATTAATTGTGACAAGAAAAGGCGAATCAATAGCGATGGACGTATCCACAAAACAGAATATTGAAAATAAATACATTTATTGCACTACTTGTCAAAACACACATTTTTATCTGATACATATTTACGACTTACGGTAAAAAGTAATTAACCAAAACATTTCTCAAGATACCATTAAAATCTAGTAAAAAGAGCATAACAATTTAATTTAGATGCGCAACAATCTGCCTCTAACACGAACAGCATCTCGATTCAGCGGTGTTCGTTGAACCTGCGACGTGTTTCGGTCTAGGTCGGCGCAAGGTCGCTCTACTGGCTGGATAGCTTGTCTGCCAGTTGCCACGAGGTAGACATGTCACAACACGTCTCTGAGGTGGTTTATCGAGGTTTTGTGATAAAATACTTCATCTGAAGTAGAGATAAACCACTTCTGGAAGCCTTAATGTTTCTGTAAGCCAATTGTATAGTTTCAAATTACAATAAGCGTAAAGAATAAACTTTTTGATGAACTTATGATGTGTCTAAATCGACGCAAGGGTTGCAAAATCACTCCACTGGTTACTAGCAGATTGTCAAGAGACAGACAAGATACAACACGTCTTTGAGGTTGTTTATCGAGGTTTTGTGATAAAATACTTCATCTAAAGTAAAGATGAAAGCTTCTGTAAGCGCTCTTACTTTTTAAAGTTTCTCGAAGCGAATTTTACAGAAAAATATAACTTTCGTAGAATTTGTAGTTGAAAATTACGCACCCTAAATAGCAGGGACCATTCTTTCGAGTACAAATTCTTTGAAAGTTATATTTTTCTGTACCTCTAGCTGAACTTACTCGTAATGCTAATATGACTCTTATTTTGAGTTATTTAAAAAAATACGTATGTCTTACAATTTTTCTTTTTATTCACATGTTTACTAGTTAATCCAATTTAAAGCATGAGTGAATTTAATTCGCACTACTACTCCAAATAATATTGTTACAAACAACCTTAAATCTTAATTGGAACACTAAATTCCTTAAATTAAAGTCAATGCAGCTAGCTCTATAGCCGTGCATTGCCCTCAAAAACAATCATTTTAAAATGTCAATCAATTCAGCGTTGGCAGTACTTGTGTAAATATATTTTGATTAAAACCTAACATAAATAATAAATATCATGTAGATTTTTATGAAGAGGCCTGTAATAGAATACTTAATTATATTGAGAATAAAATAGCGGTTTCGATGAATTTCCGATGTGTTTGATCTAAGTCGAGGCAAGGGTGGACGTCTAGGTATTGACAAGCACAAGTCACCGCTTGTGTACCACGTGGCGAGACATTTTAATTGTAGGTTATAAGAGTGTTACATTATTTTTTACATAAATTAAGTATAGTTTTATAGAGAAACGTCATGAAGTGTTTTTTTTTGCAATGAATGGCGAGACGAGATTGCCGTTGGTGGCACGCCTGATACCACTGCTCATAAATAGTAGCAAAACCAAACAACACCTTGAATTACAAAGCAATGCTTAGTATTACACTACGATGTTAAGTCTCAATATTCCCAGTAGTCACTCTGGCTACAATATCCTTCAAACCGAAACACAACAGTGCATTTACACTCCTGCTTAGCGGGAAAAATAGACATTGCGGTGGTACCTACCCAGTCGGCCTCTCACATATAACAGACTTACCACCAGTAAAACCAGTGTCAGATTATATTGATGGCAGTGTCTTGTTTTGAGTTTCGTATTTCAGTCTAGGTCGGAGCAAGGTCGTTCCACTGGCTATACGAGTGGCTACTGTAACTGGTCTTCCACAAGGCGCGCTGACATGTCACAACACGTTTCTGATAATATTTTTTTATATTTTTATTTTATTTTTTAAATTGAGGCTGTGGAATTGTTTGCCGTCACGCGTGTTCCCTTTCTGTAATCCTGGGTCCATCCGCCGTTGTGTGAGGAGGCATCTTAGCAGGCCAACATAATTGTATCGATTGTCATCAGACAGTGGTCATGCCATTCGATGCTTTGCCTGAACGGCATTTACCATCAGGTGCAGCGCAATCATTATGCCGAATCAGTATAAAAAATAAGTGTTATTTAATTGTTGTATTCGTTTTAATTGTCATTTAAATTAATAATGATTTTGATTGTTTATTTACCATTGTATTGCATGCCGTGGTCACCTATAAATTTAACGGTATTTAGCAAGCAATAGAGTGGTGTAATTTACTTGTATTCATGAATGTACGCTACGTTGGTGATACAAATAAAATAAATACAAATAATAAATAAATATTTATCGGAGTTTAGAGACAAGTTAACTTAAAGTATATATTGTTTTGCACTTTTTTACACTCATTTAAATATTGCACTTTTTATGATCTGTCTACTCACTTTTGTATATTCTTTTATATTTTTTTTTATTTTTAATGTATTATTGTTATTGGATGGCTTGACGCGCGGACGTCACTTAAGGTGTCCACTGAAAATCAGCGTTATGTTGTGGTTTGCACCACATCATAGCATAAGCTGAGTGGACACCTACCAGTCAGCCGCGACCAGTCATTTTTTTTTGTATTTTTATTCTGTGTTTTATATTAACAATGCCTGTGTATGTTGCGACTGTGACAAATAAATCGTATTTCTTTCTTTTCTTTCTAAGTATTTTTTTATGAAAAACTTATTGTTGTACTTTGCCATAAAAGAAAAAAATCTGAAAAATATAGTCGATTTGTAACGCACACTATATTGTATAAAATTGTGTATAGGAGTGGTGTGTTGTCTATAGTTTATTTACATTGCCCGAATTTTTAATCCAAAAATTTCAGACTTATCCAATCAAACCACGTTTTAAAATGTAAAATTAAAACGGCATTTTAATCCGTAAAACAAAGCTGTATTCACAAAGCGCGTTGTCACCAATTTGTATAAATTAACGCACAAATTAAATTCTCAGACAGCTTCGAGTGTGGCCTTATAAAATTACAAAAACCGAACACAATATAAGCATTAGTTCCTCGCAAAAGTGGCAATAACTCACCCTATGTAATGTGTCGATGGCTCTTTATTTTCACGCCGAAAGACCTTCCGTTTATCCCGCAGACTGAAAAAAATGCATCTTATTGCCTACAGAATAAAGCTCAAAATAGTTTAATTGAATAATTTAGAATATCTCCCGTATTTCTATCGGTTTTAAGGTTTTTGATGTGTTGATAAAGTTTGCCAACTGAATTTTAACTTTATACTTTTTATACATGGTTGAAAGTTGTTTGAAATATATTTATCTACCTTGACATGAGTTTGTTTACAACTTTTTTTACAAATAAAGGTATTGATAGTTAGCGTGTATCATCACGCCGCCTCTGCCAGCGGGTGAGCAGGGCGGTGCGATTGAGCCGTTTCCACTGAACCACCTTTCATCTCGTTATCTTCCGATACTAATGGGAGGTCCTATTCCCAGTAAGTGACAATTTTATTTAGGAATCGTGATAAAAAAATTAGTGTACACACTACACGCGGTGTCTCAAAAGGTTTTATTTTGTTTTAATGATTCATCCGATATTGGGTTACAAAAAATGTGGTATAATGTTGAAGGGAGGTCTCAGTATTTAATTCCAGAAACTGATGAGAAACATTCATTTTCAAAGATACTGTGCCGCTTTTAAATTTAATTCACACAACATTTATGTTTATTCGTTTAAATTGACTTGTTCGACTCTACATTTTAAAGTTATAACGTACCTACTTATTTAGATGAATATCTAAACACTTCTGCATAGATTTTCCAAGTAATTTCTTAATTCTCACGCATCTTATACATGGAACGTCTAGTTTATTTTTATTTTTCTGTACTATAAGCACTCACTTATTAATCCAGCCTGTCTTTTATCTGTAGTTAATTTTATAAAGTAAATGATACATACATACATACATAAACTCACGCCTTGTTCCCAGAAGGGGTAGGCAGAGGAGCCAGGGCAGTGGGCACCCACATTTCGCCTTGTATGTTCCGTCCCACAATGTGATAGGTGGCGAACCTATCGCCATATCGGGCACAAATTCCTGACTCTGGGCTGATACTGAATAGGAAAATCTAATATCACTTTGCCCAACCCGGGATTCGAACCCGAGACCTCAGCTTTGTAACCGTACCGTAGTACAACTACGCCACCGAGGCAGTCTCATTCTCTCCCATGATTTGGCCCATTGGAAAAAACAAGATAAGTATATGAGTATGTGTCAGATTCCTTCTATGCTTAGTTCTTGTTCTGAGGTTCTGAGTCTCTTGTCATGATGCCATAGTTTTTTCACTATTGAGATTAAAATCAATAAAAGTAAATGATACTGAAATATAAAGGAATCCGTCAAATATAGGTTTGATCGTCCCCGGTCTTTTTTCATCCGAATGCATCAGAATGCATTGTTACCATGCTTGTCAAAATAATAAGAATAGTTTTTAATTTTTATCTCTTCTCTTTTTATTATATAGGACATTTTAATATTATTAGATTACTAGTAAAATGCTTTATGTTTATATGAAAACATATCTCAAAGATACTTTAAATTGATACTTTTTAAGTATTTGTACTAATAAATATCGTTACACGCCAATGTATATAGATATCATTAGATAGTTTAGCACTAATGATATCTCTGCTGCATCTTTGACATGCATAAAATATGCAATAAAACCTACCATAAACTAAAAACACTACAAAACAGTTTATTACCGGTAGACCAATTTCCAATAAACCCTTTCAAATGGGCTCCTGCATATTTACTTCAGTTAATAAATATAAAAATCCATTGTTGTGGTACATTGTTTGACTTTATTTGTGGTTAAGCAAGCGCGGTAGCAATGGACTTTTTACTGTTTAAGCTTATAGGCTTTTACTTCTGTAAACTTACTCGAGTCAAATGGATATACATGTGCGTAATGATTTGAGTATTTTAAATGAAATTATTCATGAGGGTCGGTGGATTGAGAAAATTTTAGATTCCATAATGAGTGGGAAGGAAAAAGGACGGGAAGAAGAAAGGGTTGGTTATCCGAAAATCTCAATAATCCAACGAAATGCAGTATATTGAGTAATCAAAAAGTTTATGTATTTTTTTTCCTCGTCACGCAGTATTTGAAAGGTATAGTGTGTTTGAGAGTATAAATATTAATTCTCCTTATATAGAATGTACTCTGTGATAGTCATGTTGTTTATTTATTTTTTTCATATAAACCGGTCTAAGGGTAGCACGATTTACATCTTCCGTCACAGCTCTTTATTTTACTATGTGTTACTTTTACCTGTCCAAATCATTTACTTTTTTAGACAAGCGTGCAAATTTTGACTTACATTGACGCTTTTGTTACAAACCTGACAACAACAGCTCCTACTAACAGTAGATAAGAAGCAATGAACAAAAAAAGACAATAAAGGTAAAAATATTGACAACGGTTAGCTCCTCTGTTTCTGCAATTGTGAGTTGTAAATTATTTTGTTACGATTATGTTTGCTCGGGAACAGGGATGGATGTAAGGTGCTATTTAGAATAGAGATATAGTTGGGGGGCCAAAAGGGATTTTGTAGGTATGTTGTAAAATATATATGATTGGAAAGTTTATATTTAAAGAATATAATTGTCCATACTTGCTAGTAAACATTTTTAAATTTTGAAACAACAATCCTAACATTAATATTCTTGATAATTTATTTAATCGACGTCGAACTTTGTATGAATACTGATAAGATGTTTAACGTTCACTTATTAAAAATATATATTTCACGGTCACAGTACAGAACATTTATTACTTCTTGAAGTAAAACAAATAACCAGCTATTCTATTTATATCTCACAATTTAACTGACCTCCGTAAAATAAAAGCCACTTTCGTGCCAATTTCGTGTCTGTAAACATACGTATTGCGTTGTGTAAAACTGGACTAAGCTAGAATGTCGCCAGGTGCGTTTTGTACTTGTCGGGTTCCGTACAAGTCCGGGCAAGGCCTTTTAAATTAACCACTTGGTGTAATGACAGTTCTTTATATATCTTTGAGTTAAATAGTGTTTGTGTATTTGTGGATAATTTATTAGTAAGATGGCGTATCAATATTAATAAAATGCTGAAGCTTTTGATAGGGATTTGTTTAAGTAAAACCGTAATTAGTTCTTATTTTCAAGTTGTTTTTCTAGGTTCGTTTTGATGTTATATTATAGTATTTTGAGACGAAAAAATTAAACTTTACGTTGTTAATTATGTGCCTTGGTATAATATTAAGATGAACCAACGCAAAAAAATCCCGAATATCTCTTATCCCATTCAAAATTATCTAAACTTTACCCTAAGGAACCCTAAATACCACTAAAGGGAGGTTTGTTTGACGCGACAAAAGCCGAAAGGTGTGACCGATGTTGTCAAAAACACATTATAGTTTCGCAGAGGTGGTTATAAGTTTGCTTCTTTACGGTAAATTGATTATACGTGTCCACTGCTTCTCACATTATTTGGCGATAGTTCTTGCCTTTTGTTGGGGCGTTGAAAAGGAGAAATAAATATTCACCTTACAATTCGCCCTTAGTGAGGCAATTTTATAACAATTGTATTTGTGATATAGATGTTTTAGAGTAACATACTTATTTATGATACTCTGTGGACTTAATGTATTCGTATGTAAATTAACATTTTTACGTACGAAAGTATAAAATACAGAAAATAAATAAATTGGTAATGTGAAACGAATAAAACAACAGTATGTTTAAATCATGGAATAATTCGAAATGCTTAAACAATAGAAATACAGTAGAAATTGCAATGAATGAATATTGTTAATTTCTTAGTGCTTTTGAGTCATACATATATGTGCCTACTTTATTACGTTAAACAAATCAAGATACAAACATATAATTACGCATAATATGAAATTTACTCAAAAATAATTACATCCAAAGATGACACACAACATTACCATTAACGATCTTTGCCAACAACAAACAGTAACAAACTTTGTACCACCCACACGTTATCAAGCAAAGCATTCGTATAACTCATATTTCACGGTATTTTAAATGTGTTTGTCCATCAGGTAATTTATAGACATCAATAAAGCGCATTTATGAGATTGTGTTTGTTTGCGTGTTCGGACATTCCTCGAGGAATGAGTCATAAAGACACCGCCTGAGTGTCAGTTATTGGTGCTCTTACCCCGGTGGTCGGTGTGACAAATGAAAATTTCGAGACGGGTTAACACAAAGGTGTAATTCTTAATATTAATTAGGTGAAATATATTTAGTAAAGGATAATTGAGATATTTAAGTGCGTGGTGGCCTGTTGGTAAACGGACTAGACGCGACTGCCAACATGTTCACAGTGGTCGCGGGTTCGAATCCCAGGGCACACCTCGTGACTTTTCGGAGTCATATAGATATTTAACAATCATACACAGAATTTCGTTCAAAGTAAGTTGCCTGCCTGTGGTACTAAGTATGAGTTAATAAGAGCCATAATTATAATTTTCAGTCATAATAATCTTACTTGTTAAGTTAAGTTTCTTCATAAGATTTACGTTTCTTTTGGATTGAATGGTGATACGAGCATACCATTCGTCTGATGGTATGGACAAAAACAAAACCAAATTCATCAGATCAACATCCCACTGCGCTCGGCATCCTGAGACATAAGATGCTAATTCTCAATATGTCCAGTAGTTACTCCGGCTACAATATCCCATTAAACCGAAACACAACAGTGCATTTACACTGCTGTTTGGCGGGAGAAATAGACATTGCGGCGGCACCTACCTAGACGGCCTCTTACATATATGAGAGTCCTACTAGTAACTGTGACTGTTGATATTTTTAAGATTCTTTATCACCATAAGATCAGCCTACTAATAACCATTATTAAATGGTCTATCATTTAAATAGAATGAACGTTACTACTAATTTATACGTTAGGAATATATTTGTGATGACTGTGCGGACCGGTATATCTGGTACATAGGCGCGGTGAACAGCTGATTCTAACAGAACCTGTCGCCAAATTAACGGACAAACCGACTAGTTTTGTGTTTAATTCGGTCATCTTGGCCTTTACGATCATATGGTATATGTGGAGTGATGGTTTTGTCACGGAAACTTCTCCAAAAAGGCCTGAATTTGTTATGTGTTAGTTTATTTAACTGTATAATAAACTAGTAGAAGTCGCTGAATGCAGGGCGCTTCCAACAGGTCGATGTGGAGATCCTTACTGCGGCTGAAATAATGATTGTAATGATGATGGTTTTGATGATGATGATGATCAAACTAATATTTAAGTATTTTGTAGTTTTCATCGCGGATTTAAATTATTTTGAACAGGTGCATATCACTACATATTATAAAAGAAAATCGCTTAAAATCTGTATGTCCCTATTTAGGCATATATCTGTAAAACTACGCAACGGATGTTGATGCGGTTTTTTAACAGATAGAGTGGTTCAAGAGAAAGCTTTATATATACAATACATAAACAAGATCTCCCAGATTCCATGAAAAAAAATCATGTATCTGGCGTGGTATGGAATCAAAAAGCATATGTACCCAGAAGAAGCTTGGATTGACCGCTAGTAGAGTAAATTGACAGGTATAAATTCAAATTACTAAATAAATAAATATATTCTTCGTTTCAGAGTCGATAAGATGTTTTATTTGAGATCTAAATGCGCATAACATATTTGTTTATTTAATTTTAATAATAAATTTCTTATTTCTGATTTCTTCGTTGCGATTATTCAGATGACGACTGCATTTTTTAATTTTGCTGTTGATAAACTATTAAAGGTTAGGTTATCGACTGTTTTAAACCAGTGTTATCTAAATGGCAGTTAATGACTCATTGTCCATACAAATAATGTTAACTTATCATTATATAAACAAAGCGAAATGTGTACGTAACAATTAGTTATCAACATAAAATTAACGTTTTGTAAATTACGATTGGGTATTGACGTAACTTATTTATTTATTTTAAGGAATGACAAAGTTCTACTTACAACTAGTTTTTGTCCGGAATTGCGTGATTAATTGCAATTTGAAATATGTTTATATACTTAAAAATCGATAGAGACTATCTTATTTAACCCTCATTTCTCCCGTCGAAAGGAGAAAAACCTAAAACAATGAATTGAGTTATCATTTATTCGTGATTTTTCGATCCCGTCCCGTCCTGTTATATTCCGCCCGGTTCCTTCTCATTCTCACTCATGCATCATCATGCAATCATCCCAAGCAAACTTTACATTTTCGTGATAAAAAATAGTACACCAGATCTCTTCGAAATCCGTTAAGCCGTTTCTGACGTAATCCTGCAGAAACTCACAAACAAACAGACAAAAATTCTAAAAACTATTGTTTTGGGTTCCATTGCGTTAATAGAGTTCGACATATTAGATTTTCTCATTTATATTCCATGTACAGACATCGATCGGTTACAAATTTATTATATGTATAGATGTTACTTATAGAACTTAGATACGTAAATGGTAGTCTTGTTTTAGGTCATCAAAGCTAAAATTAATGTACTTTTTTACTGTCAATACTAAACAATAACAGAAAGACACATCAAAATATTTTTTGTAGTTATTTTATTACATTAAAAGCTCATCACATATGACCTACTAGTTAAAAATCATACACAGATAAAATTTCGAAGCCATCATTGTCTAGACTATTTACAATTAGCTCCACATCACAGCCCCATTACGATAAAAAACTGATCTACAACGATGTGAATAGAGTTCTTCATAACACTCCGCCTACCGGCCATAAATAACTTAACGTACATTTCTCTACATGTTCTAACATGTCGGAGACAAGTTGGAACTTGGTGAAGGATACTACGGTGTTCAGATTCCATAATATTAATGATAGCGTAGATCTGCCATGGTAATTGGATCGGATTGTGGTAAGGGTAGTGTGGTGTACAGGCTAATAAACTTGAAGGTAGAACAATTATGTTAGGTGGATATTGTAGTGTATTGATATATTCATGCTAAGAGGATGAGCACAGGCTTCCATAGCACAGTATATTATACTAGTTTGGAGGTCTGGGTCTTATCTAATTGTATCTGTGAAAATTGTGGTGAATAAATAAATAAATAAATTAAAAAAAAACTCTTTGCATCCGTCGTCTCGAACTATACACAACGCGAACCAGGGGTGAATGAGAACAAATATAGATGTCGAGGACGGAACGGTGTGAAGCCGTGGTGTATAGCAAACAAGCGGATAAATATTAATAATTGTGTCTACTACAATTTTACACATATTAACCATAAATAGTGACTATTACAAATAGCGTGCAAGCCACCCACTATTATTCCGACAGACGTAAGACGTAAAACGTCTATCTCTGACAAAAGTTCATTAGGTGTTAGGTTTTAACCGATTTTATGTCTGTGGTTATACTATGTCATAATTATTTTCCCCGAATAAAATGTGCACATTTATATACTATTATTTACGGATTTCATCGCTGATTTGGTTTAATTTTTACATTTTCTCATGATTTCTTTATATTGTGAGTCCACCAAATAGTTTATTAAACCGCTTGATTGAAAGATGGTCGTTATGAAGCTTTTGGTAATACAAGTAGCCCTATTATTTTATTTATTGCCGATTAAAAATCCTTGACGAGGCAAAGAATCTTGATTGGTACTCGAATGTGACCCAGATCGCTGTGTAAGCCTAGACCTAGTAATATCCTTAGGAGACAAACTTGTTATAAATCCATAAATTAATTTTATCCATACTTTATATCATCAAGTTACACGTAATAGAAAATAATGTAACATTTAATTTTATCTATTGGAAATGACATCAACAGATATTGTTTCGATTCTTCATTAAATAACATATGATTGTTAAGTACTAAGAAGTCACCAATGTAGAAACTTATAATACAAAATGAATATTTATGTCATGTCCGACGACTATTGGGCGAAAGCCACTAAACAGTGGCTCCCCAGCCGAAACCGACTACGCGGTAGGCCCAGAAGGAGATGGCTGAACGAACTCGAGTCATATCTTAAAATCTGGAAGGAAAGGCCTCCCAGACCTTTGCCTAACAATGGGAATTAAAGGGCTTATAAAAAAAGGGTTTTATCCTCAAAGCGTTAGGTAGAGATATTATAAGTGCAAAAGAGTTTGCCAAACTTATTTTTTACCGTCGTAAATGCAATAACTGGCAAGCTTATGGCCATACCTAATAAATACCAAATTAATTAAATTAACCACACGAAGACAACAACATTCAGCATGTAACCCGTTCCTAATATTTTCTGTAATAAGTGACTATTAACGCTACATTCAAAGTAACTGTCTTTTCCAAATTAAACAACTTTTATAATCCTTTATTATAGTCGATAATATTAATTGGTTTGTTGTAAAAAGTGGTGAGAATGTGAAGGATTCGGTTGTTTGTAGGCGACAGTTCGGTTGGGATAGGAATGCGGGCCTGTGATGAACTTGCCTATTGGATAGTTATTATGTTGTTTCTGTTATTGTCTGTGTATTTGATTCTTTTTTAAGAATATTTTTTTAAATAAATTGTAGAATTTTTTATATTTGACTTTTTATGATAAAGTTATGATCTTGTGTGGATTATTTTAGTGCAAATAATGAAAATATTTGTGTGATTTAACTTATCTAAATTATTGTGATTGAATAATTATATTATTGAGTCAAATGAGATTATTAAAAGCAATGAACTTGTGATCTTGATGTAGGAAATAACTTTCGTGTTGTTTAATTTACGTATCATTATGTTCAGTAAAAAAAAAGACATTATACCAAACTATCAGTATAGATTAATTAATAATTGTTTTAATTAGTTTATATCACGAACACGGAGAGTTATTACGCTATAAAGTTACATCACTTGTCAATAAAGATAATGAAGGGAGATAAGTAATTTGTGCGACGTAATTTAGGGGAGGAATTATAATTAAGTGGAGTTCCTTGCGTGTCTGTGTGGACATGCTGGTGTTAATTGGAGATGATAAATAATTTTATATTATACTTCATGCTCAGTTTTATTTATATTAATTGTCCACTACAATTATGATTTTTCTATAAATGACAAGAAAATATCTTAATATGCAGATTAGCAATTCATAGTTTTTTTTATAATTTTAATTGATAAATCTGTTTTTCAATTAAAAGTACAAAAAAAATACTATGAATTTCTAATCGTTGATTGACAAATTTTTTGAAATTGACAAAAAAATAAATTTTTTAAAAGGTCTGACATTATGATTTAGGCAATATAACAATTATTTTAAAGCAATAAATAGCACCATAATATCAAAAATATCGTAAAAATAAATAAAATACGACAAAAATCCTTGTAACATTTAAAAACGAAAGCGTCCAAACTAAAGACATCAACGCGATCTCCATCGACCGTTGACTCATAAAACACAATACAGTAACGGCCGCGTATAAGTCCACAGTCCTTGCTGAGACCACCCCGGGCCACACAAATGGCCCTTAATTGGCCATCAGATCACCGGAGATAAAGTCCTGTACTTAACGTGTCCTGACGCTATGTTGACAAAGACTTTAGTGGCTCTTTTATTTTTTAATGTTTTGTTATGGGATTAAGATTGATTTGGGAATAAAAATGTTCGGTGTTAGGCTACGACATTTATAATTTTTCTATGACATATCGGTATTAAAATATGTGTAAAGCATTTCTTTTGTGAAGTGAATGGAATTCTACGCTCGTTTTAAATCAGTTCGTATATTTTATTGTTATTCAGTTGATAACGGACAAATTCAAAACAAGTTCGGACCTGCTATCTTACGTCATTTTAGACAATGGATTTTTTATGGGCCTATCATTGTGTGTGTCATACACTGTGTGATATTCCTTAAATTCTAATGTATTAAGCAATGAAATATAATTATCCATATTGTGGTTAAACAATTTTAATCTCCACAATTTTTTTTATAAAAGGCATGACATATTGCGGTTTTCGACAAAAGTGTTATTTAATTTCAGCTACTGAGACAACGTTATCAATTGAGAAAAAATATATAATTTCACACGACACCCCAAAGCGCAGTTGGTTAGATACCGGCTGTAAATAAATGTGCCGCGGGTTCGAACCGCGCATTGAGACAAATATTTGTATGATCCACAAGTATTTGCTTTGGGTATGGATGCTTTGTATCTTAGAATCAGAACGATGTATATTTTGAATTTAATTAACAATCAACCCTCAACTATTCATATCCAAAAGCCGCTAAATTTCAAATACAGCCAATAAATAACACCCAAAATATCCAATATGGCGGCCATCACGCATAACAGCTGAGAGTTGACAGTTGACATTTCAGATGGTATTGTTGCAGTACATCTGCCGCATTGTCGCTGTGCAGCTGACTGCGTGGGCATATCGATATTTGATTCTCTATTCTGCGCGAATAATGAAAGGGATCCTGACATTGTTCCCCCATAACTTTTGTACATGAAAGGATTATTGGGTTCTCAATTGTAATGTAATGTTTATTGAAGTTTTTGTTGGTTGGTGGATAGGTGATGATTACATAAAAGTTTTGAATGTAATAATATAATTTGAATTTGAAGTATCAAGAAACTGGATTTGTGTATTCTAAGGTTTTTAATAGGACAATTATATCTTCGTTGAAGAAAACCAGAACAATTTTTAGCTGCTAATATTATTAATGTAAGAGTTTGTGAGGGTAGATGCATGTGTATGGAATGTAGATGTTGGTTACTCTTTCACACAACAACTTCTTAATTGATTTTGATACAACTTTATAGTATTTTAGATTATAAATTAGTATAAAATAACTACTAATTAAACTATTTTAAACCCTAATGAAGGCAGTTTGGGTTAGTGCTGCTCATAAGATGATATATTGTTATTATCATTTTTACTAGACTAGAATTTTTTCAGAACTTTCCTGAATGTAATGCAAGTTACAACCTAACACTAAAAACGTGAGCCAAGAAAGTGTCGATCTACCAACAATCTATTGACAACGGATATGAACCCCGTATAATCGCTTCCGTTCAATATAGCTTGTGAACTGAGATGGCACCGTTATGTGCTAAGCCTTTGAATCAATCTGTACCGTTCGACGTTTCCCATATATCAGTATTGGTATTATCATCGCCACAATTATTAGGTAGGAAGTTGTGGTTTCGGATTGCATGTTTTCTTTTTTTAGGAATCGTGAAATTGTTTACTTCAAAAGCTTTAAAAAATACGTAATTAATATCATTGTACTCTGATAATATTGTGTAAGGGTCTTATTCATATTTTTTAATATTACGATAGTACCTTCTGATAACGGGTAATACCAGAACGTAAGTATCAAAATAATTAATCTTGTTAAAACCAGAACCACGCGTGCTGGCTTGTGAAACCATGGCTTGACGTTCCACACCATCCCGGCGCGAACCAAACGGTTCTCAAATTCTTTTTTATGCCGCACCGTCAGGCTTTGGAATTGTTTACCTTCTCGCGTGTTCCCTCCTTCCTACAATCCTGGGTCCTTCCGCCGTAGTGTGAAGAGGCACCTTAGTAGGCCGGCATAATTGTTTCATGGGACTGCCGTCCGATGCCAATGGATACTCTGCTTGGGCGGCATTAGCACTTACCATCAGGTGCAATGCCGCCACTATGCCAGACCATTATAAAAAAAAATATCTTGAAGCTCTATCGAAGGTACAAGAGGTAAACATTTAGGTTATTAATAGACTTAATGTTCCTATTAATTGCTAAAGGAAACTATAAACATAAGTTTATGATATTTTATTATGTCTATCTAACTTCTGTTTTATGTATTATAAAAACCACATTAATTTGCGTGCCTCAATCAGAATGATTAATAGGCAACAAATCCTTCAAAGGAACAAAAACGTTAAAATAAAACTAAATACACGCCTACTCAACCCGGCCTTAATTTAACGGTTCTTTAATTCGACATTAAAAGAACTTGATTTATAAATCTGATTAGAAAAACCAAATTACCCATCATTAAATTTTCGTTCTATTTTTAAAATAAATTGTCAACGCAACCTCTTTTGTCAGTGTCATCTTTAAAAAAAGTAAATAGTCTATGGCGCCGCGCTGTGTCGACATTTGTAGTGCGGGGCACATCTCGATTATGATTGCGTCGCGGCTGTCAAGCGAAGTTCTCGACTAATGCCACGGTCGACATTGTCAGCGAGTCTAATTAGCCCGCCAGCTAATAACTTCGGTATTAACGTTTACAAAAAGTCGACCAGTTGGTCGGTGAAACACGGAGTGACAAGGGTTATTGATCAACCATTGAATTGCTTTTTGCTACGAATTAGTGTTGATTGCAGAGTAAGAACTGCCACTAAGGATAATTACAATTAAGCTGATTAGTTGTTTTTGTGGATGAGTCTAGAATTTTTCAAAACACTTTTACTCTCTGTATGGTCTACAGCAATAGTGTTATATTTCTGTTTAGATAATTGTTATTTATATGAAAAGAAAATGAACGTTTTCATTTATATATAATTTTATGTTACAATGCAATGTTGATGATGCACCAATGTATGCATTTTCATTTTGTATTACGTCATGACTCTACTTTATAGTAACAAAAATAAGAGTTAAGTCATCGTCACCTTCTTTGTTTCATTCTATTAATGTTTTCCGACGAAAGGACAAATAAGAGATATTAATAGAAATTCTTCAGTCATTGTAAGATGGTTCATATGAATTTACTTCGTACTATACTTATGTAGAGTCAGGAATTTGTGCCCGATATGGCGATAGGCTGGCCACCTATCACATTGTGGGACGGAACATACAAGGCGAAATGTGGGTGTCCTGGCACCTCTGCCTACCCCTTCGGGGATATAGGCGTGTGTTTATGTATGTAAACTTATGTAACTATCATTAGAAATTAAAACTAAAGATTATATTCTAATAAGTGTGAATACAGTATGCTTGCAGAGAATTTAGGTTTTTAAATTAAAAATTAAAAGCAGATTGTGCTGTACATAACTATACTCGTAATATTTTAGCATCCGTGGCGCAATTGGTTAGACGCCGCCTGCGAAACGAGAGGCCGCGGGTTCGATCCCCGCACCGAGAGAAATGTTAGACCGAAAAGTCTCTCGTAGTTCCTGATACCCACGACACAAGACTCGATCTTAGTCTGGGGTCAAGACTATGTACGTGACTGTTGGGTGTTATTTATTTATTAATCAGTAAATCTCGTTATATTTTATTACTAATTCAATGAATTAATTTTATAGGTTTGTTTTTTTTTACATTCTGAAAACTGACAGCTAATACAAATAGTAAATTACAAAAAATATGTAAGAGAAGGCCAATTACAAGTTTTCACTCATAAATACAGTATGTTAACGGTATGTTTTATGTTACGGAATCTTTCAATCATCAAGACGGAATATATGAAAATGGTTTTGGATGTTATTATATGCAGAAGTCATATGACAGATAGATAGGTTGACCGAGATTGGTACATAATTAACTAATGTATGTACATGCGATATAATACTATGTCAATATCTAAAATCTATACTTGAAGAGGCGTATACCTAACTAACTATAGAAAATTTAATCACCCGATCGGTTAAAAGTGATAAAGAACATTAGTTATGGACCCTGAGACTCTAGGTCCGGTTCCGATGTCGGCCAAAACAGTCGTGTGATGGACAAACAAAGTTTGCATTGAATTTATTTGATGTGGATCGTAATAGGTCGTACAATTCTACCATCCGTTAAGATATAGGTAAATAAATAAATAAACCGAATAGTTGTAGAAATATTTGTGAGCCCTAACTCTAAGCTAATCGTATGTCACGAGTAATAGAAACTATGAGAGACTTTTTCGGTCTAAATTACATAAACTCACGCCTTTTCCCTGCCTACCCGGCAGAGATGCTACCAGGAGGCCCACGTTTCGCATTGTGTGTTCCATCCCACGATATGATAGAGGGCAAGCTTATCGCCATAGCAGGCACTAATTCCTGACTCTGAGCTGATACTGAATAGAAAAATTCAATATTACGGAGCCCGACCTGGGATTCGAAAAACAAGACTTTAGCTTTGCATTGAAATCATAGTACAACAGCGTCACCAAGGTAGTCTTAAAAGATAGACATAAAAAGAAACACATGGGAATAACACGATCTTTGTGGTAGTTCGAGGCTCATATTTGAAACCTATCTGCGCTATAGAGGCTGTCTAAAGTATCTGAAAAGTCTTCGGGGCGCCGTATAATAGCATTAGTATTTAAAAACAGCCTCGAATTTACACTGCTATTGTAGGTGATCATATCAACCCCCACACTTCCTGATTTAAGGCAAATCTAAGAACGATGTTAGCCAATGTTTACATACAGATAAATAAGCCCAAAATTGTATTTAATACGTGGTGTTTCAATTTCTTTTCGTAAAGACGTTTATTGTCCGGAGGCTATTAATGCTATCGGTGATGACTAATGTCTGTCGGTTGATAAAAAATGATGACCTTTTCATATTGCCTCACAGTGTAGAAGCGCCATTCCAGGTACATTTGTCATACTTTTTACTAGAATTTGCTGGAGGCACGCGATATGTGACACTAAACTATAACATCTGTAAAATTAATTTTCATAACGCTGTGACGCATTGACCTTAGATGCGCTACAGTGAGTGATTTTTGTCGGATACAAAGACTTTATCTTTAGCAGGTTTTGTCAATTTTTTATGTGTGAGAAAATATACTTATAAAACCAGTTAGAAAATTAATAATAAATTATATTTCAATATACTACATTTTCAACAATTAATACACACATTATTTGATATTCACAGGACATCAATGAAGTTAAAATGTTATCCAAAAAACGGACGACCACAATCATCAAACATAACCCTTTAAACTATTCAATAAACAAACTTATCCTCCAACCAGCAGTATCAGTAAATTCATTACCAGCTCACCTATTGTATGTAGAACACAGAAATAAAACTTAAAACTGATAAGTGCTCATAAAATATGGACCTTTAGAATGTGAAAGTAGAAATCCAGTAGCACGCTGCTGCGTACATTTGGTTTATCACAAATTAAGGTTGGAACTTATGAGCTGTCATTCGTAAGTACCGCGTGACAGCCCTAATAAATGTGTCATTGGTTGTTTTTTCTCGATTTAAGTTGCGTCAATGTCTCCTCACTATTTCTGATTTAAAGGTTCTATGCCCTTTCTTTGTTTTGTGTGGTATGCTCATTATGTGTTAGCTTTTGATTTAGTAATGCGTAACAGCGGTTTGTGTTGATGTATGTATTTGGTGTGGCTGTTGCAGAAGCGTCTGTTATTCGATAATTTTTCCACAAAAATTCATATTTTAATTCCATAACAAATTTTATAATTGAAGCATTTTGAATGTATATGTTTAATAACGAATTTACATGACTTGATTATTTTTATAGTGCACGACAAAATGATTACAATGCGCCAGATTTTTAGCGCAGTGGTATAGAAATAGATCAGACGTCAAATGGTCTTCCTAAGGTCTAAAAGCTAACAAACGTCTACACCTGTCGGATTACTACTGATATTTCTTACCAAATGTGGATGTGTACCAAGAATGAATTATTATTAAATTTCTCTTCAAAACCCTACATTCTAACAGCCTTATTCATACAGTTTTGAAATCTATTTCAGCTATCAAATGTTTTGTCTCTTTCGACTGACTTTTAAATTCAGCTTGGACGAAGAAGTAAAAATGTGTTGTTTGCATAGGAAATGCCACTATAGGAATTATACATGGCATAACTGTTTTAATTTTGTAGTCCAAAAGTAACTAGTAGCCGAGGCCAGAGATGTTGCTGATTTTATTATCATCGAAATGAATTTAAGAAACTATTATGATTTTCATCACAATAAGCACCAGACTTGTATCATCATAATTATCTATATTTACTTATTGTTAGACTCCCTAACCAAATATTTCTCCCTAATGATTGTTGTTTGAAAATAGAACAGTTAACGGACCATAGACTTAATAGAGCAGGGCCACTAATTGTCATAACCCTTGTTACTGGTTGAAGGTGCTTAGTCCTGACAGCCAATTTATAAAACGACGCCATTCTTTCTATGGCATAGACAATAATGTTCCTTAATGTTCATAAATGGCTGGTTGAATTTCATTTTTGACAGCGCAAAATTTGAGTAAGCCCATGCATACGAGAATCAAAAAATGAGTACAAGAAGATTCAAATGCGTTTTATTTATTTCAAATTAAAATTAACAATAAATTTTACTTATTGAAAGCTTTATTCTAAATCAGTCAGTAGCAAGATTACAATTTATGTTACTAAGGGCAGTGAAAGTGTCATAAAGGATGATGGGCGTTTTGGTACCCATGTCCAATCAAAATGAATTTACCCTCGTTGGATAGCTTTTTTCAAGAGAAGAAAATAATATTATGACAAAAAACCTGTATGCATTGTCCGTTTTGAAATATAGTCGTCGGAAGATATTGGATATACATATGTAATAACCGACTAATTCCGTAACTGTGTAATGTGCTGAAGAGGGCTATGCCGAGGCTGATGGTAAGTGCGTATTTAATCGGAAAACTAACTTAGAATACATGCAGATATAGCTGAATAAATTCGAGGAAATACTACATTATAGGTAAATTGTCAATTAAATTTTTAACTTTTTTTTTCTTTTTTGTATGGATGCGTATAAATTCACTCCGTATTCCACAAGGGGTAGGCAGATGCTAGTAGCTATGCTGTGCTAGGGTGCCACCAGGTCAATCATGTTTCCAGGTTTTGATTCCAGGCTGACCATGAATAAAATTCCATGAAATGAAATGAAATGAAAATTATTTATTAAATCCATTTAAGATGATCTACATCATTTAGATTCAATCATTTTTTATATCTATCACCTGGTTTGGAAAGCAGTTTTCACTAGAGAAGAACGGGCAAGAAATTCTGCAGTGTTGTTCTTATACAATTGGTTTAAATCACAACATTTCATTCATAATATGTCATAACATTTTAATCATTGTTAGTATTTTTAGACTGGATGTACTACAGAACAGTTTAATGCAATTAAAGACCAAAAAACTTCGCTACGAAATGCAAGTTCGGATCCCAGAACCACTTTGGGTATTTTTTGATAAGGCTACTTACTCGAGAATACAATGAAAGAGATGGAATATTGTTTAATACGTCAGAAAGAAAAGTCGAACGCCAGTTGGTCCTTGCACGAGAGTGTTCTAGAACGAACTACATTGTGCTTGACAGGAGTTTCGATCACGTACCTAAAGACAATGTTCTTGATAGAAACCTCAGAATTCCTAAAACACTTTTCGAAAATGAGGAAAGACCGATGCAACGATGGGAAAAACCGCTTGCACATATTGCTTCATCCCAATTATGTATTTATTTTAGACCGTGGGCTAAGAAACTGTTTAGGCAATATCAAAGAATATGGATACGAATACTACGTTTTTTGCGACAAAAAACATGGGACATACACAACTTTCTCTTCATGAAAATAATTCCCGACTGGTTACAATATACCGATGGGTAGTGAAAGTGGTAAACGGCCGAATCAAAAGATATTTTAAGCTATTGTGCCTAATATATTCTAATTAATACAGTTCATAATATGTTTGCGGGCTTTTCAATTGCAACAGCAATAATAAATCACTTCCACTATTCAATTGCAGATGGCCAAAACGCAGAAGTTTTTCTACAAAAAATAACTGAAAAAATGTAAATCCCAAACGTATTGTACAATTATGTAGAAGAAATGTAATGAAATCTAGTGATATGAAATGTAGAAGAATTATGTGAGTGGTGCCCTGTTGGTAAACGGACTAGACGCAATTGCTAACATATTCACGGTGGTTGCGGTTTCCAATCCCAGGGCACACATAGTCAATCACCACGCACTAAAACGATGAAGGAAAATATCGTGAGGGAACCTGCATACCATAGCGATTTATAACAAAATCTATGGTTTCCATATAGTCCGCCACCCCGTTCTAGGCCAGCGTGGTGAACTATATGGCTTAACCACTCTCAATCGTACTCTCGATTGTAGAGGAGGCCCGTGCCCTGCAAGAGGACGTATATGGGCTGATACAGATGAAAAAGAAAAAAGATCAAATAACAGAAGAGCTGCTTTTCAGAGATTGGAAGCCAATGATATGTCCGATTTTCACGATTAAGTGAACAAGACATGATATTGGTATCATTGGGGACATTCCAGTTAAAACGCCTAAGTTCAAGCACCTCCAGTTAAAGCACCTAAATAACAGTTTATATCTGATCGAGAATCTTATTGAGAAGTTGCTATGGAGGACATAACTGACTACGGAATTGTGACTTTTGCGTGCATATATACAGTACCGACATATGAGAGTAATATTATACTTTAACAATACCAGCCTATTAAACGTCCCTCTGCAAGGCATGCCTTAGCAATCGAAATACCGACGTATCAGGCTATAGTCCACGCTGGCAAAGTGCGGGTTGGCGAACTTTAACTAGACAGAAATTCTAGAATACCTCTATGATATTCAGGTTTCCTTCATGATGTTTCCATCACCGTTATAGTGCAGGGTAATTGACTATCACTCTACACAGGGCTTTGAGAAAACAGGAATGTCTTGGGATTATAATAATATCATGTCAAATTGAAAAAAAAAAAACAATAATAGTATGTGTACATAATACGATGTAACAAAAAATGTTTAACTATAAATTAAGATTTCTTCGATTGGATAGCGAATCAGGTCAAGCGCCCGTGATATAATTAATCTACACTAAAATACCTTTCTAAAGATATATCAATCATTCCGATTGGAGCTGGTACCAGGTTCCATACATTTGTGCCCATTGTCCTTTGCTAAAACCTATAAACAACCTTGATATTAAAATCAACATTGTCACATTCTTTGCGACTTGAAAACACACATTGGACAAAATGCTTCCGCTTACATTATCACATACAACCGTATACACATAGCTTAAAAATAGTCGACGACAGTAGTCCATCTTTATAAACACACACTACATCCAATGCAAGCGACTAAACAAGACAGGAATTTATTGCACAGAGTACAGACCAGATACTGCGCAGGCGCAGCGGTCTGTCTATCTGTTTGTTCTCTAATGTGTCATTATATTTGATTAATTGCATTGTTAGTAACCTGCATACTGGTTTTGGCTTGTAATGAAATAGTTTACGAGGCGGTATTCATTTTGAAATGTATGTACATTCGATTCGGGTTTGGGTTCGGTTTTTGATTGTAGATATCTTTACTGCCTACAAATATGATAATGACCATTTAAGTTCTATTAAATTGCAGTATAGCTTTAATTCTTAGATCCCTGGCTATTTGAGATACAGATTTGGGTAAATTTTCACTAACTGAACACATATTTATCACACCAGTAAAGGTTTCCAGAATTTCCAAAAAAAAAAAACTAGTAAAGAAAACATCGTGTCGAAATCTGCAAACTAATAACTTCTACAAGCGAATTTTAATAGTACTTTAAGTCGACCAAAACATAATAGAGCAGCTTACCTTCATTGTATCCGTAAAGAAGTCTGCGCCTAGCACAGAACTGTAATCAAAATACAATTTATTCAAAAAGACGTTCTCATCGTAGACTATTCAAAGCAAAGACTAGCATAATACAATGTTTGGCTGCTCAATATGCGTAGTATTAAGTTTTCAACACCAAATATAACATCTGGAAACTGACCTCTGTACCTTCAACAAGTTCAATGCTCCATAAAAAAACAACGGAAACCTTCCTCAAAAACCTATAAAATCTACAAACACAATGTTTACCTCCTCGCAGGAAGCGAACGATAATTATCAGACATGTGTATGATGTATAAAAAGTTATAGTAATATCTAACCTACGTCAGTCACGTAATGTCTGGGTGCGCGTGCGCACGTCCTGGCTCATTGTTGGAAAATAAAATGGCGCCGCGAGGTCATATAGGCTTTGTGGTGGACGGAGCTAGGGAGCGGGGGGAACATTGGCGACAATGAAAAAAAAATGTATATATTTATTTACACTTCATACAAATAATGTGGTGGACTTAATTCCTGAGGAATTCTCTACCAGTTAAATCTAGGATGATGCCGGGATGATATAACATGATAGATATTAATGAAGCGCTTCTGTCACTTTTTACATAAAAAATATTATTGCCTAGCGGGGTCAAGTCAGGGGTCTAGTAGATAAATAAATAAATAAAATAAATAAATAAAAAAGCCTTTTATTCCATGCACTTTACAAAAAAAATATTTACATAATGAAGTTACATTACAAGCATGGACCCCTCTCAGGTGAAGGCCTCCTCCAATGAATTCCATTTGTCTCTGTCTCTGGCGACATCAATCCAGTGCGGTCCGGCGATTTTTCTAATGTCGTCCTCCCATCGCATGTATGGTCTACCGACGCGCCGCGCCGCTTGCCCTGTGGGCCGTTCCATGAGGTTACTTTAGATGTCCATCTCTTATCTGTAAGGCGTGCTACATGGCCAGCCCACTTGAATTTCAATCTTTGAGCATATTTTACCGCATCCATTGTTTTGATTATGCTTCTTAACTTTGTATGACGGATTCTGTGAGCTATTCTTATATTGAGCATGCTACGTTCCATTCCCCTTTGGCACGTTATTATTTTATTCTTGATGTTATTTGTGAATTTCCACGTTTGGCAAGCATATGTAAGACATGGTAAAATGCAAGTGTCCATCATTTTCTTTTTCACTTCTATTGGCATGTTACTTTTCATTACTTCTTTGTAACTCCAGAACTTATTCCAAGTAATTCTTGTTCTGCGCTCCACCTCTAGTTCGTTGCTATTGCTGGTCAATGATATCTGTTTCCCCAAGTAGATATATTGATCCACGTATCTTATTGGTTTGTTTTCTAGTAAGATGTTTCTTTTATAGCTGTTTGTCATGGTGTTTGTTTTTGTCAAGTTTATTTGCAACCCGACTTGTCTGCTAGCTTCGTGTAATGACTGTATCATGCGCTCTAAGTTGCCACCGGTTTCCGATAGAAGTACCAAGTCATCCGCGAACCTTAAGTGACTCAGATATTCTCCTTTGATAAACAAGCCGTTTTTATTCCAGTCTAATTTATTTATAATATATTCCAATACGGCAATAAATAGCTTTGGAGATAGCGGGTCTCCTTGTCTTACTCCTCTATTGATGGTGAATTCGGGGCCAGTTGATTCCAGTTTGATTTTACCGACGCAGTTGTGGTATATATTTTTTATTACTTGTATGTACAAATTTTCTACTCCCTGTTTACTTAAAGCTTCCCATATACTTGTGTGAGAAATTGTGTCAAAAGCTTTCTGGTAATCTATGAAGGCTATGTAGAGCGGTCTTCGGTTCTCTTGGTATTTTTCAATAATAAGTTCCAGAGTGTGTATGTGGTCTATGGTTGAAAATCCCTTACGAAATCCAGCTTGTTCTATTGGCTGTCTCTTTTCTAAAGTTTCTGATATTCTTCTATTAATTATGGAAGAGAAGAGTTTATAAATAGTTGGTAGAAGGCTTATTGGCCTGTAATTACCAATGTCGTTAGGGTTTCCTTTTTTATAGAGCAAGATTATAATGGATTCTGACCATTGTGTAGGTGTATTCGCGGTTTTGAGTATTAAGTTAAATAATGAGGCCAGTGGTGATGCTAGTATTTCACATCCATGCTTAATTGCTTCATTAGGAATGAAGTCTGGGCCTGAGCTCTTCTCTAATTTTAATTTACTAGCTGCTTGTATAATTTCCAGTTCCTCGATATAGTTTATATTATTTCCAATGTTTTCGTGATTGTTGTATGCTCTCTGTTTATCATTTGTCTGTTGTGTACTCGTACTGTATAGTTTTTTATAGAATTCTGTGGCAATGTTTATTATTTCTCTACGGTTGTAAGTCGTTTGACCCGATTGGTTTAGTCCCTCAATCCAAGTCTTATTTGTTCTGAGTTCTTTCATCGCTTTTTTGAAACTTTTTCCTTGTGTAAGATAAGTTTGAATTTTTTGATTCCTGTAGTTTTTATAGTCATATTTTATATACTTACTTGTTAGTTTATATAGTGCGCTAAGTTCGTTTTTCTCTGTCCGGGATTTGACTGTTGTTTTTTGTAATATTTGTCTTCTATTTAATAGTGCCATTGTCCTCTCTGAAAGAATTTTGTGTCCAATATGGGTAGGTTTAACTTGTCTTGCCTGTTTTAGACTCACGTTGATAGTCTGTAGTAATTTGTTATAAAAGTCTTGCACTGTCGTCTCCAACTGATAATCAACTAAGTTTGATATTTGATGCATCAGATTTTGTTTGTATGCTTTAATCTCTTCTCTTGTTTTTAAAGTACTACTTTGGTTGCTGGTGAATTTGATTCGGCTTTTCTTTGGTACTTTCAAAACTATTGTAGCTCTTACCATTCTATGGTCTGTAGAGAAGTTAAGGTTCAGAACTTCTATATTGAGGAATAGTTTAGGTTGGTTTGACAGTATATAATCGATTTCATTTTTATATTCACCGCTGGGAGAACGCCAAGTCCATCTATTTGGTTTTTTTTTGAAATATGTATTTATCACTGAAAGTCTATTTTCAAATGCGAAATCTATTAATCTTTGACCTCTGTCATTTCTTTCGCCATATCCATATATTCCTGTTATAATATGTTCATATTTTAGTGGTTGGCCTATTTTCGCATTAAAATCTCCCATTAGAATTAGATTTTTTGAAGAATTTTGTATTGCAGTGTCCAAATTTCGATAGAATTCTGTTATCTCTTCTTCACTTGAAAGAGTTGTGGGGGCATAGGCTTGAATAATGCTTATAATATATCCTTGTATGTTTAGGTTAAGCAGAGCTACTCTTTCCGTGAACCCTGTAAATCGTTCAATATAATGTTGTAAGGATTTCTTTATTAAAAAACCTACGCCATAAAGTCCTGGCGTGTGGCCTACATAACATAATATCGTACTCTCATATTCTTCTATTTGACTGCCCATTCTTCTGACTTCTGACAGACCGATGACGTCGTATTTTATTTCTTTTAGGGCTTCTTCGAGTTCTAATAGTCTTTCGTAGGAGGATAGTGTTTTCACATTGTATGTTGCTATGTGTAACTTGTTTATTGAGTGATTCCTGGGGTTTGGACTAATTTCTGATTGTTTCATTGGAGGGTAGTGGTCAATCTCTTCCACGGTGACCAGCCGGCTTGGAAGATAGTAGATAGTGGCTCCATTTTAAATTGTCAAAAGTAAAACAAAAAACTTATTAACAAACGCCAAGAGCTTTGTTTTTATAATTATTTATCTTCTGCAGCTTATCAGAGACGAAGTATAAAAGAACCCTAGCTATTACACAGCTCTTGTCGTTGGTTCATCTGTCTACCAGTTTGACTTCTATGACGTGTTGGTTTCTTAGATTTACGCAAATGTTACACATTGTCCGCCCCATGACCACAAAAGCTGTAAATTAATTGAAACGTCGCCGGGAAGTTAAAAAATTTAACCAAATACGCGACAAAATCCGTAACGAATAGTTATTTCAATTACATGACATGTTAAAAATAGAATAATTGGGATCGTGAAAACTTAATATCCTATTAATGTATGACCAAACGAGCCATTCGATCGCTCATGTACCTACCGTGGCAAAACCAAACAGCACAAAGCAATTTTTGGCATTTCACTGAGATCAGATACTAAGTCTCAATATGTCCAGTAGTTTCTCTAGTTGCAATGTCCTTCAAACTCGTACACAACAGTGCATTTACACAGCTAGTTTGCTATCAGAACTATGATAAACCTTTGGTTACTTTCTCTTAACACTCGAACATTACATTCCTGTTTAAAAATATACCGTTATTAAAATCACTGTAAGTCTATACCCTGGACCTTTTTCTCCATTATTCCAAATATCCAGGGGGCCAAGTCCCCAAACAATAGTCGCAGCCCGAGCCAGCGGTTTCACGCTGTGTCGTGTAGGAAACCCACGAAGTTATTATGTAAGCTCCTCGTCATGAAGCTATGAATGGCACGTGCCTTCGTCCATGAATTAATGAACGTTTATTAATTCATCTTACGCTCTGGGCGGGCGTGACACGCGCCTTCCCTTCAATCAATGAATATTTGCTAATTGTAAGTTGATAGTAGATATAAAGCTATGTATATGAATGGGTCGATTCAACTAGTATTAAAGTTTAGTATTAGAAAACTGATATTACTGGTGGTTGGTCTCTCATATGTGAGAGGCCATCTGTGAAGGTAACACTGAAATGTTTATTTTTCCCACCAGCCAGCAAGCCAGAGTAACTACTGGACATATTGAGACTTAACATCTTATGTCTCAGGATGGCAAGGGCAATGTAATTTCAAACTTTGTAATTAAGGGTTTTGTTTGATTTTACCATTATTCATGAGAACGATACGACTTATCGCTTACGATCAGGCGAATGGTATACTCGTCTCGCTATTTATTGAGATTTAAAAAAGGTGAATTTGTTAAAGCGTAGTATTCCGTCAAAGAGGCTAAATGTCAAACAGCTTTGAATACTCAATACAGCAGGTTCGAAATCGAAGATGCGATTCCTACAATCTTGCGGACTTTTAAGACCAACAGCGATCTACTTCATTGCAAGAAAAAATAATTAAGGACCACCCAAACTCAATATCCACTTACAAATCCTAATCCCAAAGTAACTCTTTGCTTTTAAGTGTTCGTAGTACTTAACCTAACACCCCCAGCATTTTGTTTGTTCACGTGGTCCCTTGTTTAAGGGCCTCATAAAAACGAGCCCATATGCGTGCGGAGGTCACTTTGGCAAGTTTTTTCAAGTATACGTGATACATATGGTGTGAAATGGGCGGTAATGGTTGACAGAAGACCAGATGTGGAATGATTTGGACGGTTAATGGTTCGTGCTTTCAAATGCATGTTAGTGAGTGGTCACGTTCGATAGATGTTAATTCTATAATATTAGCTACAAGCGGCTCGGCCTAACTTCGCCCGGGGGCATATACTTAAAGACATAGAATACGATTTGCAATATTTTTTTCATTAATCTATCGTTCACATTGGTCATACAGTGATAGCTTTCTTTGATAAATGTCATTACTGACGGCAAAAAAAATTCAATTTGAATCTGTAGTTCAAACAAACAATATAACTATTCTGCTCTATTTAAGCGTATTGGTATCCCGCTGAAAGTTGTTAGAATAATGCATGAACATGGTAGAAATTCACTTATATACTTCGATCACACATTGGCTTAAATTATCTCTCTGTTACAAATGAGAAAGTACTCACCCAATGCATCATCTCGATTTTTCTAGAAAAACAAAAATATGTTATTTTTTATTTTATTCATTATAAATTACATTAGCGAGACTGAACACTCCCACGACCCCACTGCTGGGACAGCACACGTGTGTGACCAAAGACAAGAGCATTGTTTCCCCCAAAATTAATGATGACCCGTCATTCCTAATGGACATTGTGAATATATTGAAAAATGTACGTTAAACAGGAAACTGGTAGATTGTGTTTAAAATATTTTTGCGGGGTTAATTAATGTGGGAGTGTTGGGGATGATAATTGTTTTCGATGTTTGTGTTTACAAAGGAAGTATTATGGGGGTACAAATTAAATGTGTATTAAAATTTATTGCATACTGTATTTCTAATTCAAGAAATCTCATTTGACATTTCATACTTTTATCATAAATAACTTTGTGAAGACGTAACTCACACAATTTCAATAAAACTTTCCGTAAAACCATAGAATTATGAAGCTATTCTTATTTTATTACAGGATTTACAATCCATAATAACTAAATTTAAATATAAATCCTTTAAATAAAGCAAAACAACCATTTTAAACAACATACTTTTTTACTAGACGTCATTACAAAGTCACGTCGTTAGGTCTTCCATGTGTAGAGTTGAGACTATGCAAACGGATTTGTATACGCATAATCGGTAAAAATATAGAAATAATCGAGCAATTTTAATCCAGTTGTTGAAGAACGGTGAAGGAAAACATCGTGAGGAAACCTGCATACCATAGCGATTTATAAGAATTTCTATGGTATGTAAGTCCGCCAACCCGCACTAGGCCAGCGTGGTGGACTATATGGCCTAACCACTCTCAATCGTATCCTCGATTGTAGAGTAGGCCCGTGTCCTACAGTGGGGCGTAAAATAAGATATGTTTTTGTAAATATCTAAAAACCCTGAACTTCCTAGGCTTTGTAACTTTTCTGTATTAATCTTGGAACAAACCTTACCCCAACAATGCAAAACTAATTGATGTAGACGAGATTCGAAGTACTAGGCACAGCGCCATACAAAAACTGGCCATGTCCTTTGTTGAAGTTACATTATGTAAATACAATATATAAACCTAAGAGAATCAGCAATCGAAAAAGGCTTTCAATTGTATCCTTCGTATTATAAATTTGGCACGCACATATACAAGTTTTCCTTGGTATTTGTTAATTTATTCGATTAATTTATTTTATTTGTGTCAAATTTACTAAAGATAATCTTAAAATAGAGTTTTGGGAAATATTGATTTTTATCTTTTCTTTCGAACTGCATAACTGAAAAAATTGCAGGTCGATACAGACGTCCGAAGTATACAAATATAGTAGAACAGACCAAGATTCAGAAAAATAAGATTTCAACGCAGGATCTAGCAGGATTTCGTAGAAATTTAGGGTTTTATAGTGCGTTCCATACATCAAAAATCTAAAATATTTTTTTTAGCCAAAATTATAGGGTTAAACAAAAATGTACAAAGAATAAATATTGTAAGGAATGATAATATCGAACCGTTGGCGTCAAAATAAATTGGAAATTCCGAAAAAAAATCGTGTCACAAAAAATTGCCATTTCGACTCAGTGGGCCGGGCCGCTAGTAATAAATAAATCATTGCTTTTGTTCCTTAATACTAAAGTGACTTATGCAATTGTGGATGTCTCATTAGGATAAAGATGTACATAAAAAAAACGAAATAATGTAAACTAAAAATATAAACTGTAATCGATTAAGAAATACAAACAAATAGTATCGATATCTCGTTAATAATCGGATATTGTACTAACCGATTTATTTGACATCATCCCTATTTCACAATTTTGAGATATGTCAAATGGAACTTTTATAATTAGATAGATAGTAGATGTATTTGCTCACTTTGTTTCCGATGGAGAAATTACTATTGACATTTTACTATATGTCAATAAAGTTTAAGAGCTTATTTTCATAGCTTTATAATCCAAATAAAATATAATCACAATTCCAAAGTACACAAATACAACACACAAAGTTGTTTAAACTTGGAAAAAATGAAACGTCAACGGTACTTATTAGTATAGTTGAATAGGACTAATATTTATTATATAAGTAACACAAAGTATACACAAACCTTTGAAATTATAAAAATCCTACATATTGTATTACATATTATGATAAGATCAGTAGAAACACATAAAAATACGATTTAGTTAGCTCTATTATAAATGGTAGAGCCACGCTATATCCAGTCTTGACATGAATGGACCGGCTTATTCGTATCACTCACAGAGTACATTTTATAAACTAAAAGTATCACTGTCTCACAGAAAGCCGCCTTGAAGTAACATGTAACAACTTTGTTATCAAGTTTCTATCGATCGTTGAGCCTACCTGCAGTTTAAGGTTATTATTCGTTAAAAAATTAAAGTCATCACATGAAAAAGAAAATTCCAGTTGCAAATTAATAAACAGTATTTTTAACAAAATATACTATGAAGCTTCTGTTAAAATATCTCCAATTATTTTTCAACGGAGGCGTTTAAAGTTTGTATTCCTGTTAAAAATATAGGCAATGTTAGTGAATACATTGCCAAATATTAGAAACTAGGCGACAAAATAAAAATATACATTTTTTTATTGCAATGAATGGCGAGACGAACTTGTCGGTCGCCTTTCAAACCTGAACACAACAGTGCATTTACACTGCTGTTTGGCAGGAGAAATAGACATTGCCAGATACCATGGCGGCCTATTACCTATGAGAGATCTACAACCAGTTAGTGTTATATTTTTTAATTCTGCTTGTAATAATACATTCCATATATCCAATGTCAGTAAGCCAGTATTGGTGTGTCATTTACGTACACCAATAAATTACTTAACATGTCCAAATTAGGGGAAAACTAATAAAAATAAGTTCAAATTCTTATTAGTGAGTTAACGGTTACTAAACTACAAATAAACCCCAAGTATTTTACGGTGGTCGAACGTAATTTACGGGGCTGTAAAAATAACGTAACTACGTGATTGACGTACCACTTCTGCACGTGTATTCACTATTTTTATTAATAATAACAACCCCTCTTCTTTGTGGGGTAGGGTCCGTATATTAACTGAAAATATGGAGACATTTTGTAGTTGAATCACTTTTTAAACGCGACAAAGAGAGCGCATATTACAATGCACGTAGTTTAAAGTATTTTGCGACGTTGGTGCAGTACCAGAGTGTGCTTTGTGTACGCAGTAAGAAGAAAGTTTCTGGATTCGATTCTTAGGCCCACCAATCAATATTTTGTGAGTTTTTAAGTTTGAAAAACGTTATTGCAGTTAAAGGGGTCAATAGCAGAATATTAGCTAGGTCTAGCGATAGATTTGGGCTCTAGGATTTATCATAATGTTGGAAGTTGGAATTCAAAAAATATTAGCGAAATGTGTATGGCATTATTACACCTCAGTCGGCCCAATTAAAAATGCACATGCTTGTATGTATTACTTATTACCAATGAACTTTAAGTAATATTTCCAATTGGTAACTTATCCAAAATTAATGTGAACACATGGCCACCGCAGTGCTACCCGGGCGCGGATAAATCAACTTGACATTTTACAAGTCTTTGTTCCATTTCGTGTTTACGTCTTTAGCTTTATTTTTATTCATTTTATTATAGTCAAGATGTTTACAAATTATTCTAATTAATATAATTAAGATTAGCCTATAAATGGTAACTTCGACTGGAAAAAACTAGCAAATAAAAAGTTGAATATAAAAACTGTACTACAGTAAAATAAGTTGAAGAGAAAATCGAGAGTGTTGATGATTGTTTTCAAGTCTATATAATATTTGTCAGTATCAGTCTCTATGTAAAATAATTGAGATTCTATGCAGCTTAAGAATTACAAAACAAGGATTTTAACAACCTGAAAATCTATATTGTTCTTTTCAAGAGCCTTTTCAACTAGGGATCTCGTCAATTATTCTCTCATGCGTTCGCACGCCTACCCTAAACCCTAAAGAAAAATTACCAAAACAATTATCAAAGAAATTTTAATTGGAATCCCTTTGCCCTCCCCAAACGTTTACCCTCTAACAAAGGTTAAAGAGAGCTCTTATACACAATAGCACAACCCCTCGTATGGGGTTGTAAAGACAGGGGGTGATCTTGTGACCACCCCGTTAATGTCGGTATGAATATTGATGAATGTTTTGTGTTTTTTGGCATGTGTTATATGAGATTTGTTTGTATAGGTGCTTTGTTAAAATTTTTCGATTATGTTTGGTTGTATAGTATCTTATGTCTGTAAAAAACCTTTAGATCTTATTAGTTGTGTATTTTATGACTGTGATCTTGATGAATCAGAAAACTAAGCCATTTAACTTATGGAACTGTGATTAAAATTCATAGTTAGATCTTTATTTTTCTCGAGGTGTTCTTGCGATAGTATTGTAAAACGTGAAGATCCCTAATTTTTGGACCTTAATTTTATATTACAAATATTTTATAACATGTGGCTTGGTAATCATTCCAAAAACAAGTGCCAACCCACATTACGCCAGGTGGTGGTTTATATGTCTTAACCACTAACACTTAAACGTATCCTCGATTGTAGAGGTGGCCCGTGCCGTGCAGTGGGATGTACATGAAAAAAACTATGTAGATTTAAGCTTTAGGCTTTCAATTTAGAGCATATGACGCCCGACAATCATACAATATTTAATACCAAACTCAAAAAGTTTAGTGCTTTAATACCTCCTTAACAATGTGAAGGAAACAGACATCTTTCATGACCTCGATGATTCTTCAAGAACTTCGTAGAAATTGCATTATTGTAGTAACATCGAGTGGAAGTGCGGTGCGGGCGTCAGCTGCGCGCACGTGTCCCCAGGAAGTTCCTACACGCGCCATTGTTCCCGGACACCCGGGGGTCTTGCGTAAAGGTCTTGTATCTTTACTATAGGGGGGTTTTTGACGATCATTGTAACTATATATACGTAATACTGGTGGTAGGTCTCCCATATGTCAGGCCGCCTGAGTGTCAATTTCTCCCACCAAACAGTCCTGTTGCGTTCCAATTTGAAGGACTTTGTTGCTGGAGTAATTACTAGACATATTGAGACTTAACATATTAGAACTCAGGATGGCAAGCTCAATGGAATGCCTAGCATTACTTGGTAATTTACGGTGCTGTTTGGTTTTGCTAGTGTCTATGAACGGATGTATTGCTTGCTTATCATCAGACTATTGGCAGGCACGTCTCACCATTCGTTGCAATTTGAAAAATATATGAAAAGAAATCGAAATTTGTATTTATTGAATCCATAAAATGTCATACACTATTTAGATTCAGTCACTTTTTTCCTACCACCCGGTTCACAAGGCTGTTTTCGCCAGAGAAAAACGGGCAAGAAACTCTAGCGTTGCTCTTTTCAAAATAAATTTACAATACAGTGACCATACAGGAGTTGAAATTCAGAGCATTTCATAAATTATTTATAGTAATATATAATGCTGCATGTGACCTATTATAATATCGTCATATCAATATATAATAATAAGAGAATATCACGGGTCACGACGCGACGGTATGGTTTTTTAGGCAGTATTATTTTAAAGCCTAATTAAAATATTCCGCTACATAAGCACATGTAATTCGTGTCAAAAATATCTTGGAATATGCTTACATCCTGCATACATTTTATACTAACACTATTCCATATTTTCTAGTAATACTTTGAGACTAATTTTATCTGTTATTTAAAGTGGTAGAGCTATGTAGAGTTTTGAATTAGTAGTTCAATCATCATCATCATCATCATATCAGCCACAGGAAGTCCACTGCTGAACATAGGCCTCCCCCAATGATCTCCACAATGACCTGTTGGAAGCGGCCTGCATCCAGCGACTTCCTGCGACCTTAGTCAGATCGTCCGTCCACCTTGTGGGCGGGCGTCCGACACTTCGCTTGCCTGTACGTGGCCTCCACTCGAGAACCTTTCGGCCCCAACGGCCATCGGTTCTACGAGCTATGTGCCCGGCCCACTGCCACTTCAACTTGCCAATCCTATGGGCTATGTCGGTAACCTTGGTTCTCCTACGGATCTCCTCATTTCTGATTCGATCTCGTAGGGAAACACCGAGCATAGCCCGCTCCATGGCTCGTTGAGTGACTTTGAGCCTTTTAATGAGGCCCACAGTGAGAGGCCACGTCTCGGTGCCGTATGTCATCACTGGTAACACACAACTATCGAAGACTTTCGATAGTTGTGTGTTTCGATAGTTTCTTTCGATAGTTGTGTAGTTCAATAAGAACATTAAAAAGCGAGATTGGTTTTTTTACTTAATAATTTTTTTTATGCTTTTTATTGCGCTTGATTTAGGGCCTAGATTTTCAAAGATCACAAACTCCCAATTGTATTTAGTATTTATTTTTAAACAGCAGTATTACATACATTTCCTAACCTGTTTTCTTGTTTTCAAACCGTTTAAAAAATATAATAAGTTACTACTTTAAAAATGGAACGCAATTTAATTTTCGAATCCTGGTTTCGTATTTATTTTGGTCCTGCGCTAATAATAAAGCTCTCGCGAAAAAGGTCGAATGCGTTAAAATTAAAACAAATCGAAATGCATTTGCGCAGCATCGAAGGGTGGCACCCTCACGCCACGTGCGGTTATTTTCTGCTTTTATATCGCTTTGCTAATTTATGCCGGTGTGATCGGGGTTACCGGCTGATCGGAACCGGTTGTCGCCGGTACTTACCGGTTTTTACGGGAGCCTAGACGTTTCTTTGTTTGCCAGATTGAAATAATGAAATAGCTTTCTTCACAATGTTTGAGGTGTCGACTGCGCAGGATGCGAGACCGGTTTGTGATGGTTCAATTATAATTTTATTCGATTGTTTGAGATTCTGTAGTGAGATTGTTAATTACGTATTTGATTGGGTCAGAAATAATGCAGTTTCTTTCGAATGTTTTGATTCCGAATTGATGGCATAATTAATACGTTAATGTATTTACTCATTCTCGAGTCATTAACCGTTAATATTAAACAAGCAATACGTGACATGTTAAAAACAAATCAAGTTATGCATCTCGATTTCAATTTTCTCAGCTACTTTTGTAATTGCATACAGTTAAAACGAGCCGGCTACAAAGCAAAAAACTGCGTATAAAAACTTTTTTTTTGCACAAATGTTCGCTCGGGATATAAACAAAAGAAAATCAGGCCCAAAACCGATAGGTGGCCGTCCTGCGATGCAGGGCGCACACACACAGCGGTGGCCCTTCGCAACGTCCCGCCGAACCAATCAAGTCGCAACTTGCACAGGATGTATGGGAGTAGTGTCGCCGGCGCGACCGCTCCAAGCCTCGCCGCTCATTCGTGCGCCGGCCGTCGCGTGCAGCGGTACTGTCAGTCGCGTTGTCGCGTTTAGTGAACGAGTGTGTGTTATGAACAGACAACATGGTGCGTAGCTTATCCCAATGGACGAAGACGCTCAGCTTCCCGGCAAGGCTGTCGCCGAACCGCGCCTCCAAGGAGAGCGTCGGCAACGGGCACCCGACCTCCCCCGGCGTGTCGCCGACTCCCAGCTCGTCCTCGCTCCCCCAGGGCTCGGACAAGACCATCTCGCCGATCCCCATCACAGAGATCAGCCAAATCGTAAGTCCCCTTCACATTCCCCACGCGTCCCCTCAGAAAAGTGTCGGGAAAATTTGTTGATGCGGGAAAAGGCCGTTTCACATGCAGCTTCAACGCGACGCGCGGTTTGCATACGAAACGATTCATTACAAACAAAAACTTGCGGTAACAATTCTACGTAACGTGTTGCTAAGCTTGCTTATGGCATATCTGATTATATTACTGAATATCTTCGCACGCGTAATGGGAATTTAAGATAGTCATTCACATTTCACACACGCGGACTAGACAGGTTGTATCTAGGCGAAGGAACCTAGACTACGCAGCCTAGATGCACCTGAATAAAATGTCTATGATCATAAGGCAATAAAAATGGCGACGATTATATTAACCTACTTTTGAATGAAACAATGAAATTCTTCGCGTGGTGGTATTACACCATGTTTACAATATTGTTTAGATGACACAATTTATATAACTCATGCTTTTATTGTGAAATTCAAATACCTGAGCGATCAGATACAATTATCTCACGATGTTAACATGCTTTGTGCATAGCCCGATAATTAATGAAATGTCTATGACCAACAAGTTGCTATAAAAGAAATCTTGGACGAAGACCCATTCATAAAAGAAGCATTTATATTATGTTCAATTCCATATGAAAAGATGTATATCTGAGAAAGTTCCACTGAAACGTGGTGCACGGGTTCAATAATTTTCTTTTGTTTACAAATAACATTCAAATTGGATAACTTACAGTTAAGTTTAACTGTGTCCCCGTATAAGTCAAGTTTATTTTTTATGTCGCCACACCATATCAGGCGCAACCCTGTGCCGAATAATCAAGTGTCGTTTGTATTAAATTATTATTGATCGATTGACGGTTTTGTTATTGATACTTGTGAACTTGTCTTCGGCAGCGGTCGATGGATGCGAGAGCGAGCGATCGAGTGTGAAATGTAATATAGTAGATGTCTCTCAGTCACCGTTATGTCCCCCTTGCGTTCACCTTGCCAAGGCCGCGACGAGATTCGAGTTTTTGCAAAGCATGAAAGCCCATGACTTTCACCTTTTGAGTATTGCCTTTCTAAATACTCAGGTCTATTTTCGTGAGATGCGATGAATTTAGGTCTTATGTTTTATCTGCTGTAAATGTTTAGATCTTGTTATGTTTAGTTCATGAAATGGTTTTAGAATTTGAAATTTATGTACTAATCATTGACAACTTTGGTCATATTATTCCGTGTTATCAACATTTCAATAGTTTTTTTTTGTAGAGAACTGGGTTATTTATTTTAACTTGAAATAAAGTTTTCTATATATTTATTTAAGGCATGTCAATATTCATGTGCATGAAAATAGGTTTATATCAAATTAAATCAAGTTATTATATTAAAGAACTGGACACATGAACACCCAAAATAAAACAAGTGGAGATCTCTTCAAGTTAAACAAGATATCAGACGGACAAAGACATTACATTTCGAGAGCGAAGGTATAAAAAACTGTTAAAATTCGACGCAAAACAGTAACTTCTGTAGTAAATCTCACGTTGTGGGTCGGTTGTAAAAGTTTAATTTGTTGTAGCGGGTTATTGTATTATCTCGCACATCGCACGTGACATTCCCATACTTCACGTTGTCATCTTAACGTCACGTAAATTAGATTTGAGTGAAATTGATTTAAAGATCATAATTTATAGATGGCGTTAAAATCAATTTTACAAACAGATGACATGGTTTGTTCGTTTGAATTTAGAATGTGTCTGAGACATCTTTTAAACTTTTTTGAAAATGGAATGAAATGTCTTGCATTTATTGCAGTTATTGACCTCAATTGCGTCTATTTCATAAAAAAAATGCTCATTCAAGATAACCCATATTTGCTGATAAATTGCGAATTGGAAAAACGTTAGAACCGTTGGAATCCATTACCCGTTTTTTAAGCTTTGAGTGTAATGCCCGATTGTCGCATAATTCCCACGCAGATAGTCATATTTATTCAAAAGTCTCGCGCCTAGTTTTAAATAGATAAGTCAGAATTATCAGCCATCAAAGATTCCGATGTGTATCGCAAAAAAGTGCACAGGAATATCTTATTCTTATATGATTTTATGACTATGAAGTTTAATTTTTACGAATACTAATTTATGCATTCATGCTCGGTTTTTGTTTACCTACGTAATTCTCTGTATTTATATGTATGTAGGTATATAGGTACGAAATGTATGACGACAGTTAAATTACAAAAATGTCCAACATTTTTACGCTGACGCTCACATAGTAACTGAATAATATCGCAATGAGTCAGTACAGAGGTATGTTGACAGATAAGTATCTATGAAATAGTAAATGTGTTCTATACGTGACATATAATTGAAGAATATAATTAGCACGAATCGAACAAACATAATAAACCCAGATTAACGATTGTAAGTGCGTGGTAGCCTGTTGGTAAACGGACTAGACGCGGCTGCCAACATGTTCACGGTGGTCGCGGGTTCGAATCCCAGGGCACACCTCTGACTTTTCGGAGTCATGTGTGTATTGATAGTCAATCACCACGCACTAAAACGGTGAAGGAAAACATCGTGAGGAAACCTGCATACCATAGCGATTCATAAGAATTTCTATGGTATGTAAGTCCGCCAACCAGCACTAGGCCAGCGTGGTGGACTATATGGCTTAACCACTCTCAATCGTATTCTCGATTGTAGAGTAGGCCCGTGCCCTGCAGTGGGACGTATATGGGCTGATACAGATAACGATTGTAGGTAGATAATCAACCGTAAACCCTCATACAATATGGAGAATTATAAAAAAAAAACTAAAAAATCGATCTAAGCAGCTGGATAGTATAGAAAAATTGTAAATATCTGCTGAAATTATTTTTCAAATTAAAAAGCTAATCTATTAGCCTTCATATTTGATTCAATTGAGATAGGTTAAAATATTAATTTTATTTTCAATGCTTATCCGGATGGGTGTAAAAATCCAATCATGAAACTGAATAATAGTTTCAGAGCGGAAATAATGTTGTCCTTTGCCGAAATGAATTTTCAACATAATAAAGAGAATTGGTCAAATATTTTGCATGTCGTGTACAATTTCGGTATTTTACAATTTGCAGCATTCTTATTACATGGAACCTTGAATTTGTAAGAATATTATTTTATTGTAATTTTCTAGCCTCTTTATACATTCCTAAAATATCACACAAATATTGCAAGGCAGCAAAACATCTCAATTTGACGACCCGGTTCTTCCCGATCCTTATTTTTTGTAATCTTTGTCCGTTGACTATATATCGTAATGACGTCATAGCCTATCAAAACCAAAACACAGACTCGCGGGCCAGTTAGTTGGTTTATCAATGCACCTAAAACGGTTTCTTGGCTGGGACACTTGCATACTAAATTCCGTGCATACGAAATGCTTTGCAACCGTTAGTAGTCTTCATAGGACTTAGGTTTAATTGTAAGCTACAACTATGGAAAAACTAGATAATATAAACTCATCCGAAATCAAATATTTCTTATTTTGTAATTATATAGAAAAAAAGACATGAATATATAGGACCACACCTATCGCTATTGAAACACGTAGGTCGCATTACTTAATCACAATAAATTTCATAGAAAGGTGGGTGACTATAAAACGCTTTGTAAAATTGCATTTAAATAGTTTACAGCAGTTTTATTTTTACAACGAAAACTACTTAGTTTTGTATTGTGACTTTGCACATAATCGACTAAATAGGGTAATATGTCAGAGGTAATCGACTATTGTTACAACCCTGCGCCGGACGGCGGGTGCGTAATCGAACGCAATCCGCATTCCATATTCGAATTGCACACCGGCCGCGAATTCTTGACATTGTTCATTCTGTATGCGACGAAATCGATAAATGAGTATTTTGCTTCATTCTATGTGTTAATATTTTGAAACTTATACATCGTTTTTTGTACGAGGTCAAATGTTAGCTTCTGTCTTCATCTTGTTATTTTAGTCCACATAAGATATTACATTGACTTTTTAATATTTTATGACTGGCATATAGACTTAGCTCCCATAAGGCAAGAAATTGTATCTTTCTCTTAATATTTTGGGGCTGTTCATTTGATAGTGATCGATGACAATAATCGATGAAAGTACACACAAAGCACAATCGATATCTTACCGAGAATACATAAAAGTCGTTACATTTTAAAAGTAACTGTCAAAACTGGCGCGTAAAATGGCTGCGTTATTAATGGCTTTCTTTCTGAGATTTTTTATTTTATTACGCATTTAATTTATAATCGAGATGAGGTCACGCCGGTTTGACATCTCGCCGATCGGACAAAGGAAGGCATATGTGAATTATGAAGAGCCGTTAACGGTCCGGTAATGCGCGTTGATTGGCCATTTCGAATTATGTTGTATTTTATTGCCTGATTTTATGACGTTTTGTGTTATGGAAAGAAATTTAATTGAGAGTACTGTGTTTTAATTACGCTGTGGTTTGTATTTTACTGATATTCATTGACATGTGTGTAATATTTATTTAGATATATTTTGAATGTGCACTTGTATTAATTTTAAGCGTATAATGTAGCGTAAACGTTATATGCTAGCTTGCCTGCTAATTCGCTTATTTTAATTTTAATCCGATCAAAACTTGTTCGTCAATGGAGAATTCTAAATGGAGAATTCTCACTAAGATAAATTCTTAAGGTTAAGGTCAAACTTAAGTAATTCTCTTACATTATGTCTTATCTACATTATCTGTACACTTGATGATACCGCACGGAGATGATATTTTTAGCTCACAGAGGTGGCAGGTGGCTGAACCTGTCTGCCTCATATCCATTTGAATATAACTAATGTTTACATTACGGCTTGGAAATAACTTACTCCTTTTATAGATAGTTTTAGAAAAATACAGATGGACTACTCATTACTACCTTTAATGTAGTAAGTCCACTGCCGAGCTTAGATCTTTCGGGATAATACAAGTAATTTAGATACCTTTGAAGATGTTTGGAAAAATCTGTGTATGTACATTTTTTTTCACATTCCAAAGGCTCTATGTCGTAATATTTAGATTGAATTATTCAACATAAGGCTTTTTTTCGCTTATACGTATAATTTGTCGTGTCGGCCATATTTATTAGGTTTGATAATGTGTGAGGAACATCTGCGCGTCGAATTCCTCGGAGCCATGTGTACATCGATGGGAAACCGACCGTGCACACACGGACATACAAAAAAATACTTATTATGTTGAGTTAAACGTGTACTGGGCCGCCCATGTGTCCATTTCTAATGATGCACATGCGTGGTTGGCGGCACGGTTGTTACCCACAGTAGCTAAGGCTTGAGGCGTATCATCATCATCATCATCATATCAGCCACAGTAAGTCCACTGCTGAACATAGGCCTCCCCCAATGATCTCCACAATGACCTGTTGGAAGCGGCCTGCATCCAGCGACTTCCTGCGACCTTAGTCAGATCGTCCGTCTGAGGCGTATGCCTTTTCCTTATTTTTAATGGCCTTCGTTTTTGACACACCTTATAGGAGAATTACAAAAGTAGGAAAGAAATAAAGATTTTGAGACTTTTGTCACCCATGAATTGCCATATCACGTCTGTATTCTATACGGGTAGGCAGAGACTATATTCTTGCAATAATCAAAACAATTTTCAGCATTCAAAAACATCTGTCAACACTCACCTATAAAAACTTTTTTATGTACGTGTTGCAATGCGCTGCTACAAAGGCTGGCCATTGAATAGGAGCATAGACAAGGGTGCGTTTTTTTGACGTCAGCTGTTGCACCCTAACTACTGGACAATTTAATGGTAAGACTCAAGAAGCTTATACCCAAATGGAGATTGCATTCCGTATATAAAAGTGAAGCACAAAAATTTGACCTCGAATGACTTTGCTGTTGCCTGCTATCCTTTTCTTTCACGTGACAATGAATGAAAATGACTGTTTGTTCATTCATTGTCACTCGAAAGAAAAGGATAACAGGCAACAGCGACTGCATTCAAGGTCAAATTTTTGAGCTTCAGTGTTTTATACGGAATACAATCTCCATTTGGGTATAAGCTTCTTGGTAAGACTCCATACGGAATTCTTTATTTGAATTAATTAAATGCATTGAAATATGCAAATTGAGTTGTTCCCGAAGGATTATTAATATTATCATAGTGGTATAATTTTATTTCTATAATACACCTTTCGCCTTTGACGAGTTGTTTGACCTTTGTTGTCGTTTTTGATGGCCTTCATTTTAAAGTAAAGCGATAAAATCTACGACATTTTATTTCTAAATATAAAAATAGTAATTACATCATTTGAATACAGGATATTATTATATTGACTACATTTGTCAAAATATTTTGCTGCCATAGTTAAAAAGCCTTAAAATATATTCGCATACGTTTTTTACTTTGATAAACGTAATCTGCACTCCTTTATAAAGATACACAAGCGGAAGTGATACATGTTATTCAATAAAATGCTTTCAAGACGACATTAAAGACGCCAGATAAGCACTGAAAACTAAAATCAGCAAAAAATACTCAACAACACACAATATCGAATGTCTTGGATGCGGCGGTGGTTGGTGATAAGAGGTAGAGGAAGCGGTAGCGGAATAAACGCTCTATAATCAACTGTAGTAATTGTTATTGAAATAACAAGAGTGTTTTTTGGAACTAAGTTGTTAATACTATCAAATTTATGATTGAATCTTTATTCTGCTGAGGCGGAGACAATATAAAATACTATTGCTATTGCATTGGTAAGAAATATGGTCAGTAATTAAACAACATTTAATGCAACTACTCTATTTAATACCATACTAAAAATTATGAGAATTCATAATAGCATTATTTTTGTAATACCTTATGTTATCAATTTTGTTTCACTTTACTTATCAGTTGACATAAAATGCACTGAGATAAATGCGTTTATCTTAAAAAAAATAAAATTCAGATAGTTCTTGCAACTGTATTGGGACATATCAAAGATATTCCGAAACAATATTATCCTCTGTTTCATATTATGCAGATAAACACGGTATTTTATCTCGTTTCGGTTCTTGAACAACAAACGTTGCGTGCGGTTCTGTTAGCATCTAAATTATTACACGTATTACACTCGCATACCTGTGATACTATGTTTATGAAATTAATTTGAGTTCCAGGGAAAACAACGGTAATTATAAAATTATATCTTCATTATTAACAGCTGGGATGTTTTCACCCTTTCATTGACAGCCTATCAAAGACTCTGGATGGATTACAATATGATTTATACTAAATTTGTTAAAAAGCTATAGTCTACTAATAAAATCTTTTAATTAGTCTTATATGAAAGTACTTATATGGAATTAATCAAAAAGTACTTAAATGTATCCGCTAAATCATCTACAATGTAATCGCATTCTAAACGGATGCGATATTCGATACGAAGGATATCTCGATACCCACATCACTGTATGATGTGAAAATATGAACCCGCCACGGATGCGCAAAAAAACACATGATAACATGACGTTTCCGCCTCGGGCTTACACTCCATCAAAAAAGAAAGGAGGTTTAGAATTGATAATGAATTTACTAAAAAGGATTTTTGAATATCGACTAAAAAAGATTTGTATCGTTATTTAAAAAAATTAATAACTTTTAAGGAATTCTTGTCATTATCAAAGACCTTCAAAATGTGTTAGGCTCTCCAGGTGTTGAGGGTACCATGGCGCCCATAGCTGGCTGTAATCACTTTTCGCCAGGTGGTGCCCTTGTAATGTTGCGATCGTAATTTGATAAAAAAACTGTTAATCATTTCGTTCAAAATTATTAATTAAATCAAATTTAAAAACTTTTTTAAAAGAAGGTTAAATTAATTTGAGTTTGTATAAAATAATATTTAACACCGGCTGTTTACAATTTTATTCTGTTTGCTGAGTTGGAAAAAACAAATGTCGATTTTGGAAAGCCAACTGCGTTCGAAATTTAAAAATTCCAGCGATACCACCTGCACGCAGCAGATGTTCGGACACATTAGCGGAAGGGCGCTTTAAATTGTATATTTCGGAAGATTTTCGAATGCACGCGCGCCATTGAAACGAACAGCTGACGGCTGCGGCATGTCAAAAAAGTCTACCTGCACTAAAGAGGATTTATTGAAAATGCAACCGCGATCAGCTGATGCCGGCATATGGTGTCGTTTTTGTTGTTGCAAGGTTATTGAATATTTTTTTGTGCCTATAAAAACAGTCTTTGCCGCTAGCGAGTGGCAGTATTACGTTACGTACATCTGCTTTTATGTAATAAAAACTCTTTATTAACATTTTCTGATGAGTGTTGCAAATAAGATTAGCCAATCTAGCCATTTAGAATTAAGGTAAATCAAAGCATTCTTTAGGATTATTTTAGCACCACCCATCCTAAGCCAATAATACCAACTGTCACGAAAAAAATCCCAAACGGCCCATATTTCCCCCAGACTTATTCAAAGAAAACATTTTTTATAGACCTGGCAACATTGAAGTAACTCAAAGAGCTACTTGAGATTTATTTATAAAAGATCCAAACAAAGGCAGCTCGCGTCGCGGGTAACGTCTGTTTTGTGTCCGCGGCCCTTGTGTTTGTTGGCTCACGCCGTAGGGCCCTTTGCTCTCAGCTCTTTCAGATCTTTGATACTGTAAATAGACTGCACTAATTTATGTTACCAGATCATTTTGGATGCTGTCCCAGTTTTTCCACATTTTGGCGCTTTGACTTTCGTATCAAAGGAATTGATGCTAGCTCGTTTTCCTTTGATGGAGTTGTGTAAGACTATGTGTTTGTAATGACGTAAAGTACAAAGTTTTCTAATCTGTTTTGTTTCATTGCAGGTGTGATGATCTTTTAGGTCTAAAACACTAATCTATTATCTTTTATTTGCGAAGTAGACACCTCATCATTATTTCACAACATTATCTACACTTCAAATTTCAAGTCCCTTATGTTTTTTCTTAAACATAATATACATATTATGTACTTTGAAATACAATTTTATCTAAACTCATAATCTACAGTTCGTGAGAACCTCGACAATACTTTAAACATCAAATGATCGTAAATAACACACTTCAATCAAATCGTTCCAAAATGTTTCATTTAACTCCATAAAAGAGACAAGATTATATTTTACGAAGACGTTTTGGATCCTACTGTTATAATTAAATGCAGTTTACAAACGGAAAGGGTTTCAAATGCATCAATCAAAATGTCCGTGATTACGCGCCAATTATCATTTTTCAAAGCTGGCAACCCGTTATTTGGCACGTCCCTTATTTTTGAACGGTTCTTTAAAATAATAATCATACATTTTCAATGGTCCTGATCCCCTCGATCTTATCAGGATAGTGGGAGACCGTGAGACTGTTTTATGTATCTTGTTATTTTATTCTCACAAAAAACACTTTGTTCATTAGGTATTTCTAATATTGTATCTAAATTTTCAGTAACTTATCAGTAATCAAATTATACTATAATATTATTTGTCTAATTTTGACGTTAAATAAAATAAAAATAAGGTTCCTAAAAAGGACAAAACCACTCTATAATTTTCTGAAACAGACTATAATTCCTGGATTTTAAAACATGATGATATTACATTGCATGGAAAAATAGGAAGCCAAATTTTCTCCCGCTTTTAACGCTTATTATTATCACTCAACACCCACCGAAAGTTACGGTTGCATGACCAACTCACATCAGTCGTATAATATCATTAAACTATGAAGATTGCTGGTCATAGGTTTAATTCATCGCCATTAATTTGATAGAAGCTGATGGTAGATTAATTACGGTAATGTTATAAATATTGTGAGGCTTCCCCCACGAGAATTGAGATGCGTGCGGTTAGCTACATGGTAAAAGGATTGGGTGTGGTGAAATATGGTATTTAAGGGCTATACGAAATAATATTTTTCGTCAAGTTTTGTTTGGAATATAGGTTCGAAAAATTTTAAATTAGTTAACATTAGAATTAAATTGGATAATTAGTAGTTTTAAATTATTTATTGTCTCACGCATGTGAAGCGTCAAAGAAAAACGAATAAGCTTCAATTTCACAATTAAGGCAGTTGTGCGTCTGTCATCTCATCCTATTAGTTTCGTAATGATGAATTGTGAAAATAATCAGTATAAGGAAATAATTGTTATTTTGGAAGTATATTTTATTATTTTACTGTATGTCTGTATCTGTATCAGCCCATTTGCGTCCCACTGCAGGGCACGGGCCTACTCTACAATCGAAAGTACGATTGAGAGTGGTTAGGCCATATAGTCCACCACGCTGGCCTAGTGTGGGTTGGCGGACTTACATACCATAGAATTTTTATAAATCGCTATGGTATGCAGGTTTCCTCACGATGTTTTCCTTCACCGTTTTAGTGCGTGGTGATTGACTATCAATACACACATGACTCCGAAAAGTCAGAGGTGTGCCCTGGGATTTGAACCCGCGACCACGGTGAACATGTAGGCAGTCGCGTCTAGTCCGTTTACCAACAGGCCACCACGCACTTCCACTTCACGCATTATTTTACACTCGACATTATAATATTATGTGCATTGGGTCTACCTATTTATATAAAATACCTCAAAAACAATCTTAATATAAGGATATTAATGTGAATGAAGAAGCGAATTCCAAAAAATAAAAATATTAGACGTGCTATAGTCTCGTCCTAAGTCTAAGTCGATAAAGAGGTGAATATTAATAAGGAAAGTATTTATTGTTATTAGGAATAAAACAACAATTAACACTGTCAATCCCAACCATTAACGAGAATTTATTGTCATCAAATAAAACTAAACATCCTTTAAATCCTATACAATAAATGGTATTATCGACAAATCGGCTCTTAATTGACCGGATGCTCAGCCATATTTAAATATGGCGGCACAATCGAATCGCGATCCGAATAATCCGACCGCACATGATTTCCGGTGTCTTGACCGACCGTAGATGACATTCTGATCCTTAACACGTGTGTACAAGTTTCATAATTGTCTACACAGTAAAGAAGTAATGATATAAATTTTCGTGGGAATGTTTTGAATTGTAATAAAGTATTTTAATATATGAAGAGTTTACCGACAGTACACGGGAATAAGCTTACATTTAACTTTGCTATTAAATAAGGTAACGGTACACAAAAGTAACTTGATTAGGTATTTCACGGTCAATAAATTTGTAAATTAAAAATTGAGAGTAGAAATTGAGTCATGATAGAGGTATACAAGGAGACGGCTGTATGTAGGCTAATTCCTATAAATAACTTTGAGAATCTTCAAAATACTATAATCAACAGTATTCATTCTATGGGTAATTTTGATGGATTTTTAAAAGAAAGCCTCATGTCAGTAAATACAAACAAACATTACTCATCACTTAAATATTCGAGTCCGCCCCTCCCTAATTTATTGGTCCGTACGCGAGTTGAGAGTTTGAATTCCATATTACAACGGACCCAGACTTTTATCGATTCTTAGGATGATCAGAAACGTGTTGGCTTGTGCGTAAAGACCTCCAAATTCATCAGGAAAGGTAGAAAAGTGAATATTCTTCCGTTGCTAATGAAGCTTGGAAGATGCAGAAGTGAAGAAGGTAATGATATCTGCGCATTGTTGCTAGATAACAAAATAGATCCAATTGAATGGAATTTTGATAAAAATATTGATGAAACAGTGCATTTTACTGTATGTAATTTAATATCTCCCACCAGCGAAACTGTTGAACTTGTCTATTCAACACGAGGATCAACGAACTTCGATCGAATAATGTCTTTTACTTTTTAAATTGTTTTAATCGAATTTACTCTGCTCATAATATTTGCGTCTGTTTATTTAGCGTGAGGAATCACGATCACATTTCGATAATACGACCGTATCGAAGTGCACCGGTTTTGCATAAAAAAATAAATAAAAAACGTAATGCCATTTGGAGTCTGGTAATTGTATCCGCCATGTTGTTTTTGTTATAAATTTGTCGCGTTAGCGGCCATGTTGCATTCATATCGAGGTTTTTGTTATTTACAGTTTTAAAATAATGGTTGTTACTTAGGTTTAATGACGCTTTGCTGACATTAATACATTATAATGTTGCAATCATTTTAATAGATTTGGATCACCAAATCTTGTGTTTGATTTTTCTGATTCTTTGGATAAACTCATAGCCTTGAGGTCGTTAATCTCGAAACGAGGAGTGGTTTAGGGGGAAGTGAGGGAGGGACACTGACATATGAATTTGCGTCGTTAAATTTTTATAAGTACCTAAAGACTTCTCACCTTAGTAAGACCAGCAAAGGTAATACAGTCACACACAAACTAGGATTTAATTTATTATGCGTGCCAGATGTTCGCGACGTGATACCACAAATGCGTACTCGAAAATTGTGACTCATAAATATGTGAGTGGAATTCACGAAGTTTTCTACTAAGCTTACCGGAGATTGCGCCATTTACAACTTGCAAGTTTTAGCTGGCTTGGTAAATAACTAAAATTATTGTGCCCATATCATATCACTATGACACAGAATACTAAATTGATCAGTAGAGGTTCATCTTTGCTCATCGCGTAAGTGATGGGTGCTGTATGCACCTCTCCTTAAGATCTTTTCTTTCACCGTTAACTTAATCAATAATAACCAAAACACACGTAATTTTAAAAGTCAAAGGTAAATGCCACCATACTTCATATTTTATTTTTTTCCAAACAATACGATATTTTCTTTGATGCACTACTCATTAAATTACCCTTTTGCAAGTCCCTATAAACCTAAATCGTCCTGTTTTATCAAGTTTGATTCCCACGCTCAGAGGCCGACACATCCGCGCCGCGGGCCATCAGTTGCCAGTTGCTTTGATCCCTACACTGTCATTATTCTTCTATTAAATACGCTTTCGGATTCGTAGTGATTTAATAGTAATGCTATTGTTAGTTGGCAGCAATTTCTTTTGTTTGTTATGTATTGAAAAGAAACGATTGTCTTGATATTATGTTTTTTTTTGGGAATTCAATCAATCGATTCAGTTTTGCTAATATATTTTTTTAAAGTACTAGGCACTTGCATTACTTCAACACAAGTAAACATAATACCAGTAATATTGTGAATCAGAATAAAAACTGTAATTGAAAATGGATTGAGTTACTAAAAATCTAACAGGACATCATGATTCACAGTTGTTTTACAAATAAATCGAATTAAAATATACCATGCTAATACTCTTTAATAAGTAACTTTTAATATGTGGACATAGGCGCAGGCATTATGACATACAGCCGCGAAATGTCTATGGTCGTTGTTTGTCCTCGAGAAATCGCACACGGTTGCACAGCAAAGCGGTATATTTTGCAAGCCCACTTTAGACCGGTTCCGATGAGACGCGACGCAGTTTTACGCTTTTTACTTTATGGCACTTGCTGGCAGGCAATAGGGACGTGTTTCCGATACGCCCATAGACAACTTTATGAATTTTTCAAATGATCAAGCCGTTCTGGCGCGTTAGATCAGCGGGCTGGTTGATTCTCTCTGATCAAATTTACAATTTATGAATTGTTTACGGTAGTTACATTTTGACTGGGCTTTTCACGTGGAGTATAAATGAATGTTTTAAAAGTTTGGTTTTACGCTTTTTAATGCTTAGCGGGACTGAGTTGTAAGGTGGAATAACTTTTTTTGACACAAGCTTTTGAATTATTGGTGTACGTATTGTATTTTAGCTTCTTTTATTTGTATATTGAAATTGTTCTTTTTTTCAATGTAAACTAATAAAATAATTGCATTTTTGCACCGCTTGTTGTCATTCCATAATTTATTCGAAGTTATGTCGATAATATTATTTGGCATTCTATTAGCAGACTACGTCACCAATTGATACTTAGGTGCAAAAAATGTTAAAAGCGTTATAATGATTGTGTAAATCGTTGATTAGCCGCCATATTGGGTGGACGCGTGGGTGCAGTGTCGGCAGCTGCGACTCCGCAGTCGGTAATCGAACTCGCACCGCGATAAATGTGACCCACATGTATTATGGTTAAAATGAGCTACGTGGATTTTTTGTACGATTTATTCGAGGTAAGGAGATATTTGTTAATTGGCTTGTATTAATCCAATTTGTTGCCGCCATTTTTTCCGGTGAATAGAACACGTTAACTTTTGGCTCGGTTTCAATTTTTGTGTTACAGGATGTCTTAATTAGTACTAGTTAAATAATAAAACTTACTGTAATGAGCATTGTATTTTAAATAACTTTGAATTTAACTTCTATACATATTAATTGTGTCATGTTTGTAAACGAAAAATATATTTTTCTCTTCTAAACTTTTTAATGACACATTGTTTAGTTAATAAAAAAACAAAACAAAAAAAGAAAGAACTTGTTTAATTCATACGCTTAACGTCCAATTAACTAAGGGGCGCATTAAGTTAAGTCGTTCCTGGAACGCGTTAATTTTTATGGTCCTTCAGTAAACGAATATGTGTGTGAACTACACTTGTGACGGGAAGAAATAACTTCAATTCTCTAAGTCTAAGTTTTTTTTGTTTAAGCTACATAGGTGTCATCGATGGGAAATCCTATTGGTCACCGAACAGGTATTCGTAGAATGTCTATGACTCGTTTTAATTATAATGGTGACAACTGACAATGCATATTCCAAATGATTTCTATATTAACAATATTATTGAGAATACATTACTGTATACATGTATAAATAGTTATTAAATAATCCACAGCCATTCTTCTTTAGTACAACAAAGTGACGTTATCTTCATCGAACTCTTGATTGTCAAGGTATTTCAGGCTAGGTTAGTCATAGGCCATAGACTTAGTATTAACCAAGCAGCCTCCGAAATCTATTGGGCTATGACGAATTTGAGAACTACATATAAAATTATAAATATCTATTTAACGAATTGTTTGAGATATATTTTAATAATACAAACAGCAAGCACTCTTAATCTTATAGCATTAACAAGTCCAATGTTATTAAAATATGAAGAAAGAAAAACTGTCATTATTTTAACTTAATATCTATTTATATTTCATCTCTTTCAATTCTAAAAAATCTTAATGCGATTTAGCTTGTTCGTAACTATTCATAGTGCCTTCAATACATTCCTTTGATAGGCTGTACAAAACAATTTCAATTCAACTATGACGTGCTAACCAGCTTTAATTCTCGGTATATCGGATACCAAACATGTCCAAACCTGTGCACAAGGCTCCACCGCTGTGAATACGAAACGACCGCGACTTCCTTTACAATGCTAGCTTGTGTACGTGGCTTAGGACTTACGCCCTTCTGGATATACACGTAAGAAATAAATATTTGTAATAAGGTCAGTAATAACTTATAAGGCAGTGTGGGAAATCTTGAAGGCTTATGTAAAGTATATGTGTGTAAAACAGTGTGTGGTGCAAGATAATTTCTGGATAATAAGAGATTTTCGTGACACTATACACGAAAATGTGGCCTCGAAACGTGATAAAGGCATTTTGCGATATATACGACATAAAATATACAATTTTGTATAGGAAATAGGAATAGAGATATCTTGGTTGCTGTTTATATGTTTACTTGTGTGGGTCTTAGGCAATTCATCAATGTCTGATTACATCTATACTATTACAAAATGACATAATAATTAGCATAAATTGAACAATGGAATTCCTGCTGATTCCACACGACCAATTTAACTTAATGTTACATGCCTATTCGAAAAATCCTCGTTACATCAGAGTTGCCGTCGCTTGACGACAGGTGGCGCCAGACGTCTTGGGTAACGTTTAGCAGCATTAGGCAATCGATTCCACACTGGTAAACACTAAACACTGGTGTATCTAGAAATGCACGGAATGTCGTCTATAGGCTAGTACTCTCGCCCTACTTCGGATTTCTCTTGCGCAATTAATGTGCTTGTGTAGTGGCCATCTTGTAATTGTATAGATATTATTTTAGTATTTGGATAAGCTTACAGTTCTTACTCAATTTCGTATGGTGCAATGTCTCAGCTTATTTTCTGCATGAAATTGTTAGGGGTTTAGTCCCTTGGTGTATCAATGTATATGGAAAACATGAGACATGAGAAATCTTTTTTGAGCATAATATGAGGGACGATGTAGGGTAAAAAATTAAAATATAAAAAATAATAATTTAGCTCTCCTACTATATAGATTATCACAATCTATACGTTTATCGGTTCAACAATTTTTGTTCCGCGAGACAAAAAATGTATTGACCGAAAACATGTGTTTTTATGGTAAAAAACTGGTTGTGGAGGTGCGCGTGGCGATAACTCGTCACTTCCGGTGCTACGGAGAGGAGGCCACATCCGGCAGGCACTAGAAATGACAGCTTATCTCATCTGCGATGGAATCCAAGATCTACCTGGCTGCTCCGGTATTTGTGACTTGTAATTTATGATGTTTTAAAATTGGCAATGATTTATTAGTATTGGGTACCTACCCGTATTTTATTAGCCATTTTCATCAACAGTTTGTAAATTTATATGAACTAACGTTTAATACCTCAATGGAGTTAACAAATGTATTGTTTTCTTCCCTCAAACTGAATTATGAAGTAGTTCGAAAAGGACTAAACATTCAACCACTAAATTATTTACTTACTTAGATTTTAAAACTAACTATAAATAAGACCTATAACTTCATATATTAATGCGTGGTTCAAATGCGAATATAAGTTAGGACTCAAAAGTCATAAAACTTAATTTGTGAAATTAATGCTTCGAACACGATAATTAGTTTAAGATCATTTGTGAAAAACACTGGCATTCATAAAGCAAATATTACTGTGTATCTAATGTAAGCCCACGAGGGAAATGCAAGTAAGTTAAGAAACTTCATAGCTAAGATTTTCAACATATCCTATCCACAAATAATACGCATACGTTCTAGCCTGAAATGTATCTAGAAATTGAGATTAGTAGGCAATTTCTAGATTAGATTAAATAGTGGACCTCAGTCCACTAATTAGTGCAAACCAAATTCGTCCCCACAAGAATAAATAGACAGTTATGTCAAACATTGACTCAATAGCAACAGACGTTTTGCATGAATCACTACTGCGTAAATGACTGTTCATTGATAAATACGGTGGTCGTTTGTGATTTTCTTGTCATGTTTTAAGGATCTTGCGGTTAAACTTATGATTTGTGTCTTTATTTCTTGTGGACTTTATTGCTCAAAGAATCGCCAAATACTTGATCAATGTTTGGGTTTTGAAAACATTTGTTGACTAAAATAGGTTTTTTATTACTGTCTATGAAGAATCTTTGAGCTTATTTAAGCAACACTATTTTTTGTATCCCGCCACCTATCCATAAATGCTGAAGCTATCTACAACCGTGCACCCTTTGTTATTCCAATTTAAAACACCATTTCAACTAATCCATAAAAAACACCATTAACTACTTAAAATGAGTTATCCATACCTTTAACTGAGGCGTTAAGACGGTTAATGTGTTCTTTTGCTGTGATAATAACATCCAACCGTAATAACGTCATCGGCAGACATTTTGTTACGATCTCTCTTTCCTACCCTCAGTGTTAGAAAGTGATGGATATAGATTTAGAATGAATGGATACTATTTACGTAATTCTATAAGTAGTTTTGTAATAAATGTTTTACGTTCATCTTACGGTGTTTGTAGTGGTTTGGTAAACGCTTTGTCTAGGGGATTGATAGAATTGGTCAATGCTTTGTTTTGTTCAGTTATTGCATTGTTTACATAATTTGATGTATCTGCGTTTTAATTATTTCTTGCGCCAAAAAATTGCCACATGAAATTGGTGTTAAACATCACCTGGCTGTGTAAATGATTAGACCTATCTCAAAAATTAATATCTCTCAGCAAGCCGCCAATAAATATGGTGCTTAATTGTTGAAAATTGCTTCTGTTGTTCGTCCTTGTTACCAAGCCATCCAACAATAAACAACACAAATTGTTGTCCAAACAGATTTGATTGTACTACAAAGCCCAAATCTCCACTTGAGGCTAAACGACTCAATTGAATAAAAAGCTGTTATACAAGTCCATAGCACAAATGATTCCGACCTCCCAAGTCCCGATTAGACTCAATTGGATAACGAGAGGGCGGAGGGTGCGACTGAGATCAGAGACTTGATAGCTAGTTGAAAATATATCGATATCACGACATATCTGCTTAGTGGTTTGATTAATCGATTTAAAATTGTAGTTATCGGGTAAAATACTTTTTCTGAAGCAATAAAAAACAAAAGTAAGAAATGCAAGATCATTATTGGTATGTGCCTTGATGGCGGAACGAGACAATTTTTTGCTAAAGTATCTTATTGATTTTTTAACAATAAACATTCGTAAACTGCCAGTATCTTTAAACCACAGATTAAGTAGAGATGCTACGCATCTTTAAACTCTCAATCGTACTCTCGATAGTAGAGGAGGCTCGTGCCGTGGGACGTATATGGGCTGATACAGTACAGTACAGTATATTCTGTTTCTAATCGTGTCATTATATCGATACTATTATCGATATATCGATACTTCCTTCACTGATATCCCTGTCCGTGAGCAGGCACGAAGCGCGCACGCTGCTTGATCGATCACAGGAAGACTTCATTAGACGGTTGACGCAAAACCGAGACACACATGGGATAGTTTGTGAAATAGGTCGGTGCAATCGAGGGCTATTCTAAATCAAGTTGAGTGCGGTGGAGTGTTTGTCAATTGGTAATCTTACTTTAATCTATTTGCGGATAATGTGTGGGAATGCTTTCGAGTTTATCTGCCTTAACTGAGGTATAGAACATGAGAGATTTTTTAGTCTGTCCTTAATTTTTTTTCATATCCGTAGTGTAAGGGCCTGTAGTCATAAATATTTATCGCTTTTCATTTGATTGCATAAAGACATTGATAGGGAACGGATGTGTATTAAACATGATAGTCAAAGTTGAGGAAACTAGCATCACAGTTCCTGCCTATTCCTGTAAGATCAAGGGTTGATATAATTAATTATATTAAATGAAATATGAATGTATACTTCACCGGGACGTCATATACTCACTCACAAGTAACAGCACACGTAACCACGAAGCGTAAAAGATTTCATAATTTTTGCACAACGTTATATTTAACTTTTAAAAAAGTTATCAGAACGCATCTCCGGTGCGCCGGACTGTTATATTCGTGTCCGTTAGATTGGATGGTTAATTGTTTATTAGGGGGCGTCCATAAATTACGTGAGGTGTTTAAGGGGGGGAGGGGGTCGAGTCAAATCTCATCTAATCTTACGTTGGAGAGAGGGGGGGTCTCGGCAAATATCACGCAATTTTTTTTCTGATTGAAACAAAAAAAAAAATTATACTATTTAGGTCCATTTAATCCAGATTGTACATGCATAAGATTTAATCTTAAGCGTAATCGTAATACGATAAAGATCATTCACTAATTCGTTCAATAGAAAATAATTTCATTCATACTTCGACGTTATACATTTACTTACTGTCAAACCACCATATTTGTTTTATACCAAATAGCTCAATTCAATCTGAATTCACGGTACAGTGTAGCCCGTCCTTTGTTTTCGCGCCACTGTCAGCCGAACGCGCGACTCGATGAACGAGAGCGTACGAGCTGAGTGGCAGCGACACACGGACAGGTTCCAACCTGCTTTGTTTATTCTTGTAAATGTTTTACTCGACTCAGTGCATGCTCTTAATTTAAAATGAGTTATCAAGATTTTTATAACGCATACGTCAAACGATACGTCTATAAGACGAAGAAATCCTGCCAGGACACGGATTGTCACAAGACGAGCTAATGAATTACTTTGTGCAAGTGCCAATGGCTTAGAGTGGCTAGATCAGAACGAAGTTGAAGGATCAGATGATTTTACTGAAAATCATATGGACATGTTGGTTCCAATAGTCTCTCTTGAGACCGTGCATGATTCTCCATGGACTGAATTAGAGTAGATACTCTTTTTTAATCTAAGTAGTTACGATTTAAGTATTCTATTGTTAAATTTTTATTACACTTATAATTAAACTCTCAGCAACATTGATTACTAGTCATAACTAGTCGTAAATAAAAGCACGAAGCAAATTTGTTTTTTTCTTTTTACAATAACAATCCAACACGTTTACGTAAGAAACTCACATTTTGAAAAATCTCACGTGAGATTGGGAGATGGGGGAGGGGGTTGAATAAAATCTCACGACATCTCACCAGGGGGGGAAGGAGGGGCAGAAAATTAAAAAAAACACCTCACGTAATTTATGGACGCCCCCTTACTGTCTTGTATGGTGTTCGAATCTGGGTTGCTAAATAAATTGCCAAACGTTATAGAATTATTCTTGCGTCTGTTTTAGCTATGGCATATTTTTTAGTGGCAGACAGTTCATACGACTTGGTAAATTCTGCATAAAAATCGAATCATGCCTTAAATTTCCAAAGGGTAGGTAAAGTTGTTTAGAGCCAATGTGTTCGCCGAGCTTAGGTATTTCTGTCCCAAGATGTTATTGGAAGCAAGCGTATAATGCCTAGCACAAATTGCACCAATGAATTCATATGGGTTTTATGGGTTCATGCGCAGTACTTTGCTACATGATATCGTTAATAACTTACTTTAAGGACCATAATATCAATGTGATCAAGGCGGATGTTTCTTGGATTTTTATGACTACTTTTTACGACCAATATATTGGTTTTGAAATATCAATACAATACACCTCCCTATCACAGTTGCTTCGGTCCACAAAGTTATCTACAAACACTTAAAGCTATTCGATATGTTTAATGTAACGTTTGTTGCGCCCGCGCCGCGCCGCTTGACACTAGCGACCTCTGCCGGCTTCCGGTGTCTTCTGAAGTGTGATTTACTATTCAGTATAAATTGTACCAAAGTTAAACAAAAAGTTTAATGTTTTAATTAACGTATCCTTGGCCTCGAATGGAATAAATAGGCATAATAATTATACACGTTTTCTACATTGGCGATTTATGTTGTCTAAACCAAAAATATTAAAATTAAATTTCATTGCTTATTTAAATTATCATTATATTTTACGCGTTTATTTAACATTTAAACGTATAATATTTTAAAGAAAAGAAGTAAAAGTGATTTAAAAAAAAAGATCATAGCCCCGTGTGCCCATTAAAAACTTAATTCGAGTAGGGAAGCGCTTTGTATAAACAAGAAAAAAACAAAAGCAAAGGAAAAATTACACCGGGCCATCTGTCGGAGGAGGTTGGTATTAAATTGGTAGTAACCTGACACTCACCCTGCGTGATGACAGGCTATCTAATTGTCCTGAGTGTTCTATTTTCAAATAACGTAGAAGAAAACAGTGATTCGATATGTTTTTTTAATCTTAATTATCATGTTTAGATGTTGAACATACGGTATACGTACGATGATAGATAAATATAAATTAGATTTTCCGAATTAAGAATAAAGTTTAAAGCTTCACAATTCATAGTTAGTATAAAAAGGAAAGCGTGATTTTAAATTCAAAAGTCTTCGATATTTAAAAATATTTTTAAAATCTTCCTTTTTCCTGCCAGTCAGAAGAATGAAACCACCCAGTTTTATTAAATCGAATACATTTTTGATAATCTAGTCGATTAGAGTCAGTCATAGTCGGACGTGTAAACAATAACACTGGATGCATTAGCGCCGCGATTAATCGTCTGTCTGTCAGTCCATTCAGAACTGTTTATAGTGAATGAAATAAGGATCCCACGCACGCCGCATTACCAACTGTCGATTTGTGAAGAAAGTTATAATCATACTCAGTAAATCATCGGGTTATCTTGATATTAAATTGCTAAGGAAGTGGAAACGAAAGCTGTTTCACTTTTTGTAACGTGCTGGTATGATAGGTGAAATAAGTTGTGATATGGATAGGAAAAATGTTGTGTCAACAACAAGATATTTATACCATAGTGTGTTATAAATCAGAACATTCACAAATGTTATATTGCCATTATTATACCTACATCTTTTTCGAAGTTCTTAAGTTACTAATATTATACACCAGGCTTTAATAATTTCGTAAAATGATGGGCAGCACATCATTTCTCTTAACTCATCTTCCTCTATATCGTATAGATCAAAGCTGGGTTCCTATACTGGTATATTCGGCACATTCGCCGCTTACTCAATCTTCCGGCGTTATTGCAACAAAGTTGTTTTATTTTGTTAAAATGTTATTAGATCTGACCGACATTATTTTTAATTGCAGTTGTGCAATACATTTTGTTTATGTGATCTCTAGCGCTAGAAATCAGATTTGTGTATTAATCTCGATTTTTTGTTGTAACTAGTTTGTTGTCACAACCAGTGAATTTGCCGGGACACAAAAAGATTCCCGTCTTTAGAGCAATGAAACCTGATGATTAGAGTAATACTGTTTGATTTTAATCAAACACAGAACATAACTGTCTCTAAAGCGCTATAGTCAATGCGATTATGTTTCAACAGAGGAGAGGTAGGATAGTGGATAAAGGGCTGATTTACCGATTAACCAATTTATGCCTATAACCTTGGAAACTTAAAAAAAAAGATCTGCAATCAAACCCAATTATGTCGGCCGACAAAACAACCATATTGGTCTACATCTACCTTTTACTTGCAGATTCATACCCACAATATAACTGAAGGAAAGCAATCACAACCCTGCTCTATTAGTCCTACATTTACCACCTAATACACATGGCCCAACAATTCTCGCAAACATGAAAAACAATGATAAACGTTATTATGTAATTATGATAATTACATTAGAATGTGCGGTACGGTAGCGGCGCACGCGCGGGCATCGAACCCACTTCCGCCCGCCGCGCTGCCCGCCATTGATAATGATCGCTTGTATTGTTTTAAATTATAATTTATACTAGTGGTGCTAGTTGGATTTGACCTTTTCTATGTATTGTGTTTCTTTTGAGGTTTAAAAGTATGAATAGCCTACAATATTAACCATAAGAATGTCTTGCTGGTGCAATGGTTAATAAACTGGCTTGGAAAAGCAATACAGCGGATTTTATGTGATTGAAACAAATGTGTGTGGTTCACAAATGGTAGTTACAATACACAGATTTTAAGGGTCGGAAGCACGTATTACCTTACCCATTGATGTATTTCTTAAGCGACTTCAAAAAAAGTAGGGGTTCCCAATTCTCATTTATGTTTTCAGCATTGAATGTATACATAATAAAAATAAATTTGATACTCATAAGCATGAAATTAATGTTCACATGATACAGACTGATTCGGCATGCACATTAACCCGAAATAAATCAAGTATACGCTACATAAAGTTATTAAATAATTATGGACAATATCGGGGATTTAATAGCTATAACTAACTGTAGTTATTATTAAATTATTGTTTGTTTGCACGAACTAAATATTTTTTTGTACCTACACCAAACAATTCCTAATAACTGAAAGAATATTTAACATTAAAGTGAAAATGACGGTCGGACCGCTCGAGACAAATTGTTATGTCATAACTATATTGAAGTAATTTTCAGGTATTCCAACTTTCAAGTGCATTGAACTCTTTCCACAAGGTCTGGTTTACTCTTTGATACTTAAGGGCAATACCTCCATACATTTCAGCATTTGTTTACATTCTCACGTCAACTCGTGTCGATAGCTGTATCAATACAATCTTACCCTTACATCTCAGAAAATTATTTTACCGCAATTTCAACCCTATTACAAAATATATAAAGATTAAATTGTAGCGATAAACTGCATATGTATGGCGGTAACCAATACCACTGTGTAGCCTGTCCATGAATTGAGTTGTAAAAGTGACTGGCTGAAAACATATGTAAATAAGGGCGAAATGTCAAAAAGTAATAATTAAAAATTAAGAAATATGGCGCCCGAACATGTCATTTTCAAAATTAGAACACAAAGTGACACAAACAAAGTTCGCGCCATAAATTACGAGACGTTCAGTTTTACGACAGCCACGTTTTGAACTTGTCACATTTGTGTATATTAATTTTGACAGTGTAAAATATTATATTAACGGTGTTTGGTATATTGTTAAGAGTTAAATATACATTTTCATCCTATATGGTAAACGACATGTACGAATTCCGCTACATTGACACGTACTAAATTTATAGGTGATTGTGAAAAATATTCATAACTAATAAAGAAAACTAATTAAGAAAAGGTTCACTAAACGCAAATAAAACCAAACGCGATCATTACTGACTACCAAATAAAGTAGCCAAGCATTTTCAACATTGGATTACTGTTTTTTTAGAGAGTATATGTACAAAAATGGAGTATTGATTTAAATAGGTCAAGAGTAGAAACTCTTAAATACCATAAATTATGCCATAAAGTTCTTCCTCACTCATAATTAATCCCCGACAATAAGATCAAATTCTCACAACTGTATGAGGAAGGCTCAATACTGTGTATTTATGACCAGGACAACCTTAAGTATAATTTGGTTTACAAGACCATTAACGCGAGACGCCCACGGGCCTTGCATCACATATCCCACGCCCGACCTTCCTCCACGTTCTATGTGATTTAAAAACACTTGTAGCGTATTATTGCAGAAGTTTTGAAGTTGTAAGAGGTGGCATATTAGAAAGTTCAGATAATAAGGTTCATTTTTGCTTGGCAATGGTTTTGCAATTATATATGACATAGACAATTTTGTCGTATGACAATAGTAGGTCCCATAATTTGATGATCTTTGCCTCTTGGTGTGAGAGGATTGTGAAATCTGCATTTGACCACATTGATAATTGAGTTACAGTACCAAAAAAGCAAAATTGTAAATATACAATGACTATAATTTAATCACATAATCTGGAAAACAAATAATAGGTTAAACTCATCGAGGCTGAAATATTTTGTTGAATTGATTTTTGAACAATTTTTCTAAATAAATTCTGTATCAGCCCATATACGTCCCACTGCAGGGCACGGGCCTACTCTACAATCGAGAATGCGATTGTAGAGTGGTTAGGCCATATAGTCCACCACGCTGGCCTAGTGCGGGTTGGCACTAAATAAATAATTATTATATTATTAATATTTTCTAAATAAATAATTATCGGATATTCGTAAGATTTAATTCCTCATTCTTCTGTTGACTGAGACGTGTTTTCATAGAACAGGACGCCATTAAGCTAGTTGGAGCGATAGCTTAACAGGTGGTACGGCTAAGAGGATTCGAGATTATTTCCAGTACTGATCAATAGGAAAAATTTGCTACGGGTTGATGATGATGATGGTGTTGATTCATAATGAAATAATCCTGGATCATTCATCATTAAGTTTACTCATAGTGTGATTCAAATCTGTATAATTAAGTGTTTCCAGTAAGTTCTAAAGACGTCCTTGCCAATTATTATGATCATTGATTAATTAATGACATTTATTTAGAATAGCCGTGTAGGTGCGAGGTCCGATTGCCTTTTACAGACTATGACAGCATTTCGCAACCCGATAGTTACATTTGAATTAATCACATTTATTCAATTTAATTATTTCGGTTTAATGACGACTGGTTTTGATTTTTATCTGCCAGCCGCACCTTCTTGTGGGTGGATTTGTTTTATATTTCCTAAGTCAATATTTTCAACAAGAACTTATTTTATATTATATTTTGCTTTTGTAATTTGTTTGTCGAATCAATTCTTCAGAAGTGTGGATTGTTTTTGATATTACTGTCTTGCCCTCTAGTTCAGTGAATAGATCCCTACGCCATTATTGCACGGTCAGGTGCTCAAGAATGCGACGTAACGGGATTGTAACTCCTCACTTCTACAAATTACACGATACGCTAATGGCAGAATAACATCCTCATCGCACTATCCTTACGCTTCGATGACTCTCTGATTACGAAACGTTCCAACCGCCAACGCTCTCCTGGCAACCTGTTACCTTTTCGTACTGCGTTGTTTACCATACAACGAGTTCTATAAATGACCGATGCGGGAGAGCTCAACACATCGCTGTCCATCTTTTTAGAATACGACACAAATAACATTCTATATTTGAAAATTTATACACTACTAACTTCGGTTGCACCTACATATACGAGATGCGACTGCAATTTTCAACCTTAATGCTCAATATTAAAGTCCGCTATGCAAATCGCAGGAGGGCTTAGGATAGTGTACTCCATTTTACTTGAAGAGAATATGGATGCGAAGGTACGGTTATGCGGCACCCATGCCGATGACCACATGCATCAATGTTTGTAAATAGAACTCTCGTACTACGTAACGAGTTTGAACTTTAACACTTTTAATTTAATGACGCATTCGTTGCCGGTTATATTTTAACACTAAAACTGAGCCAACTAAAATCTTCTCAATGTAAAACACACCAAGTGTGAGTGACGCTTTGTATAAAGTAGACGGAGCGGCGCGCACAGTAGTGACATCTATTTTACTTTTGGATTCTTAATTTGTGTTGTTTACAAACAATCGCAGACATTATCCATTCGAAATGCACATTTCAACGGCGGCGCGTCAACACAAATACATTAGAGTTACAGGCGGCGGGTTTCACAGAAAAATTAGCTTAGCTGTGTGAAAGCATCGCTTTCAAAGGCATCAATGCGATTGTATTTGCTCATTCCATTACTGGGCTGGTTTGGGAAGTGAAAAATCACGCTTATCTGTAGGCGAGTGCGAGGGAACGCCGCACAGCGTCAGCCATCTGTTCGTTGCACCCATAAAGATAACGAATACGTACAAACGGGAACGCATTCCGTATCAGTCCTTTGCGACGGACGCTCCCCTGTGCGTGTAGCGCGCGAAAAACACGGCGGCCATTTTGCATACTTCCGCACTATGTGTTCCATATTCGAAAGTACGGTGCGTACACACGCGGGCGCGCACACACACGCGCGCCTTTTATTATACTCTTTTTTGAGATGTTGGTTTATTTTTAATCGCGTTGTCCTATTTAATCCGTTATGCCAGTGCGGCAGGCGCCCCAATCAGTCTTAGCGGCAACCGTAGCTTTTGACGTTGTGTGTTCCATTAAGAAAAAACTGTGAATTCAAAAATTGTAAAAATGATTAAATACATAATTTCAAAGATTAAAAAGGTTGTGTGTTTTACGTTTTTTTATATTACATTTTGTGTTCCATTTTTAAATTTTGTTTTTGTTTGTTGCAGATATACCCGGACCCTGAGTCTGAGAAGGCTATTATGGGCTCCGTGGTGTATTGCATCCACCACAAAGAGGGGTGCCAGTGGTCGGACGAGCTCCGTAAATTGAAGGTGAGTTAGTAAATATTAGTAGAGATAGCGTAAGTGGGTGAGATCGGCGATCAATCATGGTGGCGCGCACGTCGCACGTCGGGTCTGACACGTATTGTTATCTGTGTTGCGTGAGGTTTTTCATCTACGAGTTTAGGGAACGTGCATAGCTCGCATTCTGTTAGGACATGTGTATTTCGAACCGGACTTAAGTTTATTAATGAGTTTTTGCATTAACTTGTCCTTAGAACGAAGGAAAAATATTGTTATAACTTATTTTATAATTATTGATGAATACAGAATAACTATATATTTTTTTATTTTCTTATATATTTTCACCTGCGTTCGCGTATAAATATTTTTTGTATATACAGTCGATAACACAAATATTTGTTTAACTAACCCACAATGAGCATATCATATATTTTCCTTATTTATGAAGGTCTACCTGATGTTATGTAGGTCATCAACAGCTACAAGTTAGCTTAATATGTAAATAATATTCAATATCCTGAATGATAAAATTAATTAAAATTCCTATGTATGATTTCAATTGACTTCTGGCAACATACTACTACGTCAGGAAAAGTTTACATTCGTATATATGAAATATTTTTCGAGTGATTTTCTCTTCCTTTAGCTTAACTAAATATAGGTATTTTTGTTAATAGCGAGGTTAATTGTCCTATAGAAAAATATTTTTTTAAAATGGCATTGAATTTTTGCAAGCTTTCCTTTGAAATGCTTATAAGTAAATATTTTTATTTTTGAAAATTAGAGCCTAATAGCCTTATTATTGTGTAAATAATGCAGATGCCTCTTCTTTTACGTATAAGGGATTTGTGAATGTAATTAAAACTGGTAATACCATTTTCGTATCCGGCCGGATAGTGCTAATAAATGAAACTAACTTTTCCGCTCCAAAAAACTGTTCACACGCCTTCTGTCAAAACAGAAAGGGTTAGTTGCACCAGCTAAAATTGACCATAAACTTTAACGTCACTGTCAATGTCAAAGTTACAATCATAGTTACTGAAGCTTTCCCAACGGTTTTTTTTATTTTTCTTTTTCAATGAGTGGTGAGACGAGCATATCGTTCGCTTCATGGTAAGCGATACGACAGCTCATGAACAGTAGCCAAACCCAACATCTTGAATTACAAAGCAATTCAGAGCATTTTATTGCGCTCGCCCTCCCGAGACATAAGATGCTAACTCTCAATATTCCCACTCTGGCTACAATGTCCTTCAAACCGAAACACAACCCTGCTTGGCGGGAGAAAGCGGTGATACCTATCCAGGCGGCCTCTCACATATAAGAGACCTATCAGGCTATCACCAGTAAAAGAAGCCTTCTAAACCCATCTCCTTGTTCCAGGCGCACCTGAACACGTGCAAGCATGACGCAGTGTTGTGCGCGGCGCAGTGCGGTGCGATGATCCCGCGGGTGCTAATGCAGGACCATCTGCGCTACACCTGCCCGCGCCGCCGCGCCAACTGCGACCACTGCCATAAGGAGTTCTCCGGGAGCGCTCTTGAGGTAAATATTTAGTTTCTGGTTTATTATATGTCAATAGTGTTTTTGGTAATACATTTACTTAGGTAGATACGCATCCTTACACGTAGTCTAATAGTCTCTTAATAAGGTTAATAGTAAGAAGATAGTCGAAAGAAAGGAAAGTATATTTTGACGCAATGAAGCTGAAAAAATTGGGATCAATTCATTAAAGCTTCGGGATGATTTTACATAAGTATCGAAAGATAGGAGGAATGGACAGTAAAAACATTTAAAACAACGTATACTACAAACGATACTGTGCCAGCATCGCTGTAAAGTTTCGTAAACAAAAGCGCTTTATGAATTTTATGTTTATGTCCACGACTGGATCTTAGACATAAAAAAGTGTTAATTACCCAAATTGTATTTAGAATAAGTGCTTCCAACCATCCGTACCAGTTTCTATAGCAATTAAACAGGACGTATTCACCACATGGCAATAAATAATGGTGCGGCGTGTAATATTTGCGAGTTTCAGGCCTACGGTACGTCTGTTTAGTACAGGATTTCAGCGGCCATGACACGAAAATCCAGTTTCGGATCGCAACAACGACAAACCATTGGCCAATGTTTGGCACACGCGGCAAATCATCATCATCAAATTCCTTCGTGTTTCACCAACATTTATGGATGATAGATTTTTATATCGTCAGCATTTGAATCCGTTTTTATTGCATTCTGGATGTTTGTTGCAAAGCGCATATGTAGGTTGATTGTGTTAATACAAAACGGCGTTTTGGTATCACGGAATTAGAACAGTTAGTTAAAATTGTTTGAATTAGAAACATTAGTTAGCCTAGTTTTGTGCCTGGAATAAATTTACTGCGATATTATTTACACATTTATCCATTTACAAATGAATGTCCATTACTGGTTCTTCTACATCGATATGTTTTCCTAAGATACGGGTTTAAATAAAGAATCTTCACTTTTTTGGAATATTAAACCCATTGAAGACGATATCCTCATGATAATTATCCATTTTCAGGAGCATCAAGGCAACTGCGGTCACGAGCCTGTGTACTGCGAGAACAAGTGCGGAGCCAAGGTGCAGCGCAGACATACGCAGCAGCATCTACAACAGCACTGCAGCAAACGGCTCGTGCCTTGCAGACATTGCGGACAGAGGTACACGCAGGTCGGTACAAAAAGTTTTTAAATGGATTTATCAGAAAAAAATATATATTGCAAAACCATTGTTTAAGGGCAGGTTTTAGTGCAAGCTAGGTCATTTGCTAGCTTTAAAGCAGTAAAGTTTTAAATTAATGTTTTTTTAAAGCATTTGTCACTTTGTTTCTTTACACTGCATAGATGAATGATAAATCCGAGTTTTTATTTGATATATTGGACATTTGATGTATGTGAACATGGATGTATACAATGTGGTTTAAAGCCACGCGAGAATTGCATTAGGGACATGCTCAGTGGGCTTGAAAGAATGCATTGGTTCATGAATGATTTCTATTTGAAAACTAGAGGTCTTATACATACGTGGGATCATTTGTGACTACAGAAAATCAACGAAGTGGGAGACTGCGTATGATCTTTCTCATGATCGTTATACGCAATAAAGATTTAAATCTGCGATTTTATTATGTTGAAAATATTATGGCATTTAATATTATCAGTCTATCGATCTCAATATATATGGAAGTGTGACGTCATACGTCCGTTAGGGCATGCCCATCATGCCCACTACGGTGGATCCGCGCTTGCTGACAAGAACTATATAAATTGGCGTAAAAGCTTGATCCGCCCTTGAACGTTACATATGTTTGTTGCAGGACACAGTGTGTGCGCACGGCGGTTCGTGTGCGCGCGCGCCCGTGCCGTGTCCCCAGCGGTGCGCGGCGGGCGCCGTGCCGCGAGATGAACTCGATGCCCACCTGAGAGACCACTGTGCTGCCGCCGCCGCCGCCGCCGCTGCAGCCATGCCTTGCGCTTTTAGAGACGCTGGATGTCGCTTTAAGGTAGATACCCTTGATATAAGCTATTGCGGTGGACAAGCTAATGTCCCTGAGAGACTCGCCGAGCTCCGTACCTCGGTGTCAATTCTTTGCGTGCCATTGTTTATTCTAGCTGATAGGAAGTTGCAGTAGTGGGTGAGAGAGCAGGAAAGTCACTAGAAAGCCATTGCGATCCAATAGCAGGATATTGAGTAACTACTTCATTGTAATTCGCAGTATAGTAGAGTAAGATATTTCTTTCCAATCACCGTAGTAATGCTGGGCAATTCGAAACAAGTTACACTGGGGCTGAACTTGATGCGATAAATTTGCGTGGAGGACTAAAGTCTATTAGTTTAATAAACACTACCAAGATTATAACAACAAAAACAGCTTAAATATTTCAATTCCTATAATCATCACAAAAATAAACCTTTTCCATCAAATAACAGCAATGCTTCAAATGTTAAACCTAGTCTCTTCTATTCCAGGGCACAAGACAAGCAGTAGAGAGACACACAGAAGAGAACTGCCAACAACACCTAGCAATGGTATCAGCCCTGGCCACCAGACAAGCTCGTCAGCTGGACTCCCTTCGCGCCGCCGTCGCCAGGCTATCAGTCAACTGTTCCGGCGCTCTTGTATGGAGGATCACAGACTGGGCTGCCAAAATGGCTGAGGCTAAATGCAAGGATGGAGTGGAGTTGGTGTCCCCTGCGTTCTATACCAGCCAGTACGGGTACAAGTTACAGGTGGGTTCAGTTTGTTATAATGAGATTGTCCATTACTTTCATGGACAAATCGTTTACTGTTAAGGCTGTTCGATTATGGAACGCATTACCAGTTGTGGTAAGACGGGCACGATCACTATCATCATTCAAAAAACTTGTCAAAGATTATTACCTTTCTCACTGAACTGACACGTTGATGTGGATAGCTTTCCTATTTGCATGTCTGGAACTTTATTATATATATTTATATATCATGTATGTGTATGTATTTTCTGATGTATGTATTCTTATGATCTTATATATGTATGTATATATTCATGTATATGTTTATATTACATAATATGAGTATTCATGACTTTTATTACTTGTAATTTTTTAAATTATTTTAATTAGTATTTTGCAATTTTTTTTTCCCCTTCTAGGTAGGTTCTATCCTTTACACTTTTGACTGCCCTCTGTTTATCCTGTTCTTAAATCCATCTCATGGTTGTCTGTAAGACATTGCCTTTCGGCGATAAGACCGCCAATTGTACTTTTTATATTTTTAATTTCTCTCTGTATTTGTTGTCTTTTTGTGCAATAAAGTGTAAATAAATAAATAAATAAATACTGGTGATAGGACTTCTATGACGTAGATTTGAATGGGATAGAAACTGTTAAATTCTGAATTTAAAATATGCAGAATTTATAAGCGCGGATAAATCTATTATACATTGGTTTTAGCCTACACGAGGCTATACAATACACGCATTTTTCGAACGTACTTGACTACTTATCGAAAACTCGATATAAAATGTAGCTGAACAGCGATCATTATGTAGGTAATTACTTATTACTAATTACAAAACGTAACTCTTCCCTTGTATAACTTAAATAATATGCTGATATTTATATCTGAATTAGTCATCGGTAATTTTGAGTCACATGTATGCTCCCCCGATCTATTTCGTGCCGGTTTTAATGAACTTATGTCGCGTATTCGGAGCGTTTATTTGCGTCGCCGCGATGCTTACTCACTATATTATTCACACGGCAAATATATCCGCGCGTGCCATTGTTTACTAACAAAGAGTAGGGTAGTAAGGAATTTTTAGGATTAAAATAAATGTTGAAACTAAAGGGCCCTTGGAATTTTTCCCCTTTTTTACTTTTAAGTATCTAAGGAATGTTCTTATTGCAACATTACTCCCAAGAAACATTTACTCAAGGTATTCAAGGCACGCTAAAATACTAAAGCCCTCATTCAAATATAGTTTTAAAACCTATTTTAGTTAACGATTATATTGTCTTTTGGCACTTACTGAATTCGAATGTCTTTCGTAAGGGATAAAACATAATGTAACTAAATTAGGTTTTAAAACTGTCTATGAATAAATCCATAACATGTTTATAGAAAAATATTCAAACTAGAACAAACCATTTGTCTGTTTCGACTGAAAATTGACATGCAGAATGGTTCAAAAATAAAATAAATAATTCTAATTTGCGTTTCAAGAACTTGTAGCCCTAATTCCACATTACTATGAACTAATATTGAAAAATACTCTTTTAAACAAATACTCAAAAACCGTTTCCTCCTATTCCAGGCATCACTATTCCTGAACGGCAATGGCGCTGGCGAGTCGACTCACATGTCGGTCTACATCAAGATCCTGCCTGGAGAGTACGACGCCCTTCTCCGCTGGCCCTTCGCCCACACAGTGTCCTTCACGCTCTTCGACCAGAGTTCGAGTCCCGACCGCGCCTGCAACATCGTCGAGAGCTTTGTCCCGGACCCCACGTGGAAAAACTTCCAAAGACCCTCAAAGGAACCTGATGCGTTGGGCTTCGGCTTCCCGAGATTCGTCTCTCATGAAATGCTCAAGAAAAGGAACTTCGTCAAAGATGACGTCATGTTCCTAAGGGTCAAGGTTGACCCAAGCAAAATCGTGGCCGTTTAATTGGACCAAATGTTTGTGTTAAGACTTGTACGGTGACAGTGTTTTAGTATAGAAGCAACTTGATTACTAATCGTACTAATTACATTTTCCAAGATTTAACACTAGCATAGGGAATATAAAACCGATAAGTACTTCACAAATGGCCGAAGTCGGATAAATGTCATCGGATCATTCCGCCATTTTGTTTTGTACTGGATGTTGGTGAAGTGTAGAAATGTTTTTATAAACAACTGGTTAAATAAGGTGATGAAACTTGGGTTCTATTCGCATGTAAAACAAGTTTATAAAATATATTTTAGTAATATGTAAAATCGAACAATAGCCCTGCATTATGGGAAGTACTAGCGCAAAAATATTATTTTGACTCGTTTGTCAATACAAATATGGTTCATTTTTATCAAACAAGGTGCCAATCTATACTCATTTATGCTCACATACTAATTTCATAAGTCTTATTTACAATTTGACACAAGTGCTAACTCGCACAATCTGTTATTTAGTATTAGATAAATTAAAAAGTCATAGGCTACGTGTAAATATAGATATAAGGTGTATATATTGTATATATGTAGGTGTAGATGCGCATGCGCATAGTTGTTATCCTTTCACTAAAGATCTCTTGTGTTTCATTGCCGGCGGAACAACATTGTCAGTTGAATTGTTTTAAAGCTGTATGCTGTGCCATAACCATTTTGCTTTGTATTAATATTCCTATTGCAATACATTTATATTCTATAATGAAAAGGCTTGGTAAATCGCACTAATTTAGTGCGTTTTGGTAGTCTATAATATTTAAAATATTCGTATACATATTATATTAATTTAATTCATCTTTCCTTCTCGTAATATTATTTATGAAATATATATCTGCTTTATATTCCCGTACGTATGTTTTATAGCTAATATATATTTAGTTATTATAATTTAGTATGCAGTATAAATAACACACATTTTTATAGGGTATCTGCAAAAATTGTGTGTGCCTCCACCGAACATGTTCAAACGCGTTTTTGTCTGCCTCGTGCGAACATTACCGAAGGCTTTTTTAAAAATGCTTTGGACTTCAAATTCATTATTATAAAAAATATTTATTTCTAAATGAAGGAAAGGAAACGATATTTCCGAGTTTATATTCGTACAAGTTTTCCTCCCGTCCAAACTAAACGTGTAACTTACTTTTTAATTCCCCAAACTGCTTATTAACTGCTTTGTAACATAATATTAACATTCTGCCTTATATAGCAAATATTATTTTTTATTAAGGTATCCGAACTTGATTCCGCCTATTTGTTATAGTACCAACAAGATGAGGGTATTATGAAAATTACATATCGGCGAAATAAATTAATTTAAAACATTTCAATTGGCAATAACGGCAGATCTTTGTACATAAATCTGTTCTGAATTCCTTGTATATAGATAAAAATGTAAATATGAATGTGTGTGTGTTATATGCTGGAGTTAGACCAAAGTGCTTTGATGACTTCGCGATGTGTTTGTACATAGCATCGGCGGAGAATCAACTTACAAGTCACGGCTTAAGCTGTATGTAAAATTATATTTAAGCAAGAGTGAATTATGAAATCGAAACTTATGAAGGTCGATATAAATAAGGTTTTATTTAGTGTGCAATTGTTTGCCCCACACTGCCTGTATTTCGTAGGATAAGTTAGGTTATTGTGTATTTATGTATTGTGGTATGTTGCAAAATTAATATTTCAGATCTCTGAAACGCTTTCCTTGGTAATGTTAAATCTCAACCGCAATGTTACATTCCACTTAAAATATTATTGATAAGTCTGGAAATGGAATATGAAACATATAACATTTATAAAGTATATCTTTTTGTGAAATCAATTTCATAATTTATTCTATATTTCGTATATTATAAAAATACGGGCGCCATTTTTGAAGCATAAAAATATGGGCATTAAAATATTATTTCAAGTCTCGTAATTAAATCTCGTAATTTTTGTCACTCACAGTAAGTTCAAAATGGCGTCTTCAAAGTTTTTAAATATTGACATATTTTTATATATTTACCGGAAAAGACCTAACATCGTTTTTGTATCTATCAAAACTAGTTAGTAAGCTAGGGGTTAGATTTTAATGACATGAGACTAATTAATCGAATATACAAGTATATATTTAAGACTAGATGTACTAAGCGTCTAAGCTAGTATTTAAGTTATCAGTGTAAGGGAAAGGCGATTTTTGAGAAAGAATATATTACATTTCTTATAAAATACAAACGACTTTCATTATACCCTCTTTTAATTGAAACATTATTATTGTTGCTAAGTATGAAACGCCCGGTAACAAATGCAATAATAAATGTTGAATTCTGTATCTGTGTCAGCCCATATACGTCCCACTGCAGGGCAGGCCTCCTCTACACTTGAGAGTACGATTGAGAGGGATTAGGCAATATATATTGTTGAATTACTAAGTTAATAAAGTAATAAATGCACTTCAAAATGGTGATCGTGATATGATAAGGCATTAAAATTGCAATAGATACATAAATCTATCGGAAATAAAATTGTACAAACTAGTTGCACTGAGAGAAAGTGATGAACCAACCTAGCAAAAAGTAACGTTGCAGTTTTTACTACAACATATTTGCTTTGATTACTCATCGTTGGAGGGGGCTATTGTTCCGCATTGGACTTATTGTCTCTATAGAGAGTAAGAAACAAAAACAGCTTGAAAATGGGGGATCCCTTGACTTAGCAAACATAATCAAAAAAACTATGCTTTCCAGTTCCCCTAAATAGTTACTTTTTAAAAATCCAAACATATTGATCTTATTCTCTCTCACGCTACTTTCCTGAACTTTCACTTCTGCCGTGTATTAATTGCACCCACATACTTCTTTACTTTATTTATCGACATGCAAAACATTTATTGTACTTATGAATATTATCGACAAGATAATTGAAAAAAGAACTGTCAATATGACAACCCCCCTCCCCTGTAGCCGCCATTAATACGCAGTGGAGTCGACATCATCAACCGCCGTGAGATGTTCACCTCTTGCGATCGATACTACAATTATATCGGCCCAATTGTATCCGGATAAACCCAAAATGAACCCGTATCACTTCGACTAACTCAGGATTCGAACCCGACACTCGGCGTTGTATTCGTACCTAAGTACATCTGCGCCACCGAGGCAGTCAATATTGAGTAATAATCTATGGCAATAATGTAATATGACCGTTTTAACTATTGTTGTATCTGGTCTGTATGCACTCTCACTTATCTATTGTTGACGAATGACAAATGTCGCCTGCACTATCACGTATCATAAACCCAGTTAGATAACCTAGCTGAATTGACGTTAATTGAATAAATTCATATTTCATTATCTATTACTGTCATCGTTCTGCAGTACAATTGTTAAATATTTTTAATAACTGTCACATAAATTGGAGTGTATCGATTTCTAGAATACTTTATTCCTATAAAGATATTTGTGTCCTAATTTAACTACCCTCCACTCAAACACGACATTGGTTTTACTTAAAATAATTTCGAATTAATTTAGGCATGATTATGATCTCGAAAGATCACTTACCGCATGAACTGACACTGTTAAGTTCTGGTTATGGGTGAGATTTATTTAGGATGAAATAAGGGGTATTGACGAGCTTTATTCACGAGAAAAAAATGTGCAATAGATCAACGACCAAATATCAAATGGCTCTCAATAAATTGATATTTTGTCACTTCAAATTGTCTGGATTCTAAATTTAAAGTTTGCTCAAATAATGTGTAAAAATGCGATGGTATGTATATTATATATGCTATAGTAAAATATATTTGATTTAATATCTTTAAAAACCGTCATTTTACACTTTACACCTAATCAAATTCCGGTTCGCTTGAAGAGGGCGCTGTATTCGAAAATTTGGTTTTTTATTCACCACTTTTGCCCATTCTTCCGTTATGAAGCACACACGCACACTTGCAGGATTCTTCTAATAGTCATAATATTTTTTCAAATCAAGTTATCTCAATAGCATTGTATTGATAATGATAAGGGGGATTCTAAGAACCCGATGACTATATTCAGAAGCAAATTTGACGATTTCAATTTCCACATTTGCAAGCTAATTTTTTTATGCCTTTAATATCCCCATAGTTGCTTCAATCCTGTTTGTAGCCTATTAACTAATTCGATTGTTCTGTTGGTTGTTGTTTTCTTTTTTGAGCCTCAGCCCAGTTTCAAATTGTCGTCATTCATTTCTTTGTGATAGTCTTTGTGGCTTATAATTCAAATGATATTAAGTCCTAACCGACAAAAACCGTATTTTGCCGAACCGTCTCGGGGCATATTATTGGGTAAGACCAGTCAAGACACTTTACCCATTGGTACTGAAGGCTTTGCCGCTTCTATATCATTTATCCATGACCGAGAAACCGTTTGATTGGCATTTTACTTTAAATAACTTCGAATTAATTTGGGATCATAATCATTATGTACTCAAAATCTCAGCATCATATCTCAGCAATAAATACGTTCCATTGTAAAATTTTCTTTGCTTCCCTTAAAACGATATTCTTTTAAAAATAATATCATATTGTAACAAAAAAAAAAATAGTTTCCTATGGCCAAGATTCGAACCCGAGACCTCACCTTAGTAACCGTACCATAGAAAAACTACGCCACAGACGTCCGAGGCAGTCATTTCTCGACTAGTATTTGTAATTCTGTATACGTGATATCCTTAGAGTTCGGTAGTCCAATGTTATCTACTAATTATTTTTTTTATGTTCATGAATGAAAAAAATATAACCTACTTATACATCATATTTGTACTAAAATTCCTTTTCAAAACCACAAATAATATTAGGCAAACAAAAAATTTTCAACAAGCAAAAGAAAAGCATCTCACCTGAGTTTTCTCTCCATAGGAGTAACCAAGTCAGTTAACTAATAAACTCATAATTTGCATATATTATAGATAATCATTTTTTATGATCCAGTTGACTATAAGTAGAAGCAGTTATACATTTAAAGATCATAGTTATGCATGGCATTAATGTAAACGAAATGAATTCTTTCCAAAACATGTCACTCAGAATTGGTGGACTTTACCAAAGCTTACTTTAAGTCAGTGTTTCTCAATCTTTCTGAATATGGAACCCCTTTTTATGATCAAAAACTCTGGCCACCCCCTTGGGCTATAGACAAAAAGTTAATAATTTAGAAGACTACATACAGAGTATATCAAGACTGCTACCGAAAACAAAGCCGGGTGGTAGTTTTAATGACTTCAGGTACAAAGAAAAAGAGACAAAAAGACTTTAGACAGTCTCCGTGGCGCAGTCGGTTAGACGCCCTCTGTAAAACGTGAAGCTGCGGGTTCGATCACCGCATCGAGAGAAATGTTTGTAAACACAAATATTTCTTTCAAGTTTGGGTATTTGTGAGACCGAAATATCTCTCGTAGTTCCTGATACCCACGACACAAGACGCGACCTTAGTGTGGGGTCTTGACTATGTATGTGACAGTTGGGTGTTATTTATTATTAAAAGCAACTAAAAATATTGCAAAAAGCGACTCTTTTTTTTTGTTAATTCTTTTCTATAATATGGTGAGTCCTGCACTAAGGCTTCACAAAGTTTGAAAAATACTGCTTTGAGTAAATCATCAAAATATTTTGTTATTCAGGGAGGAATTTTATAAATATGTATAATGAAAGTACAAAATGTATAGAAAAGTATTTTATATGTTTCTCTTAAATTACTCATTATATTGACTAGTATGTATGTGACTATCGTGTGTCATGTATTTTGTGATGAGCCTGATTGACTGAATGTGGATGTGTTTAGACTTGATGTGGGGGCAGTCTTCTTTGTTCTCTGAAAAAGGAAAAAAAGTTATGTATATTTTTATTATTCAAATGAATCTATAGACGAGTAAGCCATTCGCCTGATGGTAAGCGATATGACTGCTCATAGACAGTAGCAAAACCAAACAATGTTATGAATTACAATGCAATTCCTGGCATTCCACTGCGCTCGCCATTCAGAAACATGTGATGTTACATCTCATTATGTCTTTCAAACCAGAATATATCAGTGCAATTTTGCTACTGTCCATGAGCAGTTGTATTGCTTACCACCAGGTGAAAGGCAGGTCATCTCACCATTCATTGGAATAAAAAAGAAAAAGACAAATTCATGAGGACATACCATTTGTATCCTTAGTAAATTATCCATAGCAGCTGGTAGTAATGGCTTCACCGAGTTTATTTCCATCATTGTCAAATGATCTAATCTACCATACCCACCTGGAATCAGGGATATAATGCTTTCAATACACTTGAATATGTGGAATAAAATAATATATTTATTCTTATTAATGAGAACTTGAAAAAATGACTGATACAGTTTTAGCTGCAGAGTGCAGATTCTGGCTAACAAATTCATAGTGAATGACACATACTTCCATACATTAAATGGAAGTGCTGCTAGATATTTCTTTATTTTAAGAACATAGCCAATGTGTTAAAGCCACATTGTTTTATTAATTTAAATTATCTATTGTACACCAGGAAAAAAAAAGAAATTATTTAAAAATAAATACAATTCACAGCCTTCTTGCACAAGGCAATCATTTCCAGGCAACTTTTGGAAGAATACAAAAAAGAAAAAAAATACTTAAGATATTGAAATTAGCTTTTATAAGCTGTTTTTAACATACAAAACAATAATATTGCCAATCTCACCTCCAGATTTCATAAGAGCATCCATAGAAGTTCTTAATTTAGACATTCTAATATCCCAGATATCTTTGATAATAGTCTTGATCTCGGCAGAATTAGGCACATCTTCTGATGCTGCTCCAAGTATTAGCTTAGCCTCTACCATATAGTGTTCATTTGGCATCTTTGTGAAGAATCTGAAATTAAGATCCAGAAAATCAAATTACTCCATCGGATTTGAAGAGTGCTATAACTTGCAATTAAAATAAATAAAGTTGGGTTGGTATTTAATATTGCAAAATGTTGCATTACAAATAAAAATTTGGAAAAGTAAGTTATGTTCATTTGTGGAGAAATGTACTGCCAATTGTCTTCAATTTAAATTTATGGAAAACTTATGCTTTCTCTACTTTAACAGTTGAGTTTTACTTTTTCATGGAAAATCAGCATACAGATATTTATTATGGAATTAATTATTTTATTCCTCTGTATTCTAGTTCGTTATTCAAATAGAATAGTATCCCGACTTCTGTTAGTATATAAACAACTATAAAACAATTCTAACCTGGACCGCTTCTCCTCTTCCTTGATATTTTCTAGAACTTCAATATCCATCCAATCTGGAGGTACAATACGGCATTTTTGTTTCTGTTTCAGCATCATTGCGAGCCATAAAGGAACGTTCAGCGGTAAACCGGCGCGAAACGGACCAAATTCGCCGCAAATCAAATAAATTTTGTCGTACGTGAAGTTTGGTATAACGCTAATAATGCGATTTTCACCGATAAACTCTATCTCACTTGGATCCATCACTTTTGTTTGGTAAACGCACCAATTATTACGAGAGAGTAAATATAAAATATCACAATAAATATAACATGAAACTTCAGTTCAGTTTTTTGTTTATGGCAAACAGTGCCGATGTCGACAATTCTGCCAATGTCAAATGTGCTATGAGTACCCGTGTGTTTTGGTAGGCTGCGAGTACGAAGTAAAGATTGGTTTATTTCATTTGATTATCAATTGATTGCAAGTAATAAATCGACATTAAACTAAATGTATTAAATAACGGCAACGTGGTTAGTACATTGATACAAAAGGACACGCAAATAAGGCAAAATGAATATGAGTAAAAAATAAAGTTAATATAAGGTAATGAAAAATATAAATATTTAAAACAATTGTATAAAATAAATTGTAAAATAATTAAAACTATTTAATAAAATATTTTGTATTCCACCCTAAACATTTCTGACGTTTCAGGTTCACAGTCTGATGGCATTAGTCCGTATGAATTTCAGCATTGTTTCGAGGAGTTCATTAGAGAAGTGTGTTAACAAAGAAGGAAAATTAATGGGGACGGGAATATTAAGAGATATTATATCTTTGTAAAAATCTAGTGCCGAATTGTTCCTGGGGCAATTGAAGAATATGTGTTCCAGAGAACCTTCATCTAGGCCACATTCACATAAAGACGAATCCCGAACCCGAATTTTGTTCAGGAACACAGGAGATGAACAGTGACCAATACGAATTCGACAGATTGTCGATATAACCAGCTTTGAAAGTTTTTTATATTTATAGAACCAGGGTTTCGGCGGTATCACTGGCTGTATGGCGTAATAATGTTTGCCTACTCTTTTAGATGAATTATTCCACTGGTTCTGCCACGAAATCATCAGAGTCCTCCGGGAAAGGCTCAGTAGATCGTAGGGATGGAGTATAAAATGTTTTAGATCAGCCGATTCAGAGAAAGTTGCGTTTTTCGCCAATCTATCGGCATACTCATTCCCAAGTATATCACAGTGACTTGGGATCCATGCCAATTGAACAATTTTACCCATTTTTGCACAACAAAATAGACATTTTTTTATTTGGAGGAGTAAGGAACTGTGTAATTTACTTTTAAAGGGATTTTGTATTAGGGCTTTAAGAGAGCTCAGTGAGTCTGTGAATACAATACCCTTTGTAATGTTATGGGTTTGGATGTAAAGACAAGCTTCTAGGATGCCAATGCATTCACCAGTAAATACCGAGGATTCTCTAGGGCATTTAAATTGCAATATGATCTTAGAATTTTGGTAATATACTGCAACACCAGTATATTCAGTTTGGGAAAATTTTGATGCATCAGTGTAAAATTTATGAAAATTGGACCAATGCTCGCCAACACAAGCATTAAAAGTTCTGTCAGCTGAAACGGAGTCTTTGAAGACTCCAATGTCAAAAAGAATATTTGGTCTGAAACATAAAATTTCAAATTCTGTGTTGAAGATTGGAAGTCTATTAGATGTACACACAGGAGTTTCAAAATTTTTAAAAGAACGATAGGCCTGAACAAGTAGCGGTACTTCTTTATGGGTCCAGTAAGTAGACCTGTTGCAAGCGATGTCTAATTTGTCGATTTTTCTAAACAGGGGGTGGTTATTTTTGCCGCAAATTTTGCTCCAGAACCGATTGGCAAGATATTGTCTCCGTACAGGTAAGGGAGGTTCGGAAAATTCAACCTGCATTGCATTCAGCGGTGAGGACCTCATACAGCCAGAAATGATCCGAAGACATTTAGCCTGAACCTTGTCTAGTCCTGATAGAGCTAGTTTGTTGCATGGGGATATTAGAAACATGCCATAGTCCATAATGCTTCGCACCAAAGCGTTGTATACCAGCTTCATTGTGAAGGGGTGTGCGCCCCACCAGACGCCAGCTAAGACCTTTAACATAGGGACTACCCGTTCGCATTTTTTGATCAAATAATTAATATGGTTTACTCCAGTTAATTTCGAGTCTAAATAAACGCCTAAAAATTTAACTTTGGGTACAATTGGGATATTGTGACCTTCGATGTTAATTTCGAATGAAGGAAGTTGTTTTTTACGGGTAAATACCACTACGGAGCTTTTTGGTGCTGATAGGCTCAATCCATGTCTCAATAGCCAATGATTAAGAGAGTTTAAGGAGAGAGAAAGGGATGTGCCTGCATCATAAATTGAGGAACTGGATACATACAAAGCCAAATCGTCAGCATATTGCAAAATATGGCAGTTGTAGTTTAAGCATGTGTCGATATCAGCTGTGTAAAGGTTGTAAAGTATTGGGCTGAGTACTGAACCTTGAGGCAACCCTTTCCACGTCAGCCTTTGTTCAAACTCTACACCTTGGGATCTTATGGTCAGGGATCTCGACATAAGCATTGAGCATATGCACTGAATCAACCTTGCCGGGAATCTCAGCTCTTGCATTTTCTGCCTGAGAAGAGGAAGGAGGACGTTATCATATGCAGAAGATATGTCTAAGAATGAGGCCACAACTGATTTATTTTTGGACAGGGCTAATCGAATATCCGTCACCAGGGTTCCAATGCTATCCGCCGTACCAAGTCCCTTCCGGAAACCAAATTGGGAGTTAGGGAGAATATTTCTCGACTCTGTTATCCACTCTAACCGGTTTTTTATTAGGTGTTCGAAAGTTTTTGCCATTGTAGATGATAGAGCGATAGGCCTAAAATTATTCGGGTCATCTGCATGTTTTCCGGGTTTTAAAACTGGGATTATTATTTGCGTCTTCCAGGGATTCGGTACTAGCCCATTTACAAAGCAAAAATTTATAAGGTCCAGAAAGTACTTTTTTGTATTTTTACCAGAGTGGACTAAAAAAGAATAAGGTAAGCCATCAATACCCGGAGCGGAATCTCGTACACTGCCAAGAACCAAGTCTAGTTCTTCTGCAGTGAATGGGACATCATGTGGATCATCTGATGTGACAATCGGGCCGATGTATGTTTCTGGTAGCGACGGTACATATGGAGGAGCAATCTTTCCGAAGAAGAGTTCAGCGACATCACGGGAGATAGGAGAGGAGACCGTTGGAGAACATCCAGACCGGAATCTATTAATAGATTTCCAAACTACAGTGCATGGAGTTGAAGGCGACAAAGAACTACAAAAGTTAGTCCAGCCCACGCGTTTCTTCCGTCTCAGGATTCGTTGAGTCTTTGCGAATATTTGTTTGTAACTTAATAAATTCTGTGCGCTCATGTCCTGATTGTATCTCTTCTCTGCCGATTTTCGTTCCCTGATAGCCATGGTGCATTCACTGTCCCACCACGGTGGGGATGGTATTTTTTGTCTGCTGCTGTTTCTAATAGGGAAGCAAGAATCTGCACAGGATGTTAGGGCTTCCACTAATTGCTCGTAACAGAAGTTCACATGGGAGGGGTTAATATCAGTTAAATTTGGATCATTAATTATGGGTAAGGATACAATTTTTTCGTCTAGTAATCGTGCAAATTTTGACCAATCTGGATCTGATAGGTTATATTTTAGAAGGGGGGGAAGGGATTTTGCCAAATAGGTTCTTTGGGTTAAGGTAATAATAATTGGATAATGATCACTCCCATGTGACAAGTCTGTACACTGCCAGCATGCAGATGCTGCGATATCAGGTGAGCAAAAGGAGATATCGACGCAGCTTTTTTGCTGTCCCGGTAAGATTCGGCGAGTGGAACAACCATTGTTGAGCACGCAGAGACCGAGTTCATCCAAAATATCAACCAAGCCTGATCCGAAAGAATCGCAGCGATCAGAACCCCATCTGTAATGATGGCAGTTAAAATCACCCATGACTAGTAGTGGTCGATCTGCATGTTGAAGTGTATCCCTGATAATAGGGAGAAAAGCTGAATCAGGATGGGAGATATAAATAGACATTACACTTATACCCTCCACTCTGCCAGCGACAATGTTTATGTCTCCTATCAAGGGGTTGATGGGGGACGTAACGAAAGGGATTTGATTATTAACTAACAATGCAGAACCTCCATAGCCATCAGGCCTGTCGCATCTAAAAATGTTGTAGTGTGGTATACGGAAGCTGAGATTTGGAAGTAACCAAGTCTCAGCCAAGGCGCAAGTTAAAGGTTTGTATTTATTAATAAGGAAGGTGAGGTCGTGCTTCTTATGAGACACGCTCCTCACATTCCACTGAAGGAATACTATTGGCGTAGCCATTTTTAAAATTGATTAGTGTATTAATTAATTGTTGGGCAACGTTGGACGGTTGATGTGAAGTCGAGGGTGAAGGATTTTGAAAGGAATTCAAGGTTAAAAGAGATGTTAAAAGTTGGATTATGGTATCAACAGTGTTAGTATTGGAGTGAGCAGTATTTATAGCACAGCCATTATGCTGTGACGGTGGGGGTGGGTTAGTAATAGACCGGTGAGTGACTTTATCATAGGATGGGGAAAGAGGAATATGGGGTTTGGGTTGTCTGAAAACTGTTTTGCGATAGGAGAGGGGAGTTTGGGGGGATTTCAGAGTATCAGCATAACTACGTGAAGCTGCTGGGATGCATTTGCTTGCTTCCGCGTATGAAATCGTTTTTTCAGCCATCGTAGTTTTAATAGCTCTCTGTCTACTATATTCCGGACATGCCTTGCTGTTTGCAAAGTGTTGTCCAGAACACAGCACACAGAAAGCCTCCTTTTCAGATATGTCGCAACCATTCCCTGGGTGGTCACGGCCACATTTACTGCAACGAGGCTTAGATCTACAAACATTCTCTATGTGGCCAAATCTGCAACAATTCCTGCACTGTATTGTTGGATAGATATATTGTTCTACAGGCAAAGAAGTGTAGCAGCAGAACACTCGCTTAGGCAGGATCTGACCGTCGAATGTTAGAACGCATGTCTCTGTTGGTATCCACTCAGTAGCCCCGTCTCTAAGCACTCTTCTATTAATGCGTCTAATCTTAAGGATGTGGCCACATCCAGGTGGAACAGTAATATATTGTTTAACCGACTCTTCCGACATGTCCACAGGGACTCCAGACACGACGCCCATTCTAGTCACATGAAATGTTGGGATGGAGGCAGCGAACTTGTGTTTTGCTAAAAGGTTGTTGGAGAGAAAAGCGTTTGCATCCTGTTGAGTACTAAACTCAACAGAGACTCGATTTCGTCCAACTCTCTTGACTCCGTCTTTCACTACATTGTGTATATTGTTTTTGAAGAGGAAAAGGCCAAAAGTGACAGGGTGTAAAGTGGTACCAGAATTAGGTTGTGTTTCAATCCTCGAAACGTGAACAACGAAAGGGCCCCGGTCTACTGTGTTGTATTTAGTTCGCCCAACCTGGCTTTTTGAATGCTTCGATGGACGTATATCGGAAGGTCTATTGTCTTCTGCCGGTCGTTTGTTAGTGCTGCCTGTTGAGGGAATAGTGTCCGATTCCATTAGGCTGCAAGCAACTTCAGCGAATTGGGAAAGGGGATTGGGATTTTCCTGTAGAACAGGGGGGGAAGAGAAGGTTGGAGAAAACGGTGGAGTTACATCGGGAGGGTCGGGGGGGTCGGGGGGTTTATTATTATTCATGTTAACCTAAAAAACTAAAACACGAAACTACACTAAAACAGTTGTTAGTACAGAATAAATATCTAATATTTACAGACACAGACGCTTCACAAAAACAATCACAATAGGTTACAGTATTTAATACAATAGAAAATAACAAAATATAAAGAAAATAATTCTGACACACGTGTTGCTCACAGACACACCGCGGCGAGAATCAACATGAAACTTATCGGAATTTAGAAACTATTTGACAGTTCACTGATGTCAAAAAGGGCGCGAAAGTTCCTGTAAGAAATAACCAGATCTTAAACTTAAAATTAACCGTAAATATTCGTCAACACTCTATTTGAAAATGCGTATTAAAAGCAGTTTTATATTTTCAGAATTATATGTATAATTATACCCACTTAAACAAATAGAAAATATAAATGAAAATTAGGTAGGTTAAAAGCGACATCTATGTTTTACTATATGTTCTAATTTGCAAACCATTCATAATACTTTTCGTTTAAACGCATCTTATCAACAACAGAGAGCGCTATTTCAATATTTTGTATCATGATTACAAAGTTCGTAAAAGTTTATAAGATTATAAAACATTATAAAACGTAACAATACATATTGACGAGTAAGCTTTGCTTCCTTAAACAATAATAAAATTGACTCAAAAGGTTCCAAAATACAAGAGCAAAAATATAAAATTAATGGCGTCGCGATCGATGCAAATCGTTTTGGCAAAGTGCAAACTCCTAATTACTGGCCGTAAATTAGGGTGGCCGGTTGACAATGTCTCAGACGGGTAATATTTATGGGAGGCCTCTTGTAGACGGGGTCCGGACTTTTGCCTCCCTCCCTATCATAGACTAAAGTTTTATGTGACTTTTAAACTAGTAGATCTGATGTTTGCGTTTGATACCTAACTAGTTTGTGTTTGGAAAGTAGCTTTGCTTGTAGCATCTGCTTTTAGGGCCCAATAAATAGTATACTCACCCAAAGTTAATTAACTGAACGTACGGGTAGGTACCTAGGTATCGAATAAATATAGCAAAAGTTAAACAATAGTGCGAAGTAACAGTCTCTATAGTTTTATGCACTTTATAGAATTTTCTTGTGTAAGTACAGCAAATGCATAAATCCAAGGAGTTTAAACATGTTTTTCTTATTGTAATCAAAATAGAAAGCATCCGAATTTACGCAACACAAAACGCTTAGAGATAAAAGAACTGAGAGATTTATAAAAGTAACCTGTCTTGAACGCGACAAATAAATAACAGATGTGTCTGCACGAGCGAAAAACACATTGTCTCCTCGCAGACATCTTTCTTCTTAAATCTGCATACAAATTCGTGAGATCGCGCGCGAAAATTCACCCAGTCATTTAAAAGCCATTTTGTTTCCAGCCGCTTTTTCGGCCATAAACATGTCGAGGCTGACACTCGCCATCTTACAGCGACATCTAGGGGTGGTTAGATTAACATTTGGATCGTGCCATTCTACAATAGATGGCGGCACACGTAAATTGTGTATACTTTGGAATCTTTTTACCGTTATCCAATAAGTTATTTCGCTGCTTTAATTTGATAACGACATATCTCAAAAATGAACTTTTTTCAGGAGAGCAGTTTAAATAAAACAAAATAATTAATTATTTACACATTTTATTTTAATAATGACAACTCTTTGAAAGTTGCTTAAATCAACGTATAATCTATCAAAAATATGAGTTTTATTCACATAGAATTTTAGATTAATTTGTGTTTAATGGTAACATTATCATAAAAATACACATTTCGTTATGTGCCACTATCAAATTAAAGCAGCGATTTGTTTTGTTCTTTAGGATAATATTAATAATTATTCGAGACCATAAATAATTTATATTCAAACTTCATCGCAGTAATTATTTTTCGATTCATTTGATGCAAGGAGACTAGGTACAATCATTTATTGACATACTTAATATTTTTTACAGGGTAAATAAAAAGTATAAAAGTTGAAATTCCTAGATTTTATGCAGAAATGAAAATGCAAAAAATAAATTACATAGTGTTATAAAGAAATATCAATCTGCATAAGAAATAAAAAGTAATCAATATATGTATCTATATAATAAAAATAATTCAAACATTTAACTTCAATAATTAATCATCTTAATTTCTTAATTCATTTCCTCCATATAAATTCCGAAAACGTGCTCAAAACTAAGAAGTATACTCTATTTTACCAAAAAAATTACTCTATTTTTCTCAAAATTCAAGTTCTTAACATTTTATCTGGCTTTTATACCTACCGTATGAGTAACTTAATTACCAGTATTTGGTCTCCACAATCTCCGTTAAGAGTTTAAAAAGCGGCAATTAGCTATCTAGAGGCCACAAACATTGTGGCAAAGTGAATAATCATAATTACACTTGACCTATAGCTACTGCACCAAACTTCGCAGACTTATCTCACGCCGCTTGAAGTCAACTTTTGGACACAAACTTTCAGTTTCCCCTTCTGTACTTATTTAACGTATTTCACTATGAAGATTGTTTTGTTGTAAGTTTAATACAAGGAAATACATTTTAATAGAATTTTTGCCCTAGTTTTGTTCCACGGTTTTTTCCATTTTTTATGATGCTAACTGCATCATAAAATCATCACAGTTTGCTTTTTACCAGCATTGAAAATACTATAAAAGATGTTTACCTAGAATGTTTGATATTTGAGGGTTATCTTTTGATGTTTATAAGATGGGCTTAAAGAATGCAAATTATTCGGGAATAGTCGATAATTCCTGCATCCTGACATTTGCATTACAAAAAATACAAGTTCTTCAGATTTACTTACTCAAGGCGTGAGTGATATATATTGATTATGAAATAAACAACCATTTGTATAATTATTGGCGTAAAATATAAAAAATAAAGGCTTACCTCTAATCTCCAACACTAAAGGTACGTTCAAAACCAAGTTTCTATGCATGCAAAATTCAGCAGAAGGATATAAGTTATCGGGGAATCTTAAGTACGGCTCATTAGCTCACCACCAGCCTACAGGGTGCAATTACACTCTTTGCTACAGATAATAACTTACAAGTTTAAACTTCACGAATTAACCTATCTAGAAGTGATAAGGTTGTTTCCGGAGTTATGTTGCGCGCTGAATACTAAAAACTGTAGGAATTTTAACTGAAGCCTGAAGGCACTGTTGTATGGTAGAATTAATATGTAATTAGGCATCCTAATTACATTTTAATTCTACTTTTTAGGTCGAGATATTACTGCTTTATTAGCCCGGCAAAGCTGCATTTAACACCTCTTATGAACGCAAAGCTGTATTGGCTAAGTAATATTTGGCCAGGAATTATGTTTTGGTTCACCCCTGAATATATTTAAGCCGGCTTGAACATTGGCGGATTCCACATGGTGGTTATTCGGGCGAAGTTGAAAAAAAAAATTGTGCACTTCTCACTATTGTGGCAAAATTAGATAAGGTATTCACTAAGTAGTTACTTACTATTCGATATATCGAAACTTTGCATTAATATTTATGAATTTTATAAATGTACTAAAATTTGTAGAGGGACAAACAATATTATGTTGAAGTTTGTAGGAAGTCACTGGATATCATCTTCTAACAGGCCTTTGGTATTCGCTTCTCGGTAGACCTCTTGTGGCGGACGAGGATGAGTAAAACTTATTTTAGAACTATCCCTATTTGAAGCTATTTTCCAAAAAAATACGAATTTATTCTTTTTACAATATTCTATAGCTCTGACTTTTCGCAACTACACATCGTGATTTAACGGTATCTGTATCCGAGAACTATCAAGTTTTCTAAAGATATCTATCTATGTATATAAATGCGAAGTCTATGAATCCGCGTACAGTAGAGGAGACTAGTGTCTATAAGAAATAGTTTTTTCTCAAATCTCTCTCTGTCTCTATTACTTTTCAGCCACAGGACTGTTATGTCATTGATGCGTATAAGGTGACCTCTCTTTCAAACAAATCACAAAGTAAGTTTTTGCTGTTATGTGGGTAATAAATCTTCCATGTAACTATTTAAATGGTACCAGACTATACTGTTATTATTCTTTTCTTTATGAAAAATAAAAAGACATACATACATACATACATAAACTCACGCCTATATCCCAAGAAGGGGTAGGCAGAGGTGCCAGGACACCCACATTTCGCCTTGTATGTTCCGTCCCACAATGTGATAGGTGGCGAGCCTATCGCCATATCGGGCACAAATTCCTGACTCTGGACTGATAATGGATAGAAAAATCCAATATCACTTTGCCCAGCCCGGGATTCGAACCCGAGACCTCAGCTTTGTAACCGTACCTTAGTACAACTACGCCACCGAGGCAGTCGGCAAAAATAAAAAGAGTTTTTATTAAATAATATGATAATGTCATCCTCATAATTACGAAGTAGCTTATTATCTGCACTTCCTAAGTTGTAATTAAACAAGTCGATTTATGTAAATTAAAAATATTTTAAAAATCTGTCTGATTATTTTAACTAGCTCTCAAACGATGATTACTCTAACACTTCCATTTTTCTAAATCCCGAATCGGAGTTCCGTAAGTTCCTGATATAATGTTATGAGTATCAAAAATTAATCGTTCGACAGGGTTCCGTATGAGCTATGCTCTTAGATCACAAGCGTGCAGTTAAATGGCGCAGTTTTAACTGTTCAAGCGTTGCTAATCGCTTAACTTTTAGATATTTCGGTTAATTATGATGTTGGGGATACTTAATGTTAAATATTCAATACCTTTACAAATCATTCGGAGGAGGCCAGGCCTGGAGCTCTTATGGTTGATGGTGCAAATAATAATTTAAAAACAGAGCACATAATCAAATTAGATTGGAATCCATCGATTTGAACCACACTGACTAAATGAAAACAGTTTTATCAAATTAAATAATGACAGTTTGCAACGCGAAAGCCCAATCACAAACAAAAACTCTATCTATCCATAAACACTACACCACATTAAACCAAATACCATACTACCCTCCTAACACCAAAGATTTCCCAAATTAAAACACAAAATATTACCTCACAATTCCCAACCCAATCTGTACTAGAGGAAAATATATCGTTTGCAATATCAAGAATAACGTCGGCCGGGTACATTCGACGCGGCAGACACGTCACACGTCCAAATCATGCTATCAGGGTCGTGACGGACACCCGTCCCTCCATACGTGACCTGGGAACCGAACCTAACTCAACCCATAAATCGGCTACATGGATTCGCGCGACCAGTGTAACTTGGCCCCTCGTGCAAACTTTCCTGCGTTCATTTGCAATGATTGTTATTTTGTAAGGGAGATCGGGTAGGATGTAATGTTTAAGAAATGTAATAAAATCTTCTTGTGACGGAAAATAAACGGTCATTGCAAAAAATTATAAATAATACGTGATTTTTATATTTTTTTCTTAATGATTCGTAGCACTTAAAATCTTTACAATATTTATTCCAATGATATGAACTTATTAGAATAGGACCTATAGTCAATTATTTTTGGGTTTGCAATGCAGTTTTTTTGGATATATTTTTATTGACTGGTGTACCGTAAAGGAATCCGTTTTATGCTTATGCAATTATGGACGAACTTAAACTACAAGTGAAATAATCTGGTATTTGACTATTTGTTTTAGAATTGCCAGTGTATCTACGTATCAAAGACCCCCTATCTCCCCTCCCGAGAAGACGAGGCAGGGGTCAGACTAAACTGGTGTTGTAATGCGGTTCCGTCATTATTGAACAGTGTTATTGCAGTTATAAATAAAGACCTCATGCGTCTGCATGGATATTAAAATGCTTTGTTTTTGTTTTCCCTCCAATATACAACGTTATAGAATATTTGGTGTGGAATAAATTGGCTGTATTCGGTTGTATAAACTTTCCGCAATATGGGGCTAGTTGGTAAATAGGAATTTATTTTATAATACATTATATTACATAATTACTAACGGTCTTACTAATAAACATTTATGCATCATGTATAACAGCGTTATAGCGAAATCATTACTAATAAACGATGTATAGGGATTTTTAACTTATACGCTCGTTATAACAGTTGTATAAGTGTATGCCATTTTATAGAATCCTTATGCAGTCGGTTGATAAAATTGTCAGGTCTCATCTCGCGACGTATTTTAATTTAGTGTTAAATATGGATTTATGTATTATTTCGACTATTTTGATATACTTGAGGTGGACGATGAGGAGCGGCAATCCTAAAGATCCCGTTTCTCTGGAAGAAGATGAATTTAGAGGTATATACAGGTTTACTAAAAGGTATGTCAAAGAAGTGGTGGACTTGATCCGAGAAGATATAGAACCGAAAAAGAAGGGTTAGTGGCTTCTCTGAGGAGCTTCAAGTTTGTACAGCTCTCAGGGTATAGGCGCGGCAAGAAGTAAGTGCGTGGTGGCCTGTTCGTAAACGGACTAGACCCGACTGCCAACATGTTCACGATGGTCGCGGGTTCGAATCCCAGGGCACACCTCTGACATTTCCGAGTCATGTGTGTATTGATAGTCAATCACCACGCACTAAAACGGTAAAGGAAAACATCGTGAGGAAACCTGCGTACCATAGCGGTTTATAAAAAAATGTATGGTATTTAAGTCCACCAACCCGCACTAGGCCAGCGTGGTGAAATAAATGGCATAACCACTCTCAATCATACTGACGATTGTTGAGGAGGCCCGTGCCCTGCAGTTGGACGTATATGGGCTGATATTATAGAAGAAGTACAAGACGATGCA